>CM035809.1:2866301-3093801 GCA_020466095.1 Chlorops oryzae | reverse complement strand
GACGAATTTTCAAAATCCATCTGAAGCTGCCACTGCTTCAAGTAGTGCTGCAGCAGAGAACACTGTCAATGTTCAGTCTCATGTGGCCATTTCTTCGCGTCAGGTTTTGCTTGGCACAGCGATGGTTCATATTTATCATCACGGCGTTGCATATACAGCCCGAGCATTAATCGATCCTGGATCGGAAGGCACTTTCATTACTGAACGCCTTCAAAAATTATTGAAACTGCCTGAAAAAAAGGTGAATGCACAAGTTTCAGGAATCAATAGAACTGTCTCCGCTCGTACAATAAAATCAGTTGAGTTTGTTTTAGGATCTCCCAATAATTCTGCCATTCAAATTGAAGTTTCAGGACTCGTTCTTCCCTATTTAACGGAACATATTCCTACCTATTCCCTGGATATTACTCAAATCCAAATTCCCGCTGATCTCAAACTCGCTGACAATCAGTTTTGGAAAAGCAACGAAATTGATATTTTAATTGGTGCCGATATTTATCCTTTCATTCTCCTCAATGGTATTAGAAAAAACGCATGTGGCTCTCTCATGGCACAAAATACAGTTTTCGGATGGATCTTTTTAGGGCCAGTGGGGCTCCAGAAGTCTAACAATATTCGAGTATTTTTGTCGTCAATAAATGAAATTTCACTAAACGACCAAATGACTAGATTTTGGGAAATTGAGGATCTTCCAAAAAAGCCGTTTCTCACTGAAGAAGAAAGATTGTGTGAAAATTTATTTGTAAACACCACTTCCCGTGATTCTGATGGTAGATATGTTGTTCATCTTCCATTTAAATCACTCAATAAAAGCATCGGTTCGTCAAGAGAAATCGCCAAGAGACAGTTTCTGCGCAATGAGGTTCGTTTATTAAAATCTCCCGATGTAAAGGCCCAATATGACAAAGTCGTCATGGAATACCTGGAGTTAGGTCATATGGAAAAGGTCTCGACGCCTGATCAATTTCCACATTATTATTTGCCTCATCACGCTGTTTTTAAGCCAGAAAGCACGACAACAAAAGTTCGTGTAGTTTTCAATGCCTCATGTAAAACGGCAAATGGTAAAAGTCTCAACGACATTCTCTATGTAGGTCCCTCTCTTCAACAAGATCTCACTATTTTAATTGTAAAATGGCGATTATTTCGATTCGTATTCAATGGCGATTTAGAGAAAATGTATCGTCAAATACGAGTGCATGAATCCCACACTCTCTTTCAGCGACTAATCTTTCGTCAATCCCCCTCCGATCCCCTGGAGGAATATGAACTAAAAACAGTTACCTTTGGGGTCAACTGCGCACCTTACTTGGCAATTAGAACTCTAATTCAATTAGCCAACGACGTTGAAAATTCACTCCCTTTAGCAGCAAGTATTTTGAAAAATATGATGTATGTCGATGATGCTCTTGCAGGTGCCCATACTCTCAATGAAACTCTCGAAGCTTTAGATCAGCTAATTCAGGCCACCAATTCTGCTGGATTTACTATGAGGAAATGGACTTCCAACTGCAAGGAAGTTTTAAATGTACTCCCAGTAAAAGATCTTTTAAATGAAGATTTTCTCAAGATTGAAGATTGTAGTTCCACCAAGACGTTAGGTATTCATTGGAATGCCAACTCTGATAGGTTTTTCTTTACGGTTGCTAAGTTCTCGGAAAAACCTTCATACACAAAGAGAGAAGTTCTCTCCATGATTGCGAAATTGTTTGATCCCGCAGGATGGCTCTCGCCGACCGTAATAGTCGCAAAAATTTTTATGCAGAGTCTATGGCTGCAACAAATAGAATGGGATGATGAAATTCCCGCAGACCAAATAAAAGTATGGAAAGCATTCATGGAAAGCCATAAAAATATCGAAAAGATTCGCATTCCACGATGGGTGGACTATGCTCCTTCCTCAATGGTACAGTATCATGCGTTTTGCGACGCATCCGAGAAGGCGTTCGGAGCGTGTGTATATATTCGAGTTGAAAATGGCCAATGTGTTAGCACTCATCTGATCTTCGCAAAATCCCGTGTAGCACCCGTGAAATCCGTGTCCCTCCCGCGATTAGAGCTTTGTGGTGCCACACTATTGGCTGAAATGATCGAAGCATTAATAGAAGAGCTCAAAATTAATAAAAGGTCGCTATTTTGTTGGACGGATTCCACAATTGTTCTCGCGTGGCTTCAAAAGCCACCGTGTGCATGGAATGCATTTGTGGCAAATAGGGTCTCAAAAATTGTCGAAAAAACTAATCGCGACAATTGGTTTCACGTTGATTCGCATGACAACCCAGCGGATATGATCAGCAGAGGGATTAACAGTCAAGATCTCGTTGATAATCAATTATGGTGGACAGGGCCTTCATGGTTAAAATTAGAAGCATCCGCGTGGCCCAAATTGAATCCCTCGTGCTCGTTAGACACCAATTTAGAAGAAAAAGCCATTAAAGTTAATTATGCATTTTTCAACAATTTTGAGGACCTGATGGATAGGTTTTCAAACTTCGCTCGTGCCTTACGTGTTTTTTCTTACGTGTTTCGTTTCACAAAGCGACGAAGTCAATCTGTGATCCCATTCAATAAGGGCGTCACAATCCCCGAAATTAAATCAACACAAAATTACTTAATTCAAATAGCGCAAAAAGCTTATTTCGCAAGTGAATATTTTCTTCTTTCAAAATCCCTCCCCATCGATTCTAAAAGCAAACTCGGTACTCTAAACCCCTTTCTTGATCCTGATGGGCTTCTCCGTGTGGGAAGTCGGTTAGCGCGTTCCATCTCCCTACGTTATAATGAAAAATTTCCGATCATTCTCCCTTATTCAGCTCAATTCACACGCTTGTTTGTTCATTTTACTCATGACATAAGTATGCATGGAGGAAATCAGCTTATGTTACGTTTGATACGTCAACAATTCTGGATTCCGAAAGCCAAGAATTTAATTAGAACAATCATTCATTCTTGTAAGATCTGCCTGGTACACAAAAAGAAAGCTCAAAGCCAAATTATGGCTGCCTTGCCTCCAGATCGAATAACGATTGCTCGGCCGTTTACGTCGACTGGAATCGATTTCTGTGGCCCTTTTGATATAAAGAGTTACAGAGGTCGAGGATGCAGTATCACAAAAGGTTATGTTTGTCTGTTCGTTTGTTTTGCTACGAAAGCAATACATCTCGAAGCAGTGAGTGACCTCACGACGCCCACTTTTTTAGCGGCCCTTGCTCGATTTGTAGCCCGGCGGGGCTGTCCAGCAAGAATCTTTTCGGATAATGGCACAAACTTTGTTGGGGCTTCTCGAGTGCTGAAGAAGGAATTTAAAGAATATCTCAAGGCAACAAAAGCAGATGTTGAACGAAAATACGCTAATCAAGCAGTTGAATGGAAATTCATTCCCCCTGGAGCTCCTCATATAGGAGGACTTTGGGAGGCAGGTGTAAAATCTTTTAAATTTCACTTTCGGCGATTCGCAGGAAATTTTAAATTTACCTTTGAAGAATTCAGCACGATTATTCAAAGAATTGAAGCATGTCTCAACTCTCGACCTTTAAGTCCTATCTCAGACGATCCTTCAGATATCGAACCGTTGACGCCAGGACATTTTCTTATTGGGTGTCCACTTCTTGCTCTCCCTGAAACTGAAATTGAAGGAAATCCGATTTCTATAATTAATCGCTATCAGAAGATGAAAGCGATATACCAACACTTTTGTACACGATGGAAATCAGAGTATTTGAAAGAACTACATAAACGAAACAAATGGAAATTTCCCCAAAAAAATGTAGCAATTCACGATTTAGTCGTCATACAAGACGAAAATCTCCCTCCCAATGAATGGCGCTTAGGCAGGATCGAAAGTGTGCACTGCGGCACAGATAATAGAGTACGAGTGGCAAACATTAAAACGGCTAAGGGTGTTATCAAGCGACCTATCTCTAAACTGGTCTTACTTTCACCACCATAAATTTCTCATCAACATCCCATTTTTTTTGTGTTCGTTTGTTGTTCGTATTGTCCCTCTCATTTTAGAGAAACATGAATGCTAATAAATGCACCGACGTCGTCGCCTCCAAGACCGCGGCAAAAGAGACAATGGATTGCCGGGTGTGCAAAAACCCACATGCCTTACGATACTGCCCAACATTCTTGCGAAAATCTCTGGCAGGTCGCTTACGTCTCGTTCTCCTACATGGATATTGCTCCAATTGCCTGGCTCAATCTCATGCCCGCCGGAATTGCACGAGCTCGTACAAATGCCGTCGGTGTCAAGAGCAACATCATACTTTGCTGCATGACTCTCCCAAGGACCATACGAAGCCATCGAGTTCCATGGCAGCGCGACTAGGGCAACGGTGCCGTCCCGAGAGACCTCGCTCGTCTCTGCTCCCACTAAACCGGACACCTCGCCCGTCGTCCGAGGAGCTCCGTAGTGGTGGACCTCGTCCGTCCGTAGCCTCTGCTGGACTGACGTCGGGAACGCCGTTGAGGCCCACCGCGCTCGTAAAAGTCGTCGCCAATGGAAGGATCCACTATTTGCGAGCATTGCTCGATCCCAACGCGGTTGGGTCCATTCTGACCGGCAGATGTGCACATCAGCTGCGGGTTCCCATTGACCGGGTGAACGACCATAAAGTGTGCACATTGAGTCTGCGGGCCAGGATGGATCTTAACATTGAACTCACGATAAAGGCTCAAATTCACGAGCACATGAAATTAATTACGCCCCATCAAGATGTCGACGAAAGAATAACGTCGTTATTCACCGGAATAAAATTGGCCGATCCGCATTTTTATAGATCAGCGGCTGTCGACTTGATTCTGGGGGCGGATGTATATCCCAAAATTATGCGGTCAGGACTGCTGGAAGGACAGTATGGTCGACCACTCGGACAGCTCACTATTTTCGGCTATGTGCTGACAGGCATTGCCAACTGAAATCATATTTTGAAGTCGTTAATTGGAATCTCATATTTTTCATTATATATCCTCATTTGAATTTTTATTTTCATATTTTTCATTATATAGTCTCATTTGAATTTAATAATAAAAAATTGTTTGAACTGAATTGCATATGTCATCCCCATCTTAAGAATCATAATTTGTAATATGATATACACTTTCTTCCTATGTAGTTACAGTCGATGTCAAAAATCTCCCGTGACGGTTTGTTGGTGGTTGATTGCAGTAGCACTGCAAGGGGGGCAGAATGTTAATGTGGACGGCCAATTAACCCCTCTCATTCGGTATAACACTTGGCCCTGATGCAACCGTGACTTTCGCAACATGTTGCATTGAAAGCGAAAGTCATGGCGCCAAGCTTTGTCTTGATCTCAGTTCAGTTGTCTTACAGCTATCGCGCGTTCTAAACGTTACAACCACTATCATCATTCTCAAGTCTAATTTACTCACAAAATTAAATATCATCATCTATATATATCCCGCATCTCCCTCTCTGAATATACTGCCACGCAACCAACGACAAACTCGTGCGGACAATATCCACGCTACCAAAAACGTAAGATCCTCCAATAAATCGCAACGATATCTTACAAACTAATTATTTGTCGTTTTTATTATTTCTCGGCTTATTCCGGATACTATGATCAACTCATTCTTAACTTGTACTCTTGTAAAAACAGGAAGCAAAAGTGCCAGGGATAAATTAAATAAGGATTCGCATTGTTTCAATGAGAATATTAGGAGGGCAAACATGAGTAGCATATCTTTGTTGTACCAATATACAAACACTCCACCTCTAGCATATGGCTCACCAGCACCAAAAGTTGCTGAGTCAGTGCTGAGAACTATGGAGTACAATTCATTACCTAATAAAGGGCGGTCCAATATTAAAATCCAAGATAGGCAATACTGGAGAAACTCGGATGGAGATTTCCCATCAAAATTGACAGATCCAACTTCTAATGTCTCACTACCAGCAATGAAGGAGTATTCTAGGAACTTTTTATTAAAATATCACAACCAGATTGACAAAGTCATAAAAGAATTAGTCTGGTACATCCAAAACACAAATGCTGATGTCTTAACAAGGGGGAGACAAACATGGGAGCCATTCACACAGAAGAGTGTTACTAGTGCTGATGCTTACCTAGAAATGCTAAACTTTTTTCGGTTAAATGGAGAAGGCTGCAATTTCAATATGGTTGGTTGGATAAAAGCATGGTCAAATTTGTTCAGCAGAGATACAGTAATAGTCAAGGAGAAATTGATAAAAAAGACAGAAACCTCCAGTTACAATCCAAGAAGAGGAAATTTTGTAAAGAAGGAAAAAGTAAGGGTGGAGGAAAAAGCAGTTGAGAAGAGTGGCGAAGAAGTAAAAAACTTGCTTATGGGCGCAGCTACAGAGTTTTGTTCATATCTAAAGAGTAAAGAGAGGTCAAAATTAAAGCGAAGAGCAATTGCCTCAGCCAACGTGGTTCTAAGAATGTTTTTCGAGATAATTGAAAGGTTTCATCTAGAGCTTGGCAAACTAATAGCAGGCAGTACTATCGCTCAAGGTGGGTTAGAGAAACAACTAAAGATCACCAACAGCTTGACGAGCATAGCTATGAACCAATACAGCATACTAGCTACAGAAGACGCCACTAAATGGAACGAGTGCTTAGCACCAGCCTGCTTTTACGTAATGCATGAAACCTTCTTAAATACTGAGGTATGGCATGAGCTCTCTCTACATACTGGGAACCCCAATAATTACTATGAAACTTTGAGAGAAATCATGCATACAGGAATTTTCTTACTCTCCCAGAAGAGGATATATGTATATTGGACAAGGACATGTTCTCGAGGATGGCTGCCTTTTTCAGCGAAGGAGGTGGAAAAATGAAACTTTAGAGGAGCAATTAAATGAAAATACGAAGCAATGGTTTAACAAAATCAAAAACGACTTGGATTATCGTGATTGCCTTTATTCGCCTTATGGAATGTTGATGGGAATGTTAAATGCTGGAAGCACCACTTATGGTTTAGTGGCTACTATAGGGCTTGAAGGGGTGGCTTGTGTTCGCAGTAGTGACGACTCTATAACTTTATTTACTTCTCATTCACCCATAAAAACATGGGAGAAAGTGATCGAATTGTATTGGAGATACCATCTTATAGGGATAAACATTTCTACGAAGAAGACTCGATTTTTTCCCTGGCCATTCGGAGAGTACACCAGTTGGTACATTGACCAAGATTTCACTGCTCAATATGGCGTAGAAATATCATCAATACGACCGAAAGGGGACACACCTCATACTGACTTCCATAGCGCTGCCATTGAGACCAATGTCGCTCTTCGAGAGATGAGAATTAACAATGTTGGGGCAGAAATGATGTTGGCTGTCAAGATTTCTAATACTAGAAGATTGTGGAGAATTGAGAAAAGGGATAAATCTGATCCTTTACGACGTGTGCGGCTCCTAGCAGATGGTGGTTTAAATCCTTGGCACAACACTTACACTCATCTTTCTGAATCAGGAATAAAGTTTGAAAATGCCATTTCAGACCCGGAGAAGGAGTATCTGTATTCAGTGTGCAACCCAGACAACCCGTTTGTAAGCAGAGACAAGGAAACTACTACTTATAATAAAGAGATAGGTGCAATTGTCACTGAAGTGATAGAGACTCCTAGGAATATTTTTTGTTACATGAAGAGACCTAATAAAACATTGAAGACCAATTTCAAAATTAAAGAAAAAGCCAGCATGGATGCTTGTAAATTTCTTGTAGAGATTCTGGAAACCATGGAGCCGTCTTTTTGCGTACTAAAGCCAATGAGAGGGATGAGAATACAAACATATCTTCGGGAAACAATAAAAAATATATTAGACTGCGTCAGAGCTATTCCTGATTTGGACCCTGAGATGGTTCGACTTGCGCGCTATGTCGAAACTTCATGTGGAGAGTTTTTTGGCAATGACAATGATTAATTTTAGAGATAATGTTAATGTAAAAAGCTTTACATCGGGAGATTTTAATAAACGAACCTCATTGCGCAGAAACTGTCTCTTGGCGATTTCTCTTGACGAACCGATGCTTTTATTGAGTGATTTAAATGGAAGATGAACAACATACAGTCTGTCAAGAAATTGTTTTTACATGTCAAAAAAGTTACATGTTCTATTTTTATTGAGCCAAAATGTTAATATCGTTAGCTGTTTGCTTAATTTTTTTTATTGAATTCACATAACTACATATTTTTCTAAAGAATCGTAAAAAAAATTTGCACATTCAAAGCAAAAAAAGGAGAAAAAAAAGCAAAAGCAAAAAATTCTAAGAATTATGCGTGTCAAGAAATTTGAAAATTCAAACACGTTATATACGATCGAAATTATAAACGATTTGAGAAATATAAGAACAAACTGTAAAATAAATACAATCATATATATAATTGCATCAACGCTTTAAATTGTAAAAGTAATCAGATGTAATTACATATGTATTCAGAACGCAATTACATATATGATAAATTTAAATGCAATTGTATAAGTAATTGAATAATTGAGTATGTTTCATTTTCTAATTATATTGTAATTGGCTCCAATTAATAATGCAATCGGGGCAAGGCTCCAATCACATATGTAATTGGTTCCAATTATATTTCGGGAACTTATTTCTCTCCGTGTATCGTTCATAAAATTGTGCCTAAAGCAAGTCGTTCATCCTTTTTAGAATAAGTACATAATGCCCTGAGTCCTTTTTCGATTTGTCAAATAAAAGAAACATTAATGTTTATGCCTTTTCTACACTATTTCAAAGATTATTGCCATTTTAATGCTGGAGCAGTCCGAATTTCTTACAAGATTTTTTACAGAAACGTTTATGGACTGAGTAGGGCTATGAATCATTCGTCGTTAATAGTCGTAGAATAAAAAGTGCTCAAAGCAACTCTTAAAGAGAAAATATGTTCCGACAGCGAGGCCAAGTCGCAGAGTCTAACATTAATAAATTATTTACACTTTTTTCCATAAGCGATGACATAATGATTTTTTTCGTCGTGAGCCTCGAGGGTATTTTTTATATATTTCGAAAAAAAAAACTTAAATGTCCTTAAGACACCCCACAATTTTATATTTAACTGGCACCAAGGCTCGCTCCGCGAGCCTTCGCGCCAGCTTCGTATGACCCGCGCTCGTTTCCTCTCCCGGTACAGGTTGATATTGGGCAAAAGTAATAAAAGTGGTAAAGTAGTATGTTTTTAAATACTCTAGGTTTTTATTCAGTCTTTGTGTGAAATTTAAAACATTATGCTATAAAATTTTTTACTTAAACTACTATCGACCAATATTTCCCCCTCGCCCACGGAAACGTGGCATTGTTTTATGTACTTAACGTGAATATAATACACTTAATATTCACTGAAATGCGCTTACTCCCGATTTAAATAAAAATTAATTTTTTTTTATGATTTGAAAGTTTGTTACATTAAAATTTTAAATAGCTTGGTGGATTCGTATTTTTTGCTCAAGCCTACTTTGCTGCTTTTTCTTTTAAATAACCTAGATACCGACTGCAGTGCAATCTCGGTAAAATTATTCCCCATTTAATTTAGGGAAAGGTGTTATCTATCTATCCATCTCTCTATTGATCTATCCATCATCTATCCATCTATCATCAATCTTTCAACCTATCAATCTTCAATCAATCAATTTTCAATACATCTATCCTCAATCTATCAATTAAACTTCAATATGTCTTATCAACCTTTCAATTATTTACCTCTCTATCAATCTGTCAATCTGTCAATTTATCAATTTTTCAATCTATCAACCTATCTAGTCAATCTATCAGTCTATCAATCGTTTAATCTATCAATCTATCGTCTTCAATCTTTCAATCTTCAATCTGCTGTCTCTATCAATTTCTAATCATCTCTTTCAATATATTAATCCATCAATCTATCATTCTGTCAATCTGTTAATTTATCAATCTTTCAATCTATAACCTACCAATCTGTCAATCTTTCAATCTATCAATCTTTTAGTATATCAATCAATCAGTCTATCAATCTGTCAATCAATCAATCTATCAATCTTTCTATCTACAATTCTTACAACTCACAAAAATGCTGATATCTCACGACACACGCACCAATGTCGCACGCGCACCAATGTCGCACACGCACCAATGTCGCATATAGCTTAAAACATTCAGGCAGACTTCACCTTTCAAACAAAAAAACTGCATGCAAATCGGTTCAGCCAGTGCCGAGAAAGTTCAACACAAACACATTTCGCAACATTATTTTATATATATAGATGACTTTAAAGGAACTTTCGCAAAATATCTCCACACAGTGCACGACAGGATAAGAACGTGCCACAAGAAATTCTGTGCCCAAGAAAAAGGAAACGACGAGCATAAATTCTTGTGCATAGTCATAAATTTTTTTCCGTTTTTATGACGAAGAATTTTTATGCCCTTAAGTACTCAGTTCATATGTTTTCCATCATTCCAATTACTTGCATATAATTTCCATCTTGAAGCTGACACATTTCCACTGCATTAAAAATCTTAATGTGGGGTTAAGAAAAATTAACACGTTAGACGAATAAAAACGGAATTTCTACGCCACTCATTTTCAACTGTTATGCTCAATAAACCAACCTATAAAGATCTTTTTGGAATGGGTGAGATGGGAAAGTGGGAAGGGAGTGGTTGTGAGGTGGAAAACTATTGAAAAACGGTTGAATATTTCAGACGTTTTCCTTTATTTAATCGTCTTTCCCTCTTAAGGGTGGCCTACCTTTCAAATGGGAGAACAGTTACCAACAAGTAAGAAAGCTAAAGTCGGTCAAGCACGAGCGTACCTAGCGTCCCGGATATACCCACGCACTATGTTTTGCCTTTCCGTACCAATGAATACAATAATAGTGTTTGTGGGCTTAGCAGTGTCCGGCACACAAAAATTTTTCCCGTTCACTTTTCATTCGTGTTTGTCAATCTATGTTTTGAGTTTGAAGCTTTTACGCCTTTTACTTCGGAAGTTGCAAGAAATATCCAAAGTGGCCGCCCATTTTCACTTAGGATAGTTCTCGGGGGCCAAAATACATGTGTGCCATGTTTTGAGGTGATTGGTCCTGCCGTCTGGAAGGAGATCCGACCACCGACGGACGGAAAGAGGAACATGTCTAAATCGTTTCAGATCCTGATTAAGAATATACATACATATATATTAGTTCTTATCGACAGACTTTAGTTGTAGAGTTACAAGATCCGCACAAAACTAATATACCCACTGGTATTATACTGGTTTTCCCAATATAAAAACTGCAAATCAACTTGAACTAAAAAAATCACAGTGTTTCCTGTGAAATATTTTTTTTCCGTTTAAAGCTGATATCTTAAGTAGAATGGAATTAATAGTTAAAAAACCACAAACATTGGGAATGAAAATAAATAAAAATCGCCAAAAATTTTTATTAAAATTTTTTAAAATCGAAAGTTTTTTCAAAGTCAACCAAAACCTGGCTTCATAGGCTACCAATTAATTTCACTAAAACAGCCAAAGAACTTTAAAACAAGAATCCTGAAAGATGTTATTTTATTTATTGCAACAGAAAGACCTTCATTTCAAGCAAGACAATTTATTACATAATTTTGCTTTTATTGACGAAAAATGTAAACAACTCTAGGAAATATTGCTGAATGGTGCCTGATTTCCGAAACGCTCACTACTCTCAAGCAATCGGCGAACATTTGCGATGGACAGAAGCCAGCGTAAAAGCGTAAACATCAATGAGATATATTTTTATTTTCTTTCTATTTTGAATTTCATGTTCATTTTTCAGTCTGTTTTATTAAGCTTCCACAGCAAAAGCCAATTTTCGATGATTTTTTTTTTGCTGGTTCGTGATAAGAGCTCATTATTTTTGCGCGTAATTTCCTTTGTTGTGTAACAAATTCACACATGCATGAGCGCGATTGTTTTACAGGAAACAATACAGAAAATGGGAAAAGAATCACAAAAAGGAAAGAAAGTCTTATGAAGAGAAAAGAATGCACTTGCGTGGCTTTTATGGAAGCCATTAAAAAAATTGCATTTCTAAAAACTAAGTTTTCAAGACTGTTTGATGGTTGAAAATATAACTCAATGCCAATGGAAAGTAATTCGGATTCAAAATTCTTTTCATTAGAAAATTATGTTTGAAGAGCAAAGGGTTTTTTATTCAAGGCAGAAAAGTGCCTCAAAATTACTTAACTATCCAAAAACCAAACCTTTGCTTAGTCAATTTAAAAGCAAACGGGGTTAACAGTATTTTAGCGAAGCAATCAGCCATTCCAGCTTTAGGAATTTATTCAAAAAATCCCATGAAAGAGTTCAGATTCCACGGTCAGATGAATACGCTTCACGCTTCAACCAAAGACCTTATAAATATCTATAGTTACTATAGTTATAAGGTATTTGCTTCAACGTAATAATGCCTGGACTGCGAAGCAACATTATCGCCCGAATTCAATAATTTAATTTGTCGCATGTTTTCTTTATTATCCTAGAAGAAAGTCCGATAAACACACACCCACATGTTTCACTTTTTTGTGCTTTTTATCAGGGATGTGAACCGTTTTGAACCGAACCGAATTTGAAACGAAAAAATTATTTTATCTGGTTAACGGAACAGTGGTCGCTCCCATAGGTCAAAAATAAAAAAATTTAAGTCGATATTCTTATGAAATTAGTATCGATACCATCTCATATATGAGCAAGGTAACCACGACTAACTTTTTATTGTGAAAATTTTAACCCTTAAAGCTAGTACACAAAGGTAAAGGAATTTGACATTCCATACAAAAAGGTATGGGAGAATTCCTTCGCGGAATGCAAAGAAATCACAACTCAAATTAATTCCTTCAGCTAGTACACAAGAGTGAAAAAAAGAGCGAAGGAATTTGACGTTGCGATTACTTTAAAAATTGCCAACAGATGGCGATGAAGCGAATTTCTTCTCCATTTATTGGCCGAGTTGAATAAATTGCGAAGGAATTTTGACATAAGCAGCTGATTCTAGCGGAAAAATATGGAGAACGGTTGTACTGAGTTTAAATATTTGGACGAATTCAGTCCAGAAATTAAACCCAAAAGCAAAAGAAATTGCAAACGTCTAGCAAATTTCAATAACGACGAAATTAAAAGTTTGATAGAGGCCGTAAAGGATCAACCTTGCATTTGGAACCTGCAAACCAAAGAACATTGCAACATTAACGCAATCAATCGTTAAATAGGGAAGAACGAGTCCTGAAACTTCAATTTGAATGGCAGAATTATTGGAGATCCTAAAACAAACTCAACTGATTTTATTGTACGAGCGGAGACAGTTCTATTGATTCCTGAAACTTGTGCATTCACCTTTTTTCAGGCAGTTTCAATAATTTTTGAAGGCGTTCAGTAATGAAAGTGCCTTCCGATCCAGGATCGATTAATGCTCGGGCTGTATATGCAACGCCGTGATGATAAATATGAACCATCGCTGTGCCAAGCAAAACCTGACGCGAAGAAATGGCCACATGAACTGAACATTGACAGTGTTCTCTGCTGCAGCACTACTTGAAGCAGTGGCAGCTTCAGATGGATTTTGAAAATTCGTCGTTACTTGTGTAGGATGAGCTTGTCGAGAAAGAGATGCATTTTGAGTAGCATTAAAGGAATTATGTTGAAAAGGTGCATTGTCACGATGCAGAAGAGTATGATGCCTTTTATGGCATTTAGAACAATTATGAGCACTGGTACAATTTTTAAAAGAATGAGAATTAGCGAGACAATTAATGCACAAATTATTCTGTTTCACTTTATTGAAACGCTCCTGAACGCTAAGTGCTAGAAATTTAGAACAACTTTTTGTTGCATGCTCCCGAGATGAACACACACAACAACCTGATTTGTTTGTTTTTGCTTGATATGCATTAATTCTATTGTTTTAGGCGCTTCCGATTGGTTACCTTTCGATGTAGGTGGAGCTTGAGACTTAGAATTCGATGCCGAGTCGGACTTGTCACGAAAATCTGACACGGATTCTAATGTATAAAAACGATTGGTGAGAAACGCATCTAAATCCTTCCATTTTGGGATTTCAGTTTTATTCGTGAGAGTCTGTTCCCAAAGAGCTAAACTGAGAGTTGGCAATTTGGACGAACATAGATACGTGAAAATAGCATCCCAGCTGTCGACATCTATTTTGTACATTTCCAATGTAGAAATACAATTATTAATGTCGCGTTGTAAGCTTTTAATAGCCGAACTAGATTCACTTGCCACTGGTTTGAGATTGAATAAAACCTTGAGCTGACTATTGACAAGAATGCGCCTATTATCATATCGCTCAACTAAATTTTTCCATGCTACGATAAATCCTTCGTTAGTCAAGGGACATTTCTTCACAATTTCATTTGCTTCGCCACGCGTTTTCTGAATTAAATGATACAACTTTTCAACAGGCGACAATCGTGTATTAGAGATATAAATAGCCGTGAAAAAATCCCGAAAAGTAGGCCATGAGAGATAATCCCCTTCGAATATAGTGTATCACACGGAGGTAATTTTAATTGCGAATGAAATTGTGAAGAATCATTAGGAAGATTAAAACCGTGAAACCCAATAGTATCCGATATATTCATCGATTTCGACGAGAACTCATCCATTTCCGCGACGCTCTTCAAAAAAGCGGCATAACTTTCTTTGTATTGATTTTTTAAAGCGGAAAATCTCTTCGCTAGTCTTGCCCTTTTTCGTTGCATTTTGGAGTGTGGAGTGGTACTCTCGCTTGAGTAAATCCCATAAAGCTTGGATTTCTTTTTTTTTTGAATTTCAAGAGTGAAAGTAGTATGAGCGGCATTTGGGAGTTCATTGAAAGCGTCGACGAAATCAATTAATTGGACACACAAAGTTGCGAACGACATTTCTATTTTATTTAATTGTAATTGTAATTGGTTTAAATAGTTATATTCTGTGAGAAAAGATGAAGGGGAATTCGAGTGAAAGTCGTGCAAAGATTATAAAAATTTTTATTCTCGCAATGATAAACCTGTGCCCACTGTTCTGAGCACCGGCTGATTTGAAAATTTCACTTGACTTTCTTTCGAAATAGTTCAATGCACTTGTCCGTGCAATCAAATTGAAGCAAAAACGAAATGAAAGACACTTTAGCTCTTTCACACTAACAAAGGAGCGGTTTTTTTGATATTCTTCTTTGCACGATTTTCTCACGATTGGCGCTTAGGCTTTGTAGAATACGAACAGTGGCGGATTGTAGCAAGTACAACTAGAAAATAAATAGATACAACAGGGGTGGTTTGTTTCTATTGACTTTGTCAACAGTTTGTTGACGTTTCGTATGTTCAGCACAGTTCGATTTTCACGCATTTTTGCGGCCCATTGTGATACCACAAGAGGTTTTCTTGTGCTTGTGTGAGTATGTCTTTTTTGAGTGTGCCCCTAACATGCGATTTTTTTAAAAACCAGTGCTATGCTTGAAACATTGCACTCTTTTTCGCCTATGCCGGGAATCGAACTTAAGACCACGGGATCAAGAGGATAGCACGCATCCCCTACACTATCTCAGAGCTTTTGGGATTGCACTAGGTTATAAAAAAATGTTGCTACTTTTTATACCCAGCGTAAGCGGGGTATATTAGTTTTGTGCAAATCTTGTAACAGGGAGAACTAAGCTCGGAGATATAGAAAAATATATATAGAAATGATCAGGATCAAAAACTGAATCGATTTAGACATGTCCGTCTGTCCGTCCGTCCGTCTGTCCGTCTGTCCGTCTGTCCGTCTGTCCGTCCGTCCGTCTGTCCGTCCGTCCGTGGTCGGATCTCCCCGAAACGGCTGGACCAATCAAGTCGAAATTTGGCACACAGCTATATCGGGATCCGAGTATGATCCTAAGTAAAAATGGGAGACATCCGCCCACAGCCACGCCCACAAATGAATATAATGTGTTTTCAGTAAAATGCTTGTAACTTGCGAACCACCTCAACACATTCTATTGATATTTGGTGTACTGGTAAACTTCGAAAAGGGACATATCCTGGCAAAAAATGGACGCCGCCTTCCTCGAGCCACGCCCCACAAATAAGCCCAAAAATAAGGGCTTATCGTAACTTGTGAAGTAAAAGGCGTAGAAGCTTCAAATTCGCAGCATAAGTTCACCAAGGCGAATGAAAGGTGTAGGAACAAAAATTTATGTAGCCCGCCACTGACACGCCCACAAATGAAGATTTTTCGTAACTTCCGAAGTAAAAGGCGTAGAAGCTTCAAATTCGCAACATAGGTTCCACCAAGGCGAATGAAAAGTGTAGGGAAATAATTTGTGTGGCCCTCCCACTGGCACGCTCACAAATAGAGAAGCAAAATATAGTGCGCTGATAATGTCGGGACGCTGGGTATTTCAAAGTCGGGCTTGACCGACTTTAGCTTTCTTACTTGTTTATATATAAACTCACTACGCAAAGTAAATTCTTCTTTAACTACGCTTGTGATTATTTTAACTACGCCCGTTCACAGAGCCAAATCATGGCTGTTTGTAGTTTAATTACTTTTTTTTTTAATACGATTTTTCGCACAGTGTACCTCCAGTTCTAGGCACTGTTATGAAAGTCACAAAAACTGCTCTAAAACCGGAGTTTTTCAAGAGATTTTGATTAAATCTGACATTTGAACATATTTAAAGGCAATTAAAGTATTTTCTTAAAATTGGAAAGAGGGGCATGGCAAACGGGCGTTATTCGAAAATTGTATCCTACACCTGAAATTCAAATGGGACTTGAACGAAACTTGGCATGTGGCGTGGAATAAAAGACGGTATATAGGATAAAAATCTCTAGAATATTCTTTCTTAATGGTCCACTTCTTTGGGAGCCTTTTAAAAATTATTTAAACTTGTGTGTATGTGTCGGGTCTTTTATTGTCAGGCCGCCTATGACTATAGCACCCTTACTTCTCTTTATATGTATATATTTTGTATGGGCTATCTCGACTGGTTGTGGGTGTGACACGCATCCACACAAACGCAATATATCCTCGACATAGTGTGTGTCAGGTATGAAAATACGTCAAATAAGCAAGAGCGGCTATGTGGAAACAGCGGAATGTCCCGTAAAAATCTGGCAACAGTGACAGCGTAGCTTAATGTCTTCTTTATACATTCTGCGAAATTTATCCTTGGTAGGAACCAATGTAAATGCTAAATGATGTTCGAAAAAATTGACAAAATCTAAGCCAATTGTGATGAATTATATCTATAATAAGATTACAAAATAATTTAAGTACGAAATTGGCCTTAGAATGACACGAACTGAAGGACAAACAATGGCTAAAGACTTTGATTTAGTTGTTCTACATTTCACTCTTGACGTCAACGATGCTTATTAGAGCTGTCATACTATCGATAGTCGGCCCATCGATAGTTTCGATAGTGATAGTCAAAACTATCGATATATCGTCGATAGTATCGCATGACCCGGAGTTAAAATTTGAATTGAAAAATTTTAACTAGTTGTTTATTTTTAGACAATTTAATAATGATAAAAGTTGCATACGTTTTTTTAGATTTTATGCTTTCAACGTTTACAGTATTTTTATTGGTAAACAGTTCATATATCATTAAAAAAAAAAAAAAGGTAACAAAAATCACAAGGTAATTAATTTACCAGGCTTGATTTTTGTTAAAAAACAATAACTGTCGACGTTTTTGGGTTCAAAGGACGTCCTTCTGTCCGAAATAAGAATTTTCGATTTACTGAACATTTTTCAAATTCCGTTGAAGTGGTCGGAATTTCTCTAAATCTAAATTTCTACTTATCGCCAAGTACTCGCGTCCTTTTTAGCTAAAGATGAGCAACATTGTCTGTTAGTGATGCTTATCTAACTATCGATGGCGAATAAAAACCATCGATGGTTATTAAAAATAGAAACTATCGATAGTATCGATAGTACCATCGATAGTTTTGCAGCTCTAATGCTTATGTCCTCCGCATACGAATAAGATAAACTTGAAATGTTGGTCGATGCTTCGTTTATTTTAGTTTAATATAAATGTTTTCGATTGGTTTTAACATTTTATTGATGGCCGGCAAGCATGACCGATGTCTGCCTATTGCAAAATTCCTAAAATATTCAATTAAAGTTTTGGTCAATTTTTTGTCATTCCACAACCTCCAATTATATATGTAATTGTATCAAATGATAAAAAAAAATAATTTCAATTACATATATAATTCCGTCCAATTAAATATATAATCGGCTGCAATGATGTATGTAATTGTATCGAATTATATACATAATTGCGTCTTATTAAATTTGTGATCCCCTGCAATTTAAAATACATTCTATATAGCAATATAAAAAGGAGCATTCTCCACGATTGTGCGGAATATATTTACCACGTCATACTCGTGGTCCACCTGCCCCTTGGAGTGCCTAAGGATTTTGAAAATTCAAAACGTTTATACGATCGAAATTATAAACGATTTGAGAAATTAAGAACAAACTGTAAAATAAATACAATCAATATATAATTGCATCAACGCTTTAAATTGTAAAAGTAATCAGATGTAATTACATATGTATTCAGAACGCAATTACATATATGATAAATTTAAATGCAATTATATAAGTAATTGAATAATTGAGTATGTTTCATTTTCTAATTATATTGTAATTGGCTCCAATTAATAATGCAATCGGGGCAAGGCTCCAATCACATATGTAATTGGTTCCAATTATATTTCGGGAACTTATTTCTCTCCGTGTATCGTTCATAAATTGTGCCTAAAGCAAGTCGTTCATCATTTTTAGAATAAGTACATAATGCCCTGAGTCCTTTTTCGATTTGTCAAATAAAAGAAACATTAATGTTTGATGCCTTTTCTACACTATTTCAAAGATTATTGCCATTTTAATGCTGGAGCAGTCCGAATTTCTTACAAGATTTTTTACAGAAACGTTTATGGACTGAGTAGGGCTATGAATCATTCGTCGTTAATAGTCGTAGAATAAAAAGTGCTCAAAGCAACTCTTAAAGAGAAAATATTTCCGACAGCGAGGCCAAGTCCCCCCAAAAAAAAAAATAAGCGATGACATAATGATTTTTTTCGTCGTGAGCCTCGAGGGTATTTTTTATATATTTCGAAAAAAAAAAATTAAATGTCCTTAAGACACCCCAAATTTTATATTTAACTGGCACCAAGGCTCGCTCCGCGAGCCTTCGTTTCAATCTATCAATCTTTTAGTATATCAATCAATCAGTCTATCAATCTGTCAATCAATCAATCTATCAATCTTTCTATCTATCAATTCTTACAACTCACAAAAATGCTGATATCTCACGACACACGCACCAATGTCGCACGCGCACCAATGTCGCACACGCACCAATGTCGCATATAGCTTAAAACATTCAGGCAGACTTCACCTTTCAAACAAAAAAACTGCATGCAAATCGGTTCAGCCAGTGCCGAGAAAGTTCAACACAAACACATTTCGCAACATTATTTTATATATATAGATGACTTTAAAGGAACTTTCGCAAAATATATCCACACAGTGCACGACAGGATAAGAACGTGCCACAAGAAATTCTGTGCCCAAGAAAAAGGAAACGACGAGCATAAATTCTTGTGCATAGTCATAAATTTTTTTCCGTTTTTATGACGAAGAATTTTTATGCCCTTAAGTACTCAGTTCATATGTTTTCCATCATTCCAATTACTTGCATATAATTTCCATCTTGAAGCTGACACATTTCCACTGCATTAAAAATCTTAATGTGGGGTTAAGAAAATTAACACGTTAGACGAATAAAAACGGAATTTCTACGCCACTCATTTTCAACTGTTATGCTCAATAAACCAACCTATAAAGATCTTTTTGGAATGGGTGAGATGGGAAAGTGGGAAGGGAGTGGTTGTGAGGTGGAAAACTATTGAAAAACGGTTGAATATTTCAGACGTTTTCCTTTATTTAATCGTCTTTCCCTCTTAAGGGTGGCCTACCTTTCAAATGGAGAACAGTTACCAACAAGTAAGAAAGCTAAAAGTCGGTCAAGCACGAGCGTACCTAGCGTCCCGGATATACCCACGCACTATGTTTTGCCTTTCCGTACCAATGAATACAATAATAGTGTTTGTGGGCTTAGCAGTGTCCGGCACACAAAAATTTTTCCCGTTCACTTTTCATTCGTGTTTGTCAATCTATGTTTTGAGTTTGAAGCTTTTACGCCTTTTACTTCGGAAGTTGCAAGAAATATCCAAAGTGGCCGCCCATTTTCACTTAGGATAGTTCTCGGGGGCCAAAATACATGTGTGCCATGTTTTGAGGTGATTGGTCCTGCCGTCTGGAAGGAGATCCGACCACCGACGGACGGAAAGAGGAACATGTCTTAATCGTTTCAGATCCTGATTAAGAATATACATACATATATATTAGTTCTTATCGACAGACTTTAGTTGTAGATGTTACAAGATCCGCACAAAACTAATATACCCACTGGTATTATACTGGTATTTCCCAGATATAAAAACTGCAAATCAACTTGAACTAAAAAAATCACAGTGTTTCCTGTGAAATATTTTATTTTCCGTTTAAAGCTGATATCTTAAGTAGAATGGAATTAATAGTTAAAAAAAACCACAAACATTGGGAATGAAAAAAAAAAAATCGCCAAAAATTTTTATTAAAATTTTTAAAATCGAAAGTTTTTTCAAAGTCAACCAAAACCTGGCTTCATAGGCTACCAATTAATTTCATAAAACAGCCAAAGAACTTTAAAACAAGAATCCTGAAAGATGTTATTTTTATTTATTGCAACAGAAAGACCTTCATTTCAAGCAAGACAATTTATTACATAATTTTGCTTTTATTGACGAAAAATGTAAACAACTCTAGGAAATATTGCTGAATGGTGCCTGATTTCCGAAACGCTCACTACTCTCAAGCAATCGGCGAACATTTGCGATGGACAGAAGCCAGCGTAAAAGCGTAAACATCAATGAGATATATTTTTATTTTTTTCTATTTTGAATTTCATGTTCATTTTTCAGTCTGTTTTATTAAGCTTCCACAGCAAAAGCCAATTTTCGATGATTTTTTTTTGCTGGTTCGTGATAAGAGCTCATTATTTTTGCGCGTAATTTCCTTTGTTGTGTAACAAATTCACACATGCATGAGCGCGATTGTTTTACAGGAAACAATACAGAAAATGGGAAAAGAATCACAAAAAGGAAAGAAAGTCTTATGAAGAGAAAAGAATGCACTTGCGTGGCTTTTATGGAAGCCATTAAAAAAATTGCATTTCTAAAAACTAAGTTTTCAAGACTGTTTGATGGTTGAAAATATAACTCAATGCCAATGGAAAGTAATTCGGATTCAAAATTCTTTTCATTAGAAAATTATGTTTGAAGAGCAAAGGGTTTTTTATTCAAGGCAGAATAGTGCCTCAAAATTACTTAACTATCCAAAAACCAAACCTTTGCTTAGTCGAATTTAAAAGCAAACGGGGTTAACAGTATTTTAGCGAAGCAATCAGCCATTCCAGCTTTAGGAATTTATTCAAAAAATCCCATGAAAGAGTTCAGATTCCACGGTCAGATGAATACGCTTCACGCTTCAACCAAACACCATAAATATCTATAGTTACTATAGTTATAAGGTATTTGCTTCAACGTAATAATGCCTGGACTGCGAAGCAACATTATCGCCCGAATTCAATAATTTAGGTGATCCAAGGCAGACCAATCCTGTCTGTGTTATTGATACGACGCGATTGGAAGTTGTGCTCAACGACCTTGAAACTAATTATGTGATTATAGCGGCTGTTGAGGGTCAGCATGGATCCCAAAATTGATACACTGTGCTTGCTCATTCGGTCAAATTACTAAAATACACTACGTTCTTTGATGGAACTCAAAATTTAACTTTATTGTGTCATTTTCGGAGTGATTCTTACATCCATTAGAAAAAGAGCACTGGAAAACAGCTTTTCACCATCCTTCCGGAGCACAATTTGGTAATGACAATGGATGTATATTAGACTGGTCCTTATTTTTTTATTTTTTTATTTCTCAGCAAATTATATAAGCTTATGGTCCCAAACTACCAAATATGAAGTTTGGTTTCGATCCGATAATGTTTATCGAAAAAAAAATCAAATTTATTAAATTAAGAATTGTTTTGCATTATATCATAATTCAATTGCCAATAATTCAACCTTGCCGTCAAACATGTTTTACGATGTGAGAGAGCCTTATCGTGAAGCAGCTGATTGATTTTTGGCAAACATGTAGGAGGGTCGCTCATTCAGCGTCGGAAAATTTGCGATCGCAAAATTTACGAAGGCTATTTGCGAACCTGCATGAGGACCACTATTATCGTTTTTACACGCCCGATATATTTGCAATTGTGTTAGTGTCAGTGATGTATCCCAGCGGCAAATTATCTCCTGCATGACAATGTCATCAGTGATGTCATCGATGACATATAGGTGACATTGTCATGCATGACATCTTGGAGGACATGTCATCGTGGTGGGATGCTGTTCATGTGCTTGCCTCTCATTGGCTACTGAAATTTAAATAAGGTTTTCGCGTTAGTTCGGCGTTAGCATGAAGTGGCGTAGATGATGAGTGCTCGACTCTCAATCCGAAGATCGCGGGTTCGATCCCTGGCTGAGGCGAACAAAAATTATTAAAAATTGATTTTTAAAAATTTTCGAAATATTCAAAGAGAGGGCAAAGAAGCGAGTTTTCAACTGACCAGCTATGGGTTCTATAAATTAACATTGAGAGAGAAAAGAGCATGTGCTTCTCTCTTAAATGCTTTTTTTTTAAATGCATGTCACCGGTGAAATCACTGTCCAACTCCTGTACAAATGTCATACAAAGTCTCATATGAATTGTCATGCATACCGGATCCAAAGTCACCCTGACTTCAACGATGATGTCAGCGGGACATTTGCCGCTGGGATGTTTACTTTTTTTTTTTGAAAACAGCTGTTATTGCCAAATAATAACACATATTTTCAAAAGAGGTGTCAGTTGTCCAAATGTCAAATGTTTACCTCAACATCGATTGCCTTTTTAATAACTCCAAATGAAAATGAGACCGCATTGAGGCAGTCGCAAGAAGGCAATTAAGGGGTGCTTCACTATTTTCAATTGAGTATTTCGCAGCTAGAAAAAATGTCCTCTAACGGTTAAAATTTGACCTCGACCACCATTCGCGAAATTCGCAAAAAATTGATTTTCATTATTTTGAATTGAGTATTTCGCAGCTAGACAAAATGTCCTCTAACGGCTAAAATTTGATCAAGACCACCATCCGCGAAAATTTTGTGCTTAATAATAATCTCGAGTTTTAGAAGCTAAAGCGAAGTACAGATAAGGTATAAATAGATATCCAAGCTAGAACAACGAAAACGGCAGGAATTTTTTGTAAAGTTAATGTTTTAACATATTTCAGGCTGAGGAAAAGGTATGTGTGCAATTGGCTTAGCCGATGTAAACTGTTTTACTTGTTTTTTATTAAAAATTTTTTGTAAAGAGTAAAAAATTTTACAATTTCAATATTTTTCTGCGTATCGTACGCAATTTTTCATCCGCTTGCATGCATTTAAAATTGAACAGCTGATACGGTACACAGAGAAAAAAATCAACCAGAAAACTGGTTAAATCAAAAGGAAACAACACATACAAAACGGCTTCAACAAGGAATATTTTTAATTTTAACAATTTTTCTTTTTGAAAAAATAAAAAATTTCCTTTTTGAATCAACCATATTTCAGGTTGAATTGAAATGATAATTTTCAAAAATGGATTTAAATTTAAATTGTTAAACCAACCACGGACATAGTTGAAATGACAAGATATTTTTTTAAAAAACTCAAAAAAAAAAATACCTATACAAGAAATGTCAAAAAAAATTTAATTATCGTTCAAAGCAAATGGCCATAGAGCACTCTGCTGAACATAACCCAAAAAAAAGCCATCGGATGGACTTCATCCGATTTCGTGACTCCGTTTTGGTGACTGCTTTCGCAATGCTTAAAAAGTTCTAAGATGAATACATATCTTATATGTCTTATTTTATAAAACAAATGAGAATTATACGGAACGAAAAGAAATGTAATTAAACATATTTCCTTTAAATCAACCAAAAATGTTGTTGACTCAACCATTTTTCTTTTGAAATTTTTGTTCTGCTCGAAAATCAAAAGGACTGTGAATAACAATGCGCCCTTTTAAAAAAATCATGATTACGTTCGCTCAGTGTACGTATCGTATCGCAATACCATATATTAACGATATACGATAAACGCTAAGGCCGCAATTATAGTGGAAGCAAAGCTGCAGCTGAAGCGTAAGCTGTCATGTGTTTGTTGTATTTTGGCAACAACAAATACATGACAGCTTACGCTTCAGCTTCAGCTTTGCTTCCACTATATTTGCGGCCTAACTGTCAGATATAATACGATACATTTCAATTCGTAATACAGTGGAACCTCGATTATCCGGCATGCACCGGACCAAGCAGTGCGCCGGATAATCAAAACGCCGGTTAATCGAGTAAATCTGAAAATTTTGAGTAGCAGCAAAACAAAGTCACACAAGCTATATAATGGTCTATATTCTTTGTTTTTTATTGAAAAAAAGAGAATCAATTTATTTTTTTGCAAAGAAATCTGACATTTTCGATTGTTTTACTTTGATTTCTGACTTTTTTTTCGCTAAATTGCGAAAAAAAATTGAGCCGTCAGCGCGCCGGTTAACCGAGACGCCGGTTAATCGAGAGCCGGATATTCCACTGTATGGCATAACAGAATGCAAGCGTTTATCGTGTATCGTATGAATTCATAATAGGGGGGAAGTTTTCAGTAACTGCTCCTATAGAAAATGTACTAAACACATCAAGTCAGCTGATTAAATAAGTAAAGTCAAGTTACGTTCAATCAAGAGTAACTGAGCCTTCAAAGCATGGATTATTTTAAGGCGGCCGCTCTGGCCGCTCTAGCCACTCTTAATGTAAAATTGGCCACTCTAAATCACAGAATTGGACGCTCTTAAAATATAATTTCCATAACTCGAACAATTTTCAAAAAACCCCCCCCAAATATTTTTTGGATACTGTCTCAAAATTGATTAATCTACCACTCTTGCGAATATCAGAACTACCAGAGCATTATTTCTCTGGCTGCATCCCTGATTCAAGTTATGAAACGAAAAGACTGCAAAATGTACACATATTAGCGATCGAGACATTTGCTGTTGATGTACATTAGTTCTAAGTAATAACACTTTTTAAAACAGAATGTTTTGTTTATGTTTCTTTTTCTTTTTAGTCAACGACACATTTATGTTCCTTATTTTTATTAAAATAAAATACCGTTTAAGTTTGTACAAAATTTATGAAAAAAAAATGCATTAAAACCTATATTAAAAAAGGTCCGCTCTTAATTTTTCTTAAAATAATCTATGCTTCAAAGTATGTATGCATTTAAGTATGTCAATCCCGGACGGAAAAATTCTCATAAAGGACAAATTCATTAATTTTTTCACCAAGAATATCAAGGGGAAAACCATGTAGGAGTGTAGGTCTAACTCTTTTTCTTTCTAATCCCTGCAATGTGTTAGAGCTACGCTGCTTCAACATAGGCATATACATGGGCGTAGGCGTAGACTTAAACGAGCACGCCTAGAAAAAAATTTTAACAATAATTTGGAAAAATAATTTTTGCCGACATAAAAATTAGTATTTTGATAAAACTCTGCGCATACTTTGTTTTAAATAATTGTTAAATGAGTTATAACAGACCACATACAAATTTATAGAGCTACTCAAATTTTCTACACTCTCAGTCGCAATTGTTGAACACCAAGGCTGCCAGCAGACGAGCGGTTGTCTGCAGGCAGCCTAATTGTGTTTTGGCCTTTGAAATTGCTAAGTCGGCCTTTACATTGATCGATTGTCGATGCGATTTTAACGATTTTTTCGAATTCCTTTTTGAAATCGTCTTCCGTCGGCGTTTTCTTACACACTGCACAGTTTTTAAGCAACCGAAATCGGCATAAAAATCGGTGGCACGGCTAGTACAAACGGTTTTGACCGCTTCACTTTCGTCCCTTGCTAACACACGCAAAAATCGATGAGAGCTGCTGGCCGACAATCGATCAATGTAAAAGCCGTCTAACCCTTTTTAATAGCACAAATTTTTCGATATTTCTGGCAACTCTCAACGTTGCCCTTGGTAGTATATGTACATACATAAATAAAACAAAATTTTCTTAAAGTACTATTTAAAACAACAAGTGTTGATTTTTCATTTAATAAATTTTTTTCCCCCCCCTAATTCAGATCCTGGCTACGCCCTTGGGCATATAGCATGAGGAAAAGAGAAGCATGATAAAGCAGCGATATATTTAGCTCTGCTCTGTTGAAATGCATTGCCACTTTTATTTTTAATTTTGGGTGATTTTCGAGTACATTACATGTAAAATATCTACCAAACTCATAAAATGATATGAAAAGCTTGAAAAACATGAAACTAATCAAGGAAACTCAAAGTCAAGGAGATACAGATATTGTTTTTTAAGTCCTACCTTGTCTACATAACTTTTTGATCACAATGTTTTATTAAAAATATTAAATTCTATGTACAATCAAATTCGTAGTCGTAGTCAAAAATGTTTGTAAATTTATTACAAAATGAAAACATTCGTGCACATTAAGAAAAAACATATCGTAATACATTTATTAAAGTTTCAATTATGAACTTTTCAAGCAATATAAAAAACCGAGCTGACGCCGTGTTTCTTTGATAATTTTCTTGCAAGTGGCATCATAGTGCCTGTTTGTGTCTACCCGTATTGTTGTTGGTAGCTTTTTGGTGAATTTCTCGAATTTGTTGATATTCCTATTCCTGCCTAAGGTTTTTGTTGGTAGCTTTTTGGTGAATTTCCCCAATTTGTTGAATTTCCTATACCTGCCTAATGGTGTATTTCCCCATCGCGGCAGAGCCTTTTCGACGTCGAGAGTTAGACCTACACTCCTACATGGGGAAAACTTCAGTACTTCTCAATTGCAATGGCATTGCCATCGAGAGAAGGTACTTTTTATCGCAATTGCAATGGCAGTGTCATCGAAAGGTAATGAAATTCATCGCAACTCCAATGGCACTGTCATCGATAGAGGTATCGGTACGACGGAGTAGATCTACTCCACTTTCGGTGACAAACTCGTGACATATGCTCTTATGACTGCCAATGCCGCTTGTGTGTTAATTTCATTAGAAAGTTGGTGTATAATCAGGAGGAGTCGCGGCTCTATGTCACGCTGAAATCATTGATTGTTTCACCGGGAAATTTCCGGCTGGGACATACTTAAATGCATACATACATTGAGAGCCTATGAAAGCAAATAGCCAGTGATGCCAACTTAGCGCTTTTTAGATCTAGCGCATTTAGCGCTTAGCTATTTTTGTTGCGTTCATACCAAATTTCTAATAAATAAATGCTCAAGAAACGTTTTCAAAATTTGATGTTAAATCACTAAGTTTTAGCGTATTTTGCTTCTGAGGAGTTGGCAGCACTGCTGTTTGCGATATTCTATTCTTTTTGTCTTTTATAGCTTGTTCTCACGGCGTTGTGAAGCAAGTGTTTCGGTTATCTGAAGCGAGATGCAGATTTACCCGTTCTCACGGTGCAATCTTGCTTCGTTCCAATGATACCAACATAGATATTTTTTCACATTCTGTTGCTAACAGTTGGCAGCATTGCTTTGTTTTGACTGTTGGTTTTTGTTTATTATCATTAGCAAAAAATTTGGTTGTTGCGAAATGGAGATAAAGTGGAAGTTAATTGTTAACCCTCTAATGCATAAACCCGCCTTTAGGCGGGCTTTAGTTAAAGTGGTATAAAATGAAAACAAACAAAAAATTTTAAACGAAATTTTTCTATGACAATAAAAAAAGCTTCACTCTAATTATTGTTCTACGAAGCAAAGCGGTAGCATGATCCGTTACGCAGCTGTTTCATTCGCAAGGCGATTTTCATTGGAAACAGACGTTCGAAGTAAGTTGCGCAACAATCAAACTTTTAAATCACAAAATATCATAAAAATTCTCCTTTTTGGAAGTTAAAAAAAATACTGGTAAGTACGGAAATTATTTATCTCTCAATCTGTGTGAAAATAGCTACCAAAAAAATTTGTGGAGACCACCAAAGCTCTCTAGATTGTCTGACCGTCTACAGGCGGAGCTATGCATTCCGCATGTAATTATACCCAGCGTAAGCGGTGTATATTAGTTTTGTGCGAATCTTGTACCAAGGAGAACTAAGCTCCGGAGATATAGACATATATATATATTCTTGATCAGGATCAAAAACTGAATTGATTTAGACATGTCCGTCGGTCCGTCCGTCCGTCTGTGGTCGGATCTCCTCCGAAACGGCTGGACCAATCACGTCGAAATTCGGCACACAAGTATATCGGGATACGAGTATGATCTTAAGTGAAAATGGAAGACATCCGCCCACTTCCACGCCCACAAATGAATATAATGTGTATTGAGTTAAATGCTTATAACTTGAGAACCACTCAACACATTTTATTGATATTTGGTGTACTGGTAAATTACAAAAAGATATGTATCCTGAAAAAAACTGAACGCCGCCCTCCTCGAGCCACGCCCACAAATAAGCCCACAAATTAGGGTTTATCGTTACTTCTGAAGTAAAAGACGTAGAAGCTTCAAATTTGCAACATAGGTTGACCAAGGTGATTGACAGGTGTAGGGAAAAATTTATGTTGCCCGCCCACTCCCACGCCCACAAATGGAGATTTTTCGTAACTTCTATACAGAAAGGCAAAGCTCATACAGTTTCTCGGGACGCTGGGTATATCAATGTCGGGCTTGACCGACTTTAGCTTTCTTACATGTTTGTCCATTACGGTATGAGTGAAATTATAATACATGATGGACATGTAAAATGTCAACATCCCAACTTTCGTTGCGAAGTAGCTGAAGCAGCCTGTTTGGTTGGCTGTGTTCAACCTCGACCTCGGGGAAGACCATCATCTCAGTCTTCCCAAACTGTTCCAGCCTCATCGAAAATAAGAAGAACTCACTTGCCATTACAAAATGTACGGTATGATCAAATTGGTCATTGGTGTGAATTTTTAGAGCGATTCTGGAAAAAAACAATGTAAAATGCCTGGATGTAAATCTGAAACTCAGGCTTTTTGCACAAAATGTAAGCTGAATCTGTGTAATTCAACCACAAAAAAATGTTTCCTCAAGTTTCACATCGCTCAATAAAGTGAGAGATGATGGTTCTTATTAAAAAAAATACATCTTTTCTTACATATAATTCCATTGGTTTTTAAACCTGCAGTGCATAGGTCCGCCTCTAGGCGGGTTCGGTATATTCGCTTATTCCAGCTAAAGTAAGTACTAAATTTAAAATCTGACTTCAGAATCGTTCTTCTACACCCAAAATTGGTCTAGTCTGATTTTATCAGCAAAAAAAAAAAATGATGCATTAGAGGGTTAAGCATAATTTAATTTTAAAGAATGCATCTTTTTACCCGGATTGCTTATTTTTCTTTCTCTGCTGTCATTTATTTCCCACTATTTCCTATTATTTTCGATAGCAAGCAGGGTTGATATCAAATTTAACTTGCTTCGCTACTTGCTACTTGCTGTCAAAAATTTGTATGGCAAAGCGCGTGCTTCGCAGCTTGCTTCTCCTGCGAAGCGAGAATGAAAGCCGAAGCACTTGCTTCACAACGTCGTGAGAACAAGCTATTACTCTTAACGTAGCAAGCAGTGTTGCCAAAAAAACTGATCAAAATGTACACAAAACGGACCTTTTTTTATAGAAAAAGTACGCACACATATATTTTTTTTTGTAAAGAAAAATCACAAAAACTAACGTAATTTTTTCATCATGGTAATATATTTATACAAGGTGAATTTTTTATTGTAGTCAAAGACTAGACTAAAAGACTAGGTAGGTAGGTAGGTAGAAGTGGCAGCTGCTTGCTCACGTAGGCACAGTAGGTTGGCCCGTTGTGGTACCACAAGAATTGTCACGACACTTCCCTTACACATCTAGTGGGGAAGCCAATTTGACTTCCTAATGAACCGAGCGATATCTTTGACTTTCAATTCGGACAGCTCGGTGAGACTGATGAAGAAGGAGTACCCAAGGAGAGACCGCCTTCTTCTTGCCAGGGCCGGGCATTGGCACATAAGGTGGAAGACAGATTCCTCCTCCTCTTCTGAGCGACAACTCCGGCAAAAGTCATTATTCGGCACACCTAGTCTTGCAGCGTGTCTGCCGAATAGGCAGTGACCGGTGAGTATTGCCACCGTCTGGTGGATGGAGACGCTGCTTAGACTTACTAGCTCTCTGGACCGTCTCCTGTTCAGAGACGGCCAGGTTTGTCTAGCAACCCAGCAGGAGTCTTCAGTAACCCATCGCTCGTTTGCTAGGATTAAGTACTTTTCTTTGATGAGAAGTTTTACTGTTGCCAGTGGAACTCCGATGTTGGAAAAGGAGACATCCGATAGCAATGTACCCATTTTAGCCAATTCGTCTGCCTCGCAATTTCCTTCAATGTCCCTGTGTCCCGGTACCCAAAGAAGGGATACCGAGGAATGTCCCGCTATCTCGTTAAGAGATTTCCGGCATTCGCGAACAAGCTTGGATGTGGATTCGACCCCATCCAGGGATTTGATGGCTGCCTGGCTGTCGGTGAAGATGTAAATATTCCTGCCAAATATTTCATTACACATGAGCAGCCAGGCGGCATGGTTGATTGCCATGACCTCTGCCTGAAAAACGCTGCAGTGGTCCGGTAGGCGGAGGGCAAGCTTAATGTTTAAGCTGCTGGAGTAAACAGCATATCCAACCCTAGCGTTGAGTTTGGAGCCATCGGTATATATTTGAATTGAGTCCCCGCTGATATTGATACCATCGCACCACTCCTCCCTGCTTGGTACGAGTGTTTTGAACCTTCGTTCGAAGCAGAGCGAGGGGGTGCAGTAGTCGATATCAGTTGGGGTAGTGAAATCTTTTATCAGGATTTGAGAATGACCGATGTCGGTTCTTGGCCAGCGACAGACAGTATTTAATCGCGCGGCGGCGATCTTCGCCTGTTGCTTTATTAGGAGTGATGTTGGAATCCAACATAGAAGCGTAAATAGTGCCTTCGTTGGAGTAGTCCTTAGCGCCCTTGTTATCAATAGAGCGGACTGTCTCCTGACTTTGTCCAGGGATAGCAGATAAGAGTCTTTCTCTGCTACTGGCCACCAACAGGTTGAGCCGTATAGGAGAATAGGTTCCACTACTGCCTGGTAAATCCATAATATTGACTTGGGGGACAACCCCCATTTTGCACCTATTGCTCTCCTACAGCAGTATAGGGCGCATAAAGCTTTCTTTGCTCTTTCCATGGTGTTCTCTTTCCATAGAAGTTTGCAGTCTAGTGTAAGCCCCAAGTATTTGACTTGGCTGCTTAGTCTTAAAGTAACCCCATTAAGTTTTGGTAGGTTAAAGGCAGGAATCTTGTATCTCCTTGTGAAGAGTACTAGTTCAGTTTTGCTGGGATTAATCCCCAGGCCACACTCTCCACTCCAGCGGCAGAGTGTCTTAAGATGCTGGGACATCAGATTTGATATGATGTCCAGATGTTTGCCAGAGACGGATATGACAATGTCGTCTGCATACGCTGTGACATCGCATCCGATGGAATCGAGTTCCATTAGCATAGAGTTTACGACTAGGTTCCAGAGAAGTGGGGAGAGGACTCCGCCTTGGGGCGTTCCTCTTACCACCTTCCTGCTAACCCGTGTATTTCCCAAATATGACGTAATCTTTCTATCGATTAACAGGCTGTTCACTAGGCTATTAATATTGTCATCGACCCCTAAATGGGATAGTGCTGATACAATAGCTTGAGAGCAGACATTGTTGAAAGCCCCCTCTATATCAAGGAACGCGGCTAGCGTGTACTCCTTGTAATAGAGTGATTTTTCAATTTTTTGTGTCAAATTGTGTAGGGCTGTCTCAACCGACTTGCCTTTATTGTAGGCGTGTTGTGAGCCCGATAGTCTGTCAATACCAATGTTATCTTTAATAAAATGGGCCAGAATCCTCTCGAACGTTTTCAAAAGAAAGGAGGATAGGCTTATGGGACGGTAGTCCTTTGGTTTTGTGTGACTTGCTTTTCCCGCCTTGGGGATGAAGACGACCCGATATTCCCGCCAGTTGGCCGGAATATAGGAGAGCCTCAAGCAAGCGTTATAAATCTCCGTAAGCCAAGGGATCGCCCACGCAAACGAGCGCTGCAGGTCAGCTGGTACGATTCCGTCCGGGCCGGGGGATTTATATGGTGCGAAGGAATTTATTGCCCATTGCACCTGATTGGTTCTTACCTTCCATCTTAGGGAATGATAAGAGGTCTCAGGAGTGAGAAGAGATCCGTTATCGGTTTCTGAATAGCTTCCTGGAAAATGAGCGTCCAGAAGGATTTCCAGCGTTTCTGAGGGAGTATAGGTCCAAGTCCCATCCTCCCTTTGAATTCCTCCTGGCTGCCTCGGCGAGGAGCTTAGGATTTTGCGTAGTCGGTTCGTTTCGGAGATACCTTCCATTCCGTCACAGAAGGACCTCCATGACGATCGCTTCGCTTTCCTTACTGCATATTTGAAGATGCGGAGGCTCTCCTTATAGGGTTGCCAATTCGATGATACTTTAGCTTCGTTGAAGCACTTCCTGCAATTTTTCCTTAGGTTTGCAATATCCGCATTCCACCAAGGAGGTTTAGATTTACCCCGAAATTTCGTTGGGTTGCATGCAAATTTAGCTGCGGCCGAGTAGGCCGTTGTGAAGGTGCTAACCGCTCCGTCCAAGCTTTGTATGTCTTGGATAGGTGGAGGCACCGTTTCAAGTTTGGCTTCTAAGAAGTTGTGAAACTTCTCCCAATTAGTGTGTTTCCTATTTATAAACGTGGTTGGAGCTTTAAGGTCCAATCCCGCAATAAGAAAGGTAATGTATCTATGGTCCGACAGTGAGCAGTCTGTAGAGACCTTCCACTGCCGAACAAGCCTGGACGCCCTCTCACTAATAAGTGTGAGGTCAATGACTTCGCATCGATTACTGGTCACAAATGTAGGTTCTACACCTACGTTGACAAAAGTGAGCTTATTGCCTAGAATAAAATCAAGCAGTGACTCACCTCTTTCGTTTGTGTCGGTGCTGCCCCACACCTGGTGATGTGAGTTGGCATCCGCCCCTATGATGATGGGGATGTTCTTCCCATTTGCTTCCGTCGTTAGGGTCCTTACTAGGCTGCTGGGTGGGCTCGGCCCGTGATCGTGCGCCATGTAACTTGACGCTATCCACACTGGTGAGCCTCTTACACCGACCGCTATGCATGCGTTGTCGCTGTCGCAGAACCTGCTGAGGACGATACTGTTAATAGTGTTCTTAATTAGGATACATGCCCGTATTTTACCTGTATCAGGTGATATCAGGGTATACCCTGAGAGGTTTAATCCACAAACCCGCTCCTGGTAGATCCAAGGTTCTTGGATTAAGCAAATGTCCTCCCCTGTTTCGTTCAGTCGGAGGAGTAGGGCTGCCGATGCTGCTTTGGAATGGTGAAGATTAATTTGCACCACCTTCACCATCCTTGTGCAGGCAGATGACGGTCTGTTCCAGGTCCTCCTCCCCAGAAGACAGAGGGGCTTCTTCTTGCTCTGAAGCCAGAGCAAGGTCGAAGAAATCCCCAACTATTTCGGAGGTCGAGACCGTGCTACATCCGTCATCGGAGTGTAGGACCGCCTCTTTCTCCGCCGGGTCCCCCGTCTTATCGGGTGGGCCCGTAGTTCCCTCCGCAGGTGCAGAGGGAGCAGGTACTGAGCCGCTTGCCGCGGTGCTCGCTTTGTCGCCCTTGTAGATGCGAAGGGTGGTCGACCCGAAGCCGTAGTTGACCACACACTTTCTCTCCTGCAATGGCGCAAGGGACTCTTCATTTAACACGACGAGTACCTCACGCAAGCTTCCGCTGGGCTCTCCAACCTTCACCACCTTCCAATCGTGGGTTGGGAGGTCAAGATTGCTGAGCCTCAGCAGTTGGAAAATCTCCTCCGGCGACGATGGCTCCAGTGGAAGCCAAGCCTTCGATCTCGGACGGCTTGGAATCTGGTCCCTTGTAACCGCTTGAAGGTTAGCGCCGGGCCAGACCTCTCCCACTTCGGCGATGGCTAGCTTGTATAGATCCGCTGAGCGTTGATCCGCACATGCTATTAATTTCACGTGCCCTTGATACCAACCTGCATCTCTGCAGACTGGTGAAGGGCCGGGGTGGGCAAGGACAACCTTGCTATAGACGCGCAGCAGCGCGAGTTCAACCAACTTCCAGTTAGCCGGAGAGATGGTTCCGTCGCTGTTGCTGGCGTCTATTATAGCCCATATGAGAGAGCTTTTCGCTATCTCATTATAGGGGCGGGCCGTATTCGGCTTGGAGGCTGTAAGCCTCGGTTTTTTTACCAATCTGAGTGTTGGTAGAAGCGGAGGTGTCTGCCGACCTTTGTCGCTTTTGAGTTGCCCCTGTAGCAGGTGGCATACTCTCCGGACGAGCATCGGCATTTTTCTTGGCCCATTCAATGGATGCCTTATCCGTTTCCGTTAAGGATTCCGGAGCAGAATGCTCAAATTTTGCTAGGATCCGCAAGGCGGCCCTGCGGGTCCTGTACGCCCGTGTTGAGGCGTTCCGAGCTTTGTTGCCCGTGGAACTGGTGCCGGCCGCGTCCCCAGTCTGCGCAGGAGCCGGCTTATTTGCCGAGGTACCTGCTGAACTGAGGGGCGCTTGGGCAGGGGTGGCATCAGTGCTAGGCTCATTTGCCTTTGCATTGGTGCTCCTTGAAAACGAGGCAGCGTCGCTACCCTTTACCGGTGCGGTGCGGGAAACAGCGCGTTGCCTCATGATTTGAGTGCGGACCATCCTACCCTTAGGGTGTGGAGGGCCGATTTTTTAATGCCGCTGGGTGCAGCTTTCTGTTGTCCCCCTGATGGGTTGGACATATTTGGATTTATACCCATCCCGAGAGAGTTGGGTTTGAGTCCCCCTGAAGGGTTGGACTCGGAAGTTGTTTTGTTTGTGTTTGTTTTTTTTTGTGTCCATTCTATATGGGCCCCAACTCAAAGCCGCTATCTCCACTTGTTGTGTAGTCGCCTAAATGGTCCCATGGTTATCTATGCAAGCAGGGAGGCCATGCGAGGGTTGGCACACGCCCTTATGGGGTCGTGTGCTCAGAGCCAGACCAGCGCTAATTAGGACATAGTCAACTAAACCTACACCACCAACTTAATGGCGACAAGCTTTGAACGTACTTTGAGACCTAGCCAGGGTTTGAGTGGGGCGGAAGATGGCTGAGGCATTGGCGCAAGAGCCATTTCAGTGGGATTTCACTCCCCTTATTCAGGTCTTGCAATACCCCAGCCACCAGCTCCGTGGCGTCAAAACCAATCGTTGTTCCGGGTCGTGCCGTTTGATGCGTACCAGCTGCTGTAACAGTAGCTGAAACGCATCGGGGATTGTTTACAGTTTTCTCTGACATGAATTGATTCGTCTACATGCTCGACCATGGGGCCTTGTTCCCGAAAGTTGCCCTGATTACTTTTAGCTTCGGTGCTCCTCTACGACCTTACCGGTATGGGTGGCCCTGTCCGGCATCGCTCGGAGATTCATCACACGTACTGGGCCCCCTCACCACGACGAGGTAGTAATCGCGAGGGAGTTAGACTAGACTAGTTTTGAGTATAAACTTATTAAAAATACTTTAACGAGCATTCGCTTTAGCGAGGCTCGCATTTAACGAGCATTCAAATTATTTCTATTGAATACTTTATATAACGAGCAAAATAGCATAAATATTTTTTCTGCACTCAGTTAAAGAGCAACATAAAACATCAGTGAAAAATCATAAAGAGAAACAAAGAGGAATGCAAGAAATACAGCCCAATTATGAATATTTCCGGGGAACGATTTGCCGGGGAATTTACATTTCTCGAGACTAAAATTCTCCTTTTTTAAATCGATAGGGTAAGAAAAATTATGAGTATGGGTCAAATACCCATTCAATTTTTTACCTTATACAATTTTCTGTGTCATTACTCAAACCCTATTATTTTTGTACTAAATTAAAAGCAAAGAAATGACATGTATTACATCTCTGCAAAGAAAAAAATAATTAAAGATTATACGCGGAAGTATTCAGAATCGAGCTGATCAGTTGCGCCAGATTTTCTAATTTAACTCGTTAACAAAATCGATGTCCTGCAATTCGAATGCGGAGTTGATCGAAATAGTACGCAAATCGACCAAAAATAATTTGGTAACATGATAAAGTACTCGGTGATTGAAAAAGTACGCAATGCGTGAACACTTAGTACACAAGAACGGCAATCATCTGGTATCCAAGCAGAAAGAAAACCTCTGCTAAATGAACACAACATACAAAAACAACGCTGAAATTTTTCTTTTATCATGAAAATTTAGCACTATTTATAGAGCAAAAATGTGTTATATTGAAAAACTCTTTCGCCGAATAAAAGTAGATATAGAAGCAGATTATAGCCCAATTTTTAATAACTTCCCGCAATAGATTTTGATAATATCTACCATCTGTTAAAATTTCAGCTCAAAAGAAAGTATATAACTAAAGTTATAAGCATTAAACTTTTTGTGCTCGCCTATTAATATATAAGAAGATACTGGAATCAATTTTTGTGTGAAGACTTTTTTTGGGCCTGTTTAATATGATGCAAACGCTTTCTTTTTTTTAATCTACTCCGATATTTTCACTTTTACTCCGTTTTTTGTGGTCGTTTACTACGGTTTTGTTGGTGAGTGGTGGGAACGCTGCTCGTAATCCGTTCAATATTTTTATTTCCTATCTATCACAATTTATAGCTCTGAACTCATTTAAAGTAGTTACAGTACAAACCGACCCAAAAAACTCTATCTAGTAGGTGCAAATTGCAAGTTGCAAAACTCCCTTAATCCCTTTTTGCCTTGGCAGATTATCCAGAAAAGAAAATAGTGAAACACTGATTACACATTATTTTCATGGTTTGGAACCTTTGCGTTGGGTTGAAGAATTTCGTGCATACCCAAAGGACAATTTTGCGTTTTTCCTTCCGATTTTTGGTAAAAATTGTTAAACTTTGAAGCGGCAAAACAGTATCAAGTAGTGCTCGAATGCAGTTCGTGCATATAAAGAAGTTGTTTAAGTTATAATCTTTCTATATTTGCATCAAAAAACTTTTAATCAATTTTTATTACCTTGGGAGCTATTAGCCATACATAATAAAATATGACAAAAAACACGTCAAATGTTAGGAATTTTTGCAATTCGCACTTACTAGATAGAGGTTTTCGGTTTGTACAAAAACTATTTTAAATTAGTTCAGAGCTATAAATTTTGATATTTAGGCAATCAATATATTGAACGGATTACGGGATATAGCCGAAGGTATGTGAGCAATTTAATTATTGGCCCCACTTTTTGAAGTCTATTTAAAAAAAAAGTAGAGGTGACTTGACGAAACTGAGTATGAAGCATTATTAATAATAACTTATTATACTCGCCGAGCACTTTCAAAAACAGTTGTCAAATTTTTGTTTATAAAAATCGTGTCGCACTTTGTAATTATACATTATAACATCATAAATATATGAGCTAAAACTTCATTATTTTGTCTCTTCTTGTATGTAAGTCCGCATAAAGCTAATGAGAATTTTAGAAAAATATTTATATGCACTTATACTTCCATTGTTTGATATGACAAAACAATCAAACAACAGTTTGTTAAGTGTAAATACCTTCGGTGTTCAATATAACAAAAAATTTCAAACAAATGTTTTGTTAAGTGTTAATATTTTTGATATTTAATACAACAAAATAATCAACCAAAGTTTTGTTCAAAATTCAATATTACGAGCTTTTTCCGAGCTTCGTGATTTGTTTGAAATTTTTAATTAGGACAATTAAAAAACCGATGAATCGAGTTTAACAAACGTTATTAATTGGAATTTTTCGTAGCCAGTTTTTCTGTGTACGTTTTGTAAAAATAGTATACTTTCGCTTGCTTGGTATTACGAAGTAACTAGACGTGATGAGGATGCTTCACTTTGCTGCGATTCAGGTCTTGAAGTAGGGCCACTAAAATCGTCTTCTACAAATCCGCTTGAAATTGCTCTGGATTGAGGCAATTGTCGGCTTTGCATGTCTGAAGTTTTGGCTTCATGCAAACATTTTTGAATTTTCCAGACAGTGTCATTTCGTATCTGTTCGTTTTTAATTGAACTCATGTCAAAAACGACTTGTTGTCCTAACCAATCATAATTAGTCTTCTCTTCCAATCGCTTTGCAATCATAGATTTCACGGTTTTCAATTTATCATCCAAATTCGATGTTGATTTCTGAAATAATAAAAGTGTTTTATTTTTTACAGTTTCCAACAACAATGGATGAATAGAAATCGATTGCTACGGAATTTTCAATAAAATGGCAATGTCCCCATTGCTTGGGAGCTTTAGATGGAAAACACATTGCGTTTCAAGCTCAGAAGAAAGATGGCTCATACTTTTACAATTACAAAAGGGGACAAACAGCATTGTGTTATTGGCTTTGATAGATGCAAATCGCCGTTTCCTAAATATTGACATACGCATGACGCAGGAGTTTTATTCCATAATCGGTAATATGTCTACTTTCATAAAAGAAAGATTTCGCGTGCCGAGGTTTGCCTATTTACCTGTTATAACTTCAAAAGTGAGATGCATTTGTTCAAAATTTCCATATTTTTTAAGACTAATATATTTCCCGTGGGAATGTTGAAGCCATTTATTCCTTGAAATAAAGACAGTTAAAGTTCATATTTTGAAAAAAAGTTAAGTTTTTTAAAAATTTATATAAAGCATTCATAAAACTCTAGGTGGGAACTGCAAGCCATAAAATATACATTTTTGAGCAGGTATAAAAACTAAAGTGGGCGTGGCAGCTCCATTATGATTGATTTTTTTTCTTTGGAAGAACACATCCAAGACGCGTATCTAGTTTCAAAGTCCTAGGTAAAAAAATAAAAATTTTGGAAAGTGTCGTTATAAGGGAGGTGGGCGTGGCAGTAGACGGATTTCCAAGATTTTTTCAAAATTTCTTAATTTGGAACCCAGAAGTGCTCCTTCCAAATTTCAATGCTCTGCGACTTCTCTTTCTATTTTTGACCGCACGATATATGGAGCCGAGACCACTGTGATATGTAATAATTGGTGATGATGCTTTCCCTCTGCAAAATCACATAACCAAGCCCTACCCATTTAGCACAAATGTCAAAGAAAAAAAATTTGTCAACATTCACATTTCGCGCGCTCGACATGTCATAGAAGACGCATTTGGAATTTTTTCCAACAAATTCCGAATATTACAAACGAAAATTAATACATCGGTGGAGAATGTCGAGTTGTATACAAAAACCTGTTGCCTGTTACATAATTTGTTGAGCCAGCAAAGCGAAAGCTACTTGTTTTTGCCATCGTTAACTGGGTACAAGATCTGAGGATTCAATTGGTGAACATCCATCAAATACAAGAGGAGCGGCGCAGTCTATTCGGCAAGGCTTTCAAGAGTACTTCAATCAAGAAGGAAATTCAGACTGGCAAGAATCTAAATTGTAATGTACCCACTTACTCGCTTTCTAGACGTTGAAGGTTCTTCATTTAAATCCGAGTCCAATGAATTCGACATCCCATCCGTAAAAGAATTATTTTCATCTAAATTTTTCTGAAATGAATACATTTAGTAATAAATATAGTAATAAAATAAATAATAATAATTGTGACAGCTTACACTGGAAATGTTTGATTTAGCTTTTCTTGTGGAGCAATATGATTTCAAAAATTGCAATTGATCGAAACACCACAGCTTTGGAGTATGAATATCTTCAACTTCTGCACCACTTCTCTTGCTGACAGTAATTTTCCGCAACTCCTTCACATATTGGCTTCGGAGCGTGTGAATTTTGCTTTTTATGCTTTCTATTGTTACTTTCTCATTTTTTTCTTTTAAATGTCTATAGATTTGAAAGAGCGCATCCGAACGTTTGACCCGATTCATGTAATCTGGATGGCGCGTGTTGTATAGGACCTCATATCCTTGATATTTTTCAATTAGGTCCTGTATCAGTTCCTTGTTCCACATTTCCTACATATCGTACATTAAAATTGAAGCCCTCAACTCTTCTGCTCTGTTTCGATAACATTTCATGTTTTCCAGACAATTCAAAATATTACATTATTTATATTCCTTAGAGATAACAAAGGTAAGTTTTTATACCCGACACACTCTGTGTCGAGGGTATATTGCGTTTGTGTGGTTGTGTGTAACACCCAGAACTAGTCGAGATAGACCATACAAAATATATATAGAAATGATCAGTGTCACCAGGAGATTCGATTTAGACATGTCCGTCCGTCTGTCCGTCTGTCCGTCTGTCCGTCTGTTTGTATACAGTTATCTTATCGAAGAAATTGAGCTATCTTGACAAAATTTGGTATGCGTGCTCACGGGGACATGAGTAAGAACAAGTTCGAGAATGGACCCGATCGGACCATTTTTAGGGGTACCTCCAGTACTAGGGTCTGTTATGAAAATCACAAAAACTGCTCTAAAACCGATGTTTTTCAAGATATTTTGATGAAATTTGATATTTGATCATATTTAAAGGCCAGTAATATTATTTCCGAAAATTGGAAAAGTGGGCGTGGCAGAAGGGCGGTTTTCGAAAATTGTCTCCTACACCCGAAATTCAAATGGGACTTGAACGAAATTTGGCACTTATGCTTCCTTTGTAGCCTTAAACATCCTTCCAAAAAATTTTCTTGATCGGTCCATTTTTAAGGGTACCTCCAGTACTAGGGTCGTCACAAAAATCCCAAAACTGCCTTAAAATCGGACTTTTTTGCAATATTTTAATGAAACTTAGAATTTGAGCGTATATTTAAGCCCCCGATCAGAATTCAAAAAAATTGGAAAAGTGGGCGTGGCAAAAGGGCGATTTTCATAAAAAAATCTATCAAAGGTCGGTATATGGGGCCTCTAATGGCCTTAAACACCTCTGGATATTAAATGTTATTTGAACATGTGTGTCTGTGTCGGGTATTCTATTGTCAGGCTCGCCTGACTATAACACCCTTACTTGTTTAAAAATATTTTTATGTTATTTTCAATGCACTACTTATGTAGACTCATAAACTTGACTCAAATTAACTCAAAATTAGATCTATTTCACTAAAACAGAGGAGAAGCGTTAAGTAAATGTTCCACTTTATATAAGGATATACCTATATTATTTTATTTCTTCACAAAATTAAAAATTTTTTTTTCCGCAACCGATATTTTAAATACTTCTTCAACGCTCCGAATTTGAAAACAATATGAAAATAAATGTCAAAATAACGAAAACAATCAAAGCAAAATGTCAAAAGCACCCCTGAGCTTAGAGCTGTTATACACGAGCGTGTTTTAACGCGCGTGTTATTGCGAATTTCCTTTCGAAACTGCTACGTAAATCATACTCCTTATACACGTTGATATTTTGATAGACTTTCTGCTTGCGTGTTTCAGACGATTGAGCGGCCCATTGCCTTCCTCTGCTCCTTCGTAACGTAAAAGTTGCTTTCTTTCCTTGCTAAAAATTCAATCATGCGAAAGCGAGCAAAGCAACTGTCAAAAACACGCCTGAAATTCGCTGCTCTTGCATGTTTAACTTCCCCGCTTACATCTCTATACCGCCGTCCAACAAACTCGACACGCGAGTGAAAAAACGCTCGTGTATAACAGCTCTTAGCTGGTCTTGCGTGTTTGTCTACCGCGCTGACTTCTCTATTCCGCTTGCCCAAAAGCTCGTTGCCCTTGCGTGCTCACCCAGGGTGAACACGCATAGTGTAAAGACCGTCTAGCCTTAAAAGCAATAAAAAGACTTTTCGGTATCATGACTCATACCCATATAGTACTATATGCTCATGCCCAATGCATTTATCAATGTTGGTGAAATGCAGAAACATCCCTGCAGGAAATGAAATATTGAATCTATTTTCTTTCTCTACTGACTGCGTCAACAGTACTACTGACGCAATGCTTTGCGTTATTGACATTTAACATTGATTTGTCATTGAATGTCAACAGTAGACTGAAAAACTATTGATGAACTTTTGACGTCGGTTCTATTAGGCAGACAAAAGGAGTACTCTTTCGCTTTATAACGAGACACGTTATTGACATGGTCAATAAAGATGAACTATACCTCTTGAAAGTACAGTTTCTCAAATGACAGCGTCCATAAATACTGTTGACGTTGGAACTAGTTCTCGTTTAAGGGAGTGGGGAATTGCGTTTAACAACCGTGAATCTGTTGATGTGGTTTAAGTTACAAACCCATTGTGATGCGATTGAGTGTCCATTTCTGCTTGTATGCTTTAAGGAGCTGTAGATGGACAAAATCATCTGCTGCTTCTAGGTGTGCTTAAGTGAACTCATCACATGGTGCTTTCAAGAGCAATGGAAGTTAATTTAATTGACGAAGCAACTGTTGAGGGCCACAATGGATACAAACAAAGACAGACTTTATTTGCTCATTTGTTCAAATGACGTTGTTTCATTGAGCCTAATAAAGCAACTCTTCGGATTTGGAGTGCCGTCAAATTTCAGGAAAATATATGGACTTTTTTGTGATATTTTGGAAGTGAGTCCGATGCCCATGGTGAAAAAACGCACAGACAAATATCCAGACCATCATTTTGAGGCATGATTTTATGATGACAGAAAAGATATTTTGAGTCCTTTTCTATCACGCTGAAAGGTCCAAAGGCAACTTAGAAAATATAATTGTTTTATAATTTGGTACCCAAGGAGTTAGTTTATAGAAATTTAGCCTTTCTGTAAAGAGTTTTATTTGAAGGATTTCCAAAAGGCGAAGTGATTTAAGCTGGGCAATCCAAATGATCACAACAAAATGTGTAGGGTTCCAGATTTAATTATAAATAAAAAAAAATTTATGGACCCTTTTTTATGCGGAAGAGTCATTAGCAAAAGCATTTCTCTAAATGCTTCAACAGTTAATTTCAAAGAATATTATAATGGTTTCGAAGAAAAACAATCGAAGGAAATTGGTTAAGTGCTTATTTAAGAGCTGAGGGTTTTCCCCAACATATTTCATGGTTCTTGTTGGCATCAAAGGTGGAATAAATTAACCATTGAAAACAATTTTCTGAGGAAAACAAAGTGCCACACAAGTGTCTTAATTGCATTCAATGAGCCAACTTCTTTTTAAAATCTTGTCCCTCTTCTATTCTTAGGCGACAAATAACACATCAAAAGTGGCTTAAATGCTTCATTATTATATTTCAGCACGCAAGCTTCCGCCTCCATTTCCCTTAAAGAGACGAATTTTCTTCAAAATATACTTCATGTCTAAAGATAAATTTAAGGTTTAATAAAACACAAATTGAAGCTCATAAAATAAAAGGAAGAAAATACTTTGCTCTGTCAAAAAAATAAATAAATAAAAAAATTACTTTACATATAAATGAAGGAATTTCTTTTCATGGGCTTTTAGTAGCACTTAATTTTATTTTCCCTTGATTTAATGAGCTTCGAGGACAATTTAATTTGCCTTAAATTAAGATTCGTTATCCTCTGAAGGCTTTGGTTGCTTAAAACAATAAAACCTTTAACAAAAAACGCGACCTTTCTACGCAATTAAAATAAGTTCAAATCGTAAAAAAAACAACCGAACGAAAAACCTGTAATCCTATTTGCATCCTGGGAAACGAATTCATCACAGCTTTTTACAGTAATTTTTAGTGGAGAGGTTTAAGAATTTGCTTCAAATTAGTCTTTTGATTTCATTAATTTTTGATGAAGTTGAATCTTTGCGGTGAGGTTGTACCCTCCAGAGTTTTGATTTAATTATCTTTGAGTACGGAAAGTTTCCATTAAACACTTGTAAAATAGTTTAAAATAGTAGGTTACAAAAGCAAATAGCACTGGTGAATGAGAGAGAAAGACCATTACGCATTAATGGAGCTAAACACACAAGATATGGAGAATCTGAAACAAATGTAACAATGCCATCTAATATAGATATGACAAAAAGTTATAGGCTAATGATTTATGTGAACCGGAATATTATAACTTATATAATCTGCATAAAAACACATCAGAAAATGAAAGTCGAAACCTTAATCCACGAAACCACCTCTACTCACTTTGTCAACCCTAAGCAATGTACTTCATCATTTCGTGTTTTGTATGACTGCAAAATGGGTCAATCGCCACCAAATCGTTTACCGCGATCCAACGAAAAGGGTGAAATGGGAAGCATAATCGAAGTTTTTCATTTTTCATTTACCCTTTCTATAGCTTGCGTTTGCATACATTTTTCTGCTCGGTGGTTCGGCGTTCGCTTACTATAGGTTCAGTGCAGTAAGTACCCATATACGGAGTTGTTCGGTAGGTTCTTCAAGAATGCCCAATCGACACCTACAGAACTGCAGGGAGTAAAGTAATAATCGAGAGAATAGAAGAAATGCAAGTGAGCGATGGTCTCGAGAGCAGCGCTGCGCACTGCCACTGCCGTACTATAATTGACTCCATATCAAAAAGCGTGCTCGAAAATATCAGCTGACTTAGAACCACTGCTGCCAGTTTAGGGGAATCTCCCCTCAATTCAAAGAAATCTATGCTCTGCAGTGAGATCTTAGTGCATTTAGTGGTCAGGGAAAATTTTATGGGACCGAGTTTTTGTTATTGAAAGATTTCAAATTTTAGGGAATTTAGGCCTTGTTTTGATTCATGCAGGAGAATATTCCCCTAAAAAACTAGCAACAGTGCTTAGAACACTGCTACTGCCTTATTGTAATGAAGGCTTGGGTCCTTATAGATACTTTCATATACATTGCTGACCAGCTCTTGGCCGATTAATTGAATAAATTCACACATATATTTTTGCTCGAATTTCCTACTCAACGTTAAAATCAAATGTTTGCCTTAAGTGATCTTCTCTCAACATGTCGCACCACGGCAAGTAAAGTGACACAACTTAAAATATGTGAATTTCTAGTTATGCAATGAATCTTGTTCATAAGTCACCTGTCTGCCTGCACGAAAAATTCTATTCCGTTTTTGTTATTGTAAAAGGCCGAAAACGAGCCGACATGTCTTTCTTATTGCTTTGATTGACACTGCGACGCATTTTGTTTTTCGCGTTTTCTGATGAATAAAAAATTTCGAGTTGTGCCACTTTAGTTGTCGGGGCTGTGATGTATAGAAACTTCTGTACAGTCATAAGCACAAAATCACAAAAATTATTATGCTCGTATGAAACAAGTAAGGATGCATCAAGCGCTTCATATTGCAAAGCAACAAACAACGCAGAGGACGATTGATGTACGGACTTAATCCCCTCAACACTTGGCCACAACCAAAGTGTTTCTTTCCAATAAAACTACTATTCAGGTCTTCATAGCAAGAGAAAACTGCATCGAGAGCATTGATTCCAATCCGGAAAATTTTATTGAAGTATCTTACAAAACATTTTAAAGAAGAGCTTAAGTGATTATTTTTTACTTAAGAAACGTAATGGAAGAGAAGAATGGAAACAGCTTGCTTCAAGGTAAACATGTCTCATCATAGTTTGAATAGGATTCATTTTTAAGAAATATATATTTTCCAGGGATTAGTAAAACGTAATAAATTTCAAAGAAAAGCTTCTGTATATTAATATTGAAAATGGCAACTGGAAAAACCAAGAAATGAATGCCAAAGATTTTTGGTTTGAACGAATTTTTATTGAATTCTCTGAGTTTTCTGTGTTCTAAGCAGTTTTTATACCCAACACACTCTGTGCGTTTGTGTGCTAGTTGTCTGTTACACCCAGAACCAGTTGAAATAGACCATACAAAATATATATAGAAATGATCAACGTCACCAGGAGTTGAATCTCCGTCCGCGTGTCTGTCTCTCTGTTTGTATACAGTTTTACAGTTACAGCTATCTTGAATTTGGTATGCGTACTCACAGGCACATGAGTAAGAACAAGTTCGAGAATGAAACTGATCGGACCATATTTAAAGGTACCTCCAGTACTAGGGTCTGTCACAAAAATCTCAAAACTACCTCAAAATCTGACTTTTTCCAAATATTTCAATGAAACTTAAAATTTGAGAGTATATTTAAGCCTCTGATTAGAATTTTAAAAAAATTGAAAATTGGGCGTGGCAAAGGGGCGGTTGTCATAAAGAAATTTAACAAAAGTCAGTATATGGGGCCCCTTATGGCCTTAAATACCTCTTGATATTAAAAACTATTTGAACATGTGAGTCTGTGTCGGGGATTCTATTGTAAGACTCGCCTGACTATAACACCCTTACTTGTTTATATTTAAATTTATTCGAATTTCGAAATAGGAATATTTTTGTTATGCTTATGGAGCGAACATTAGAATAAAACAAGTCGAATGGAAAATGTATGAAATATTCATATTTATTCTGACTAAAAATAATACCTTGGGCTGTATGCAAATATTTTTCCTGTTTTCACATTCGTCAGCAGGCTGAAAAGTCTCGAAAGTTTTGTCCAAATTTAATTCCACCAAAAATGCTCCAGGTGGAAGGATTCTAAAGTCTGAATGTTTATTTGAATATGTTAAATTTAAATTTTGAAGGGGATTACATTTTGATTTATTTTCGCATATATATTTCAATCTAAGGAACAAAACGAAAGCTCTGAGTTAACGGAGTGGCAAATTTTGTTTTTAATGCTCTAGTCCCATTCTTTTGCTGTTCATGAGTTCGTTTCTTATCCTGCAAATGAACACTTAAAAAGGCTTACGGGAAATGGTTATCATTCAAGCGATTTGGGTTACAAATGTCACCGATAGTGACAGGTGGAAAAACTTTGCACTGACTTTGTTTATGTTTAATGTCAGATACATACATACCTGCACTGAAAATGACATGAATGATGACTTTAAATTAGTCATCTTTTTGGATTTTGACGCATCCATCTACCTTTTCTCGAGAACTTGTGGTGTGGTGTGGCATCCCTTTCATTTATGAACATACGCCCTCCCAATAAAGACCCAATTTTTATTTCCACTTTCAAGGACTGCAAGCGTTAACAAATGGATGAGTGCAATCCATCAACCTGAAACTAAGTATATGTATGTGTTAATATAATTTCGACATTTCATCGACTCATACAACTCAACAGCTGCATTCACAGAATTTTTCAAAGCTCCACGCTTAGCTTGCTTTTCTAAGTTCAAGTATTTCAGTGATTCGAGAATTTAAAACCAATTCCGATTGAATGCTCCAGAGAAATTGAGGCCACATGTGCAAATATTCCAATTCAATCAAAACGTTTAAGAAGCAAACCTTAAATTGAATTTATTTAAAAAAAATTGGAAAATGAAACATTCCAAGTACGTTGAATTTTCAATTGAATTCCATGCGAAGTTCATGGCGCCTTTTCCAGGAACTCAGAATTGAAATTCGACTTCAAAATTTCAAATTTTAAAATTGTTTTCCGAAATGTGGAAAGATTGGGCTGTGTTCTTAAACTGGTAACATATATAGAGACTTCTTGGACCTTCAAGCATATTGAAGCGACTCTATCTTCAGTGGAGTTCCCAAGTAGCAAAATAGGTCGAAAATTGGTAAATTCGTACCTATATTAGGTCAGAATATTTACTTGACCTAACCTAAATAGGTCGAAATTACGTCCATTCGACGTCGAGTCGACGTAAGTGGGGAATAGATTGGAAGTCGATTGGCGGTAATAATAGGTCATAATAGGGCATTTCGACTTCAAAGTCAGGGCGAAAAGAAGTCCGTTTACCTAATATTAGTCGAAAAGAAGTCGCAATGACCAATTTTCGACCTAATTGGACTTATGAGTAAAACGAAAGAGAACGTAAAAGGAAACGAAAAAAGTGAGAGAGAGAGTAACAGAGAAAGATATAAATACATAATATCTTACTCAGTCATTCGTATTACTCGAAAGCAGAAATGAACGAGAGATTTTGTTCTTCGTGTGTCTTAAGAAATAAATAATAAATAAAATATGGACTTCATTAAAAATTATTTTGCGTTTAATAAATCCCAAAAACATATGCCCGCTGAGATTTTTCGTGAAAGTGTTCCTTCTACTTCTTCATTTTTAAGGGGCTTTCTCATTGATGGAAATTAAATAAATATTGCTTGAAAAAAATTGTTTTTCTTAAAGAAAAAACATATGCAGAAGAATAATTCTCAATTTGCCATTCGAAAAACATGGCGGAGCTCGACCTATTTTGACCTATTTCGACTTTAAAGTCAAACCGACTATGAAGTCCAAAAATCAAGTCCGCTCGACTTTGAAGTCGAAGCATGCAACAAAATAAGTCAACTTTTGACCCTATTTCGCCCTATAAGTCAAACGGACTTTAAAGTCGAATTTTAGTCAAAAAATTGGTCTGTTTGCCTTGAAAAATTACCTAATTTGGAATTCAAAGTTAAGTCAATTTTAAGTCACTCAATAGGGAATTTTTTACCTATTTTCGACCAAAAATCGACTTGGAAGTCGAAGCGACTTTGAAGTCATGAAATAGGTAGAATAGAGGTAATTTGGACCTTCGAAACGGACTTTTAAGTTAGGTCATATTTAAGGCCGGAAAATAGGTCAGAAATAGGGTATTTTCAACCAAAATAGGTCGATTCGACTTGCTGCTGGTCGAATCGCTCTATTTTGCTGCTTGGGTTTGCTTCTGCATTTCTTCTCTAAAAATTCTAAATTAAGGATAATTCGCACTTTGCCAACAGAGAATGTTCTACATGGCTTTTCTAAATTGTTCATTACAATTTTTAAGTTAGTGAAATAAAAGAAATTTTTCGTGTGGTGAGGAAAATTTAACAGGGGAAAAATTTATGAACTGTGGAAAATGCAGTCTCAAATATTTCACATTTAAACTACAATCGCTGAAATGAACTTTTAATTCGCCTTCCTTGTCGACTTTACAGTGACTTCGTTTGAAGAAGGACCAAGTAAACTACAAACGATCTCAAATGATTGCAATATTTCCAGTCAGTCGGATGGTTTCGTTTAAATACTAAAAAAGTTTAACCAATTTCAATTTGAAAAGCTCAATTATTTCTTGGAAAATTATACAAAAATATACTTTGCTTTTCACGTCGTAAACTAAACTCAAATAAATGGAAAGCTTTTTGGACCTCAACATGCAAATTGTTTTTATTCAATATGAGGAATTCTTGAGAAATTTTACCAAAATCGTTTCTTAGTCAGACTTAAATATGTTCACGATTGGTTTTATTTCGACTTCCTCACTAAAGTATTGTATCTCTTGGCTGTAATGCTTCGTGGGACACCTCATTAGCTGCAGCTCCCAGTATTTGTACCTGTTATTCATTGATTTTTCAAATAGGGAACACAGAAGCGTGAAAGGGTAATTTTTTTTAAGGGGCTCAGTTGTTCCTGTATCTATGCGATTTGATATGAATTTTGAAAAATAATTTCTTTTTGAGGATCGAAAGATTAGGGAAGCAAAATACTCAAAATTATCTGGCTAGCAGTTTATAGCAGAACTGTTAAACACTCTGTGTCGAGCGTAAATAAGGTTTGTGCGATTGTCGGCAAGACACAGAAATATTACAGCGTCATCAGGAGACTCGATTTAGACGTGTCCGTCCGTCCGTCTGACTGTATACAGTTTTCTTATCGAAGGAGTTGAGCTACCTTGACAAAATTTTATGAGAGTTGTGGTGGAGATATGAGTAAGAACAAGTTTAGACCATTTTTAAGCGAACTCCCAATACTAGGGTCTGTCATGAAAATAACGGAAACCGCTTCAAAATCTTAAATATTTGTAGTATTTTAATGAGTTTTTAAAGTCAAGGTTATGTATAAGCCTGTGATTATGTATCCAAAAATCGAAAAAGTGGGCGTGGGAAAGAACTGGTTTCAATAAAGAAACTGAAATCGGCATATGAGGGCCCTTAAGTTTTGAAAACTTCATGAAAATTTGTCTTAATGGCCATTGTTTTGAGACCTGTTTTACAAATATGAATAACTAAGCTTTCATCTTTGTTAGACATTTCACTGCATGGCTTGTCTGTCCATAGGGGCCGTCCATATACTACGTCATCATACAGGGGCGAGGAGGGGGTCTCGCGAATGATGACGCTTTATGATGAGAGGAGGGGGGTCAATTCGCAATGATCACGTCATCATCTCTATCTTATAAGAAAACAGTAAAACTATATTAAATTTCTATTTGTTTGTGAAATAATAAAGGGATCAAAGATGATGTCAAACGTGGGGGGGCGGGGGATTTGTTTGATTACGATTGATGATAAGGGTGAGGAGGGGGTCTAAAATGGTCAAAAACATGCTGACGTAATATATGGACGGCCCCATAGTACCCTAACTATTTATTTGTTCGTTTTGAATGAAAGCACTTTTGCTATAAATATTTTATGCTTGAATAGACTCGTAAAGCATATTTCTTTGAATTAAATTTATAATTGAAATGTTCAAAGCAACTAATATACCAATACGAGCACATTCGTGTCGCATCTTCTTGAGGTTCAAAATGACAGCCCCTTTCTTCGAGCGTATAAATTTTTGGGCTTCCTGGATTTCCCTTTCACTTAGATTTTAAAAATAGCACAAGATTTCTGTGAATCAAAGCAAGTCCAGATGATGGGAAATACAGGCGAAAACCTTTCGTTTTCCTGCTTCTTCATTCGTGTTGTGATTGATGTTTGGATCACCCGTGTGCTCTTTTAGTGCTTTCCACTCTAAGCTGCCCTTAATTGCTGCCTTAACCACTCCTTCTTCTAAACTCATTATTCTTCCCAGAGAATCTTAAGGGGCAAAAAATATATTGCGTTGGTATGGAATCATTACGAAGAATGCTAAAGACGCTTTGACGAACTAATTGCCACATAAATTTATCGGAATTTTCTACAAATTCATCACTCCTAAAACACTGTTGATTCATGAGCATTTGTCGGGCAAATAACTTAAATCCCAATGGAAGCAAATGGTACTCGAGAGCAGGGGCTCTCCATGAAAATGGGGATGGAATAATTTCTTGTTCAAATTCTGCATGAATTGCACGAAAGTGTGTTCATACTGTAAAATTTTTCAAAAGCATTCTGTGGAGATCCGATGGTCAATTAGATACAATACTACGGACGCGACAAAAACGTTACTTTGTTTGGAAATGGCGAATATAAAAACATCTGCTGCGCTCAAAAATTCCTGCAACATTATCATGTTTAAAAAAAAACAAATAAAACAAAGTGTCTCACACTATTAGTCTGGCTTCTGAAAGATGATGGATCCACATATGAGCATAAGATAAGGCAAATCGAAAATTTTTTGTGAATGCTTGAAAAGTTTTAATCCTTGTGCAATACATTTTTTGATTTGTCAAGATCAAAAATATGGTGCAAGGTAAATAATTCAAAAAACATTTTTGTTTTGTCAACAATACTCAGCCTCATTTCATCGCCAGTTTGATACACCGAGAGAAAAAGGTAGTTAATTTACTGAAATAGCAGGTTAAAATAACCGAGTTCACCGTTAATTTTTAGCTTATGTGTAGTAGCGGTCAATTCAACAGTAAAAACACAGTCAATAAGGATATAACTACCTGATGGTTCATATAACTGTCTCGCGGTTAAAGCAACTGTCACCAGCGACTGGGAAAAAAAATTAATTTTTTGCTTTGACTTTTTATACCCAGCGTAAGCGGGGTATATTAGTTTTGTGCGAATCTTGTAACAGGGAGAACTAAGCTCCGGAGATATAGACATATATATATAGAAATGATCAGGATCAAAAACTGAATCGATTTAGACATGTCCGTCTGTCCGTCCGTCCGTCCGTCCGTCCGTCCGTCTGTGCGTCCGTCCGTGGTCGGATCTCCTCCGAAACGGCTGGACCAATGAAGTCGAAATTTGGCACACATATATATCGGGGTCCGAGTATGATCCTAAGAAAAAATGGGAGACATCCGCCCACTGCCACGACCACAAATGATTTTTATTGTGTTTTCAATAAAATGCTTGTAACTTGAGAACCACTCAACACATTCCATTGATATTTGGTGTGCTGGTAAACTACGAAAAGGGACATTTCCTGGCAAAAAATGGACGCCGCCCTCCTCGAGCCACGCCCACAAATAAGCCCAAAAATAAGGGCCTATCGTAACTTGTGAAGTAAAAAGCGTAGAAGCTTCAAATTCGCAGCATAGGTTGACCAAGGCAAATGAAAGGTGTAGGAACAAAAATTTATGTAGCTCGCTCACTGCCACGCCCACAAATAGAGAATTTTTATAATTTCCGAAGTAAAAGGCGTAGAAGCTTCAAATTCGCAACATAGGTTCACCAAGGCGAATAAAAGGTGTAGGAAAAAATTTTTTGTGGCCCGCCCACTGCCACGCCCACAAATAAAGATTTTTCGAAACTTCCGAAGTAAAAGGCGTAGAAGCTTCGAATTCGCAACAAAGGTTCACCAAGGCGAATGAAAGGTGTAGGAAAAAATTTTTTGTGGCCCGCCCACTGCCACGCCCACAAATAAAGATTTTTCGTAACTTCCGAAGTAAAAGGCGTAGAAGCTTCAAATTCGCAACATAGGTTCACCAAGGCGAATGAAAGGTGTAGGTAAAAATTTTATGTAGCCCGCCCACTGCCACGCCCACAAATGGAGATTTTTCATAACTTCCGAAGTAAAAGGCGTAGAAGCTTCAAATTCGCAACATTGGTTCACCAAGGCGAATGAAAGGTGTAGGGAAATAATTTTTGTTGCCCTCCCACTCCCACGCCCACAAATAGAGAAGCAAAACATAGTGCGCTCATAATGTCGGGACGCTGGGTATTTCAAAGTCGGGCTTGACCGACTTTAGCCTTCTTACTTGTTTTTATCTTCTTTTATTAATATTTTTTTTATTTTTTTATTAAATTATTATATTTTTTCTTTATTTATTTGTTTCTATTTAAATCTTTTTCTCTTTCATCTCTTTAAATTTTCTCGCCTCGGGCCGAGCCTTGAACCGCTGACCTCCACTTCGCTGGGCGAACGTCTTAACGATTAGGCTAAAGGAACGAATTTAATTTGTTTGTCAAAATGCTCACTTGAGCTTATGGTTGCTCAAGTTTTGGGGAACGTGCTTAAGGAATTGTTTCACTCCCAAAATTTTTTGCTTGAAAATGAACCATTAAAAAAAAAATTAAATAAATTAAAACCTTAAAAATTTAGCAGAAAATATTTGTCTTCCAAAACAACTACACTCTGAACAAAAAAAAAACTGTAATCAAAAAAAAAATGCAGAAAAATTCCCGCCGCCAGCAGGGATAGAACCCCGAAGCTCACGACTATCGAGTTACAGTTTAAAGCACTGAGCTATCGCACCCTGCGGAGACGGTTGATCAATTCCCATTGGTATTTCGGGTGTAGGAGACCATTTTTGAAAAACGCCCGTATGCCACGCCCAATTTTCTAATTTTTTGAAATCGTATTACTTGCATTTAAGCATGTTCAAATATCAAATTTCATCAAAATATCTTGAATGACTTCGATTTTAGAGCAGTTTTTGTGATTTTCGTAACAGACCCTAGTACTGGAGGTACCCCTAAAAGTGGTCCGATCGGGTCCATTCTCGAACTTGTTCTTACTCATGTCCCCGTGAGCACGCACACCAAATTTTGTCTGTCCATCCGGCTTTATACAGGTTTCTTATCGAAGGAGTTGAGCTATCTTAACAAAATTTGGTGTGCGTGCTCACGGGGACATGAGTAAGAACAAGTTCGAGAATGGACCCGATCGGACCACTTTTAGGGGTACCTCCAGTGCTAGGGTCTGTCACAAAAATCCAAAAAATGCCTCAAAAGCGGACTTCATTGAAATATTTTCAATGAAACTTCGAATTTGAGCGTAAATATAAGGGTAAGATTAGAATTCCAAAAAAAATTGAAAAAGTGGGCGTGGAAAAAGGGCGGTTTTCATATAGAAATTTAACAAAAGTCGGTATATGGGGCCCCTTATGCCCTTAAACACCTCTTGATATTAAAAACAAGTAAGAAAGCTAAAGTCGGTCAAGCCCGACTTTGAAATACCCAGCGTCCCGACATTATGAGCGCACTATGTTTTGCTTCTCTATTTGTGGGCGTGGCAGTAGGAGGGCAACATAAATTATTTCCCTACACCTTTCATTCGCCTTGGTGAACCCATGTTGCGAATTTGAAGCTTCTACGCCTTTTACTTCGGAAGTTACGATAAGCCCTTATTTGTGGGCTTATTTGTAGGCGCGGCTCACGGAGGGCGGCGTCCATTTTTTGCCAGGATATGTCCCTTTTTGTAGTTTACCAGTACACCAAATATCAATGGAATGTGTTGAGTGGTTCGCAAGTTACAAGCATTTTACTGAAAACACATTATATTCATTTGTGGGCGTGGCAGTGGGCGGATGTCTTCCATTTTTACTTAGGATCATACTCGGATCCCGATATACCTGTGTGCAAAATTTCGACTTGATTGGTCCAGCCGTTTCGGAGGAGATCCGACCACGGACGGACGGACAGACGGACAGACAGACAGACGGACAGACGGACAGACGGACGGACGGACGGACGGACAGACGGACATGTCTAAATCGATTCAGTTTTTGATCCTGATCATTTCTATATATATATGTCTATATCTCCGGAGCTTAGTTCTCCCTGTTACAAGATTCGCACAAAACTAATATACCCCGCTTACGCTGGGTATAATTATTTGACCATGTGTGTCTGTGTCGGGTGTGCTATTGTCAGGCTCGCCTGACTATAACACCCTTACTTGTTTTACATGAAGTTTTGCATTTCTAGCAGAACTGCAGCCCTAGCTTTATACTCACTTGTTGGTTTTTTGTTTGGGTATTAAATTACCAATAAATATAAGGAACGTAATTTTAATAACTTTTAAATTTTTTGATGAGAGTCTGCTAATTTAAATTTAAGCTGGCAGAATTAGTTATAACTTTTGATTCGCAAGTGTAATACATTTTTTGTTGGGGTAATAAATTGGCAATAAATTATGTCGAATTTATTTCACCACTATTTTTGATGTCTGCTACATATGCTCTGCTCATTTAATATACCCTGCTATATACATTTGTACGCTCCAATGCAATACACATTCGACATTGGGTGATTCGTTATAAAATAACTTCGCGTCAGTGATAAAAGTTTCAAAAACATTTCGTAAAATCTAATGAAATTTGTAAGACTGATATAAATTTTGTAGAGATAAATAGAACCAGGGCAAATGACTGAACCGAAAGCGGTTAATTAAATCTGTTTCTTGACATGTTAAGATAAAGCATTCAATTGTGCCCACATTCTTTTGTCACGGAGTCGATGGTAAAATTTTCGGTCGTGGTCGATGGCACAAGGCGCTTCAACTCATACAAAGAAAACTGCCCAAAATGGGCTGACCTGGACCCGTGCCCATAAAAGATGGAATTATTCTTCGGTAGACATCCGCGCATAGTTTAAATTTTCAAAATATATGACCCTCTTGATGCAAAATATTTATTTAAATTCTCCTCTAATCGATTTTAATATTCAAACCAAAAACGGATGCTTGTAATAATGGCAAATCGTGGAATTGTACTCATTTCACTACAGGCCTGAACCTCTAAAAACGCCATTCAGTGAATCCAGAAATATATTTACCAACGGAAAGCGATAGATACGCTTGAACTCCACTACGCAAAGGCCTATCGTCGACGTGTTTCAAACGTATTGACCTGAATCAGCACTCCTCTCCACGACACGTACTGCTTCATTCAATCGATACTAAAAAGTCAGACCCTAATCCATATTTTAATTGAACATTTGGATATATCATAAGACAGTATTTTTCTGGCTACTCAAGCAAGATGGTCTCTTCGTACGGCTTTTTCTGCGGATTGGGATTTTTAGTTTTGGTACTTCTTGGCACTATGGTCCACGGGAGTGTTTTTGAGGAATGTTTGACTCAGGCGAATGGGAATTTTGTAGCTAACACAAATACGAGTTGTGCCTACCCGTGGATATATTGCGATGGTGAAAATTCAATACTGTGCACTGACAGTGGATGTGATGCCAGTTATGAATGCCAAGCGACTGATGTAACTGCGTCGACAGCTCCACAGTTACCAACTACAATGCCACCCCCATGGACATCATCAGCGGGAACTTCTCAACCGACATCTACGGAGTCTTCGCCACGTGACACTTGTCGAAGGGGCGTTTCCGGCTTCCTTCCGTATCCGGAAAACCGAAAATATTTCTATCAATGCCTCGATGGATACCTTTTAATTCAACAATGCCCGTTCAACTTTACGTTCAATGAAGAACAACGTGTATGCACTTATGGACTTATAACATCCAATTGAAAAAATAAAATAAAGTGAGAAATAACTTAAACTATGGAAAAAATTCAATTAAAGACGGAGAAAAAATTTTCACTTTGAGTATTTTCGTTTCGTTGCTTCAAAAATTGTGGGATCGTCCTGAGATATCTATGTATGTGTTTGAATTAAACGCGATAATTTTAGGAAATCCCTTTAGGAGTTTCAACTAATTTTAAATTAATGGAACAACTGATTGATTTAAAGTAACAACTAATTTAAACTCTGACTTTTTCCCATGGAGAAATTGCAAATAAAAATGGAATTTGCTTTATTAGAAATGTTTAAAGAAGCTGAAAAAGCCAAAGGAATATTGGAAGCAACAATATTAGAAGACCATTACAATATCCGCAGGAACAAAAAAAGATTAATGGAGCTAATAGTGAAAGCGGCATCACAAAACGTTCCACGACCTGTGATTAAAATTTACATATCCAAATACGTGCATCCTTCCCCACTCATTTTCTGCACGTGAAAGCTTCCTGCCAGTGTCGTATTAATTTTTTACCCGGTTTTTGTACCCGGTGTTGGCAAATGTAACTGAAAATTTCAAATGCAACTCTGCGCTAACCTCAGAGTTAAATGTTAACCCGGGGTTTATTTTCGGGTTATATGACTTCCAGACTGTCAACTTAAAATCTGAATTTAGCTCCTTAAGTTGAATTTAGAAAATACCCTTTCAAACTGTAAATTCTGAGTTTACGAGCTCACACGCCTGTTCGAACTTAAATTAGATGTTTGCTTTGATTGATCGAAAAGATATCGTGGTGTAGTGGATAAGCCTCCGCCTTGGAACCCGAATGGCTGAGGTTCGAATCCGGGCGAAAACAAGATTATGTGGGGAGAAAGATATTTTATTTATTTTTATTATTAAAACAAACGAAAATTCATTTCACCTCTAAAGATTTGAAAAAAGAAGCAAACAGGTATTTTCATCGTTGTCAAAAAAGGTAGTGAAATGTAAGGGTTGCAGCAACGAATGCCTAAACTCATGAGTTTATTTCTGAATTTAAATACCCTAAACTCAGTTTAAACTCACTACTAAAGTCTACTTAAGGTACTAAATTCAGTTTAACGCAATAGTCTGGAAACCATATTAGATGATTTTTTTTATATGCGTTTTGACATTTGAAACCCTGGGTTTCGCCGATAACCCTAACCCGGCCTACACAGAGAAAAAAATCAACCAGAAAACTGGTTAAATCAAAAGGAAAAACATACAAAACGGCTTCAACAACGAATATTTTTAATTTTAACAATTTTTCTTGTTGAAAATATAAAAAATTTTCCTTTTGAATCAACCATATTTCGGGGTGAATTGAAATGATAATTTTCAAAAATGGATTTAAATTTAAATTGTTGAACCAACCATGGACATTGTTGAAATGACAAGATATTTTTTAAAAAAATTCCAAAAAAATACCTACACAAGAAGAAATGTCAAAAAAAAATTAATTAACGTTCAAAGCAAATGGCCATAGAGCACTCTGCTGAACATGACCCAAAAAATAGACATCGGATGGACTTCATCCGATTTCGTCACTCCGTTTTGGTGACTGCTTTCGCAATGCTTAAAAAGTTCTAAGATGAATACATATCTTATATGGCTTATTTTATAAAACAAATGAGAATTATACCGAACGAAAAGAAATGTAATTAAACATTTTTCCTTTGAATCAACCAAAAATGTTGTTGACTCAACCATTTTTTTTTTGAAATTTTTGTTTCGCTCGAAAATCAAAAGGACTGTGAATAACAATGCGCCCTTTTAAAAAAATCATGGTTACGTTCGCTCAGTGTAGTGAGAACATAGCATAACAATCCGATGTCGGTGAGTTCAAATCCCCTTCAGGCAAGGGTTTTTTTTTGGAGGGCAAAAGTAGATTGTTTACGTCAGATTTCTTACGCGAGTGGTTTAAACTTGCAGTAATCGATGTTAAAGTAGCCACCTGGCGAAAATTAACAATTTAACTCTTTTTTTAGCGAGCTTTTGCTCAAATTTGGATTTTTTAGCTTTTTTGGCTCTTTGTGAAATCTGGCCTTTGTTTTTGAATTCTATTCACTTTGTTGGAATCTAAGGAAGTGAAGCGCTCAGACGGGGTCGAGCGTATAAACGTTCCTTTATTCCAATGCTGAGATATAGGAAACCAAGCGCTCAGACAGTGTCGAGCGTATAATAGTTCCTATATTTCCTTTTAAATAAAAGATTTTATTTTTGAATTGTTATTTGGGCTTTTTGGTCTCTCATTTTTCGCTTATAGTGAAAAATGTAATTTTTGGCAATTGAAAAAATTTATTTTTCATAAATTGCCGAGAAGTGTGGAAAGCCGATACGACCGGTTTCGAACCTAGCTTACAGGTTCATCATCAGGTATCTTTAACCAACACCTTAGCCACTCTGACCACCTCAGCGATGTGAGGTAGGTCGGCTAAATTGTGCATATATATACACCATTGGCGTGCCCGCCTTATTGTTAATTGTTATTTTTTGACCATCTGAATATTTCATTTTTGAATTGTTATTTGGGCTTTTTGGTCTCTCATTTTTCGCTTATAGTGAAAAATGTAATTTTTGGCAATTGAAAAAATTTATTTTTCATAAATTGCCGAGAAGTGTGGAAAGCCGATACGACCGGTTTCGAACCTAGCTTACAGGTTCATCATCAGGTATCTTTAACCAACACCTTAGCCACTCTGACCACCTCAGCGATGTGAGGTAGGTCGGCTAAATTGTGCATATATATACACCATTGGCGTGCCCGCCTTATTGTTAATTGTTATTTTTTGACCATCTGAATATTTCATTTTTGAATTGTTATTTGGGCTTTTTGGTCTCTCATTTTTCGCTTATAGTGAAAAATGTAATTTTTGGCAATTGAAAAAATTTATTTTTCATAAATTGCCGAGAAGTGTGGAAAGCCGATACGACCGGTTTCGAACCTAGCTTACAGGTTCATCATCAGGTATCTTTAACCAACACCTTAGCCACTCTGACCACCTCAGCGATGTGAGGTAGGTCGGCTAAATTGTGCATATATATACACCATTGGCGTGCCCGCCTTATTGTTAATTGTTATTTTTTGACCATCTGAATATTTCATTTTTGAATTGTTATTTGGGCTTTTTGGTCTCTCATTTTTCGCTTATAGTGAAAAATGTAATTTTTGGCAATTGAATTAGATTTTATCTAAGGTTTAATCCTTTTATTTAAGGTTTGAATCCTTAGGTCTAAACAGAATTACTTATCCTAACTTGAAACTGCCCTATGCTTCTGACGTCGTGGCCCGTGGGTGAGTACGCTCGCAGAAGAAGTCGAAGTTGAGTCTCAGATTGAGTCTGAGCTTCCAGTCGTCGAAGCTCCGTTTTTATAGATCAATATTGCTGATCTTACAATATTGAATATTCCCATGATCCGCGATCGTCGTCGATTCTTCCAGAACATATTGCATAATCTTGACCGCGACCTTCACCTGCAATTGTACCAACATTGCCATACTGTTGTTGTTGCCTTTACTTCCGTTCACTTAGTGGAGTTGTTTTTGTTGTTGCCAGCGATCGAATTGCAATTGTGCATTTGCTGTTTGCATGTTTGCATTTGTCAGCAATTTACGCTGGACAGTGCTTTTGAGTAGAATGGAATCACCTTGAAGTAGAAATTCATAAATGCAGGTCACTGCCTTTTGCTCTCGGTTTAAGGTGACCACATGTGAGTTTGGGAGAGACTCACAACATCCCTCCCCCTTTGAAGAAAGTTGCAACAAGGCGACGATAGAAAACTCCGAACTGGATGTTTTTTTGTCATGCATCAGTTCGATTAAACTGCGGCGGTTGAGATTTTACTAGATGATTTTCATGTTAATGTTGCTGTTGAAAGTTGTTATCACATAGACGTTGTTTGAAGAAAAATAATGCAGGCAGATTGTTCAGAACTTTTAATTGAGGGGCAACCTTGACTCCCTCCTTTCCCCTTCTTAATGAAGTCGCGTATTAGTTGCATACGATATGAATGAACGAAAAATGTTAACATATGATGTGTACAGTATGCATCGTTACTGTTGCTCGGTTGCTTCATGATTCAAAGGAGACAATGTTGAAGCGTTTAAGGTGATTGTCTTTTAATGGTTGTTAAGAGTTTTAGATGTTTGCCTAATGCTGGTGAAGACGTTGTTTTTAGGCAAATGATGAATCGTGAAATTTATGTCGATGCGTGTTCGATGTATACCACTGCTGTTGTTTAAGCGATACTCCCGCTGTTTCGATAGTGCGTATCCACGCCATTCTTTGGGCTTAAATCTAATATATAAAATTAATTAATAGTATATTTTCTTATTATCTATATAATGTTTTGAATTCATTTTCTTGCAGCTTGTTTAACAATTATATATACTTTATCATTTACTTTTTATTGTTCAATTTCAAATTTTCTTTTATAATACTTTTTTTTTTTTTTTTTTCATTACTTTTCTTAAATTGTGCTTTCTTTATAAGAGTTTCAAAAACAAAAGTTTTGTTACCCAACAAAGAAAGTACGCATATTAAAGTAGTTCAAAACCCGTAGCGATACGCATATTCTCTTAGTCAAACGTAAATGGGCGAATAGAGATTTATACTTGATTGTTTTGTATGCATGTAGCAGCGCTCTCGCTCTAACTTGTATGATATCTATATTTGGTCATCTCTTTTCAACTCATGGTGGCTAAACATTATTGACATATTAAACACGGATTATATGCGTATTTAATGTGCCCAATGCGGGTATTGAAGAATTGTATTGCATGCATTATACGAGTTTTTAAGAAATGTATTTCGCGTATGAAATGCGTATTATATATGTACAATACGCGTATTGAAGAAATATTTTATGCATAATATAAGCGTATTAAATCCACATTATACCTTCTCACCATATGTGTATATAAAAATTTCAAAGAATGCAATTTAATTGTTTTTTTTTTATTTCAAAATATAATAAAAAATATTTAAATACATAACAAAATAAGCATGTTATTTCAATAGTTAAAGTAAAAAAAATTCGTATTCTATTTTTATATTATATGCTATCACAATTTTCAAGGATTATTTCGTTTTTAGGTCTTCTTAAATTTGTTTTTATGAGAAAAAGTTGTAAATAATGGTTAAATATCACAGCCTTTTTTCAATATTAAATGATTGGCATGTTTTCAGACTTATGTTTTACATAACTTCATTTTTACTTATATATTAAATTACAAAAAGTTTACGTAAATAAAAAGTTCAGTTCATTTTATTTTTAAAGAAAAAAGTGAAGGAAAAAAAGCAAATTCTTCATGTCAAATAAAAAAAGTTAAAAACTTAAAACAAGAAAAAACAACAAAGTCTACGGGGAAAATAAAAATTCAAAAACTTACATACTAAAATATAAAAGAAAAACCCAACTTCTAACGGGAAAATAAAACATTTAAAAACTAATATACTGCTGTAGTAATATAAGGTGCATCCATTCAATCGGCTTCTACCAATTTGGACTGATCCTTCAATTTTCTTTGTTTGAACCGGTTGTGCGCCAAATCAATGGACTTCCTAACTTGGGACTCGAATTCCTTTGTTTCCAAGTTGCAGTACACATCTTTAAAGATAATTTTTTATAAGAGAGAAAAATTTATGTTTTGTGTTTTTCGAGTATGCTGCGTTGAAAATATTTCAAGTAATGAAATGGTTCGGAATTGTAACTTTTATTTCAATCGCTTTATTTGTATATTGCTCTATACGTATTTCGGCAAATTCGTTTCCGCCTTCATCAGGATGAATTAGGAATCATCGAATTCGCCGAAATACTTATAGAGCAATATACAAATAAAGCGATTGAAATAAAAGTTACAATTCCGAACCATTTCATTACTTGAGAAAAATTTAATTGTGTTAAGCAAAAACTCACCACGCAACACAATTCCAAACAATTTGTACTTTTTCAGAATTTTCTTGCCGCATCGTCCATCCCAATTATATAAATCCACAATCTCATCTGTTATCAGTCTCCTGAAGAGCATATCTAGGGGTTGGTTTCCCTTTTTACTTATTAAGTAAGTTTTCTAAAATAAAAATAAAAAAAGGTTGCATTTTATGAAAAAATTATAGAACTCAAAACTTTTTTAAAGTGAAACAAAGATTGTATTTTGAAATTTGGTAATTTTGAATTTTTGAAAGTTACCATTGCAGCTTCGTTGGCTTTGTCTTTGAGTTTTTCTTCTAGTTGCTCTGCTTCGCAAAGCGCTGACAGTGGCAGAAAACCTCCCATTTCCTCCTCAAGCTGCGAAAGCCCTTCTCCAAACAATTTTTTCACAGTTTTAAATGTTTCCTTTGATATTACCAAGTTTTCGCGTAGAATTTTGTCAAGGTCTCGTTGCCGATCACAAAACGTTTGCACACTGTTAAGCTGCTCCTGCATGCGTTTCTGGTTCTCTATTATATTACAGAGTAAGCTTGTGATTTCTGGAAAAATCGTAATTGTTAAGTGATAGTTTAAACAATATTCTAAAGAAAGGTATAGTACCGTGTTGGCTGGAGTGCGTATGCGTAGAATACTGAACAGTGTTTGTGGGCGCGTTTATATTAAGTATATTAAAATTAGACGTCGGAATATTTTCTGAAGAAAAGAAAGAATTTATTAGTTTGTTATATTTAGAAATATTATAATAAAATTACGAAACGAAATACAAAAATTCCGAAGTAACCTAAGAAAATATCAATTTATAAAATCATTGACTTACCTCTATTAGCATACGGCATGGATACTTCAAAGCATCTTTTTTTGATGGGAAAGCTTTTGTCATCTCCGGAAGCCATTGCGGATGTTAAGTCTAGTTGAAAGCATGAAAGACCTGATGTAATATTGGAATCAACAAAAATTCTTTATTTTGCATATTGGCGGAAAAATATTTGTATGATATATCATCTTCTAGAAAAACCTTCATATTTTCCTTCAATCTACTTCCAATTGAAATTCCTAAGGCATTTAATGAATTTACAGGGTATTCGAAAAAGCTTCTGCTATGTTGAAAAGGATACCCCCAAACTGTTCTTCTACCATCCTTTGAGCCCACAGATACTACTTTTATTGGCCCAATGTTTTTTATGCAACAGAACGAATCTTTTTCTTTTACAAAATCTACATAAAAACGAAAACGTGAATTAGAGGTCGTTGCGAATTCCTCATTAGTATCTATTTCATTACTTCTATAAAATATTTGTTGAAGCACCTGATTTGGTTTGCGAATAATTTTTTTTAAATATTGCATATGATTTTCGAATTTATAGGCGGAAAAATTATCAAGTGGCCCATAAAGCTTTACGCACTCAGTTAAATGTAGCAACCCATGTACGTTGAAACTAACTAGATGATCTCCAAAAATATTTCCAAAGGAGTGAACAAACTCTTCCAAAATCTCTTGGGCAACTTTTAGTTCGGACATATGAGTTTTCGGACAACACAGAAGCCTTATTGCAGTATGCAATAACAAGAAGTTATTGTATAAAATTTCACTTATATTATCTTTGAGAACATAAATTCCACTGTATAGTAAAAATTGCCTAAATTCTGTTGCTTTCCATATATTAACATCCTTCAAAGAACGGCAAGACCTACCAAAATCAGATGGAACTGAATTAGACAAAATCAAAAGTTTTTCATCCATTCGGTCTATGTCAGTTTTTTTTAAGGCTAAAAGCAACCACTTTTTTGTTACTCCAAGATCAATTAAATGCATCGCATCAATTGGAAACTGTGTAACCATTTTAACATCTATACTTTCTAAGATATTACAAACATTTTTAAATGAATTTGTGTGATGACTTTGATCCTGCCTTAAGGTGAAGTTTTCATCTGTTCTGGATTCAGCGACAATTTTTGAAAAACAAACTCTATTTTGTGTGTATGTACCTTTTTGAAAACATTTTGGACAACTATTTTTACCGGTGTGAGATTGAACGCCTGTCACAAAAGCACGTGCTGGTGCATCACATGTGAAAAGTCTTAATGAAAATTTTTTAAAAAGGGAGTCTCCCATTTTTACACCACTTTCTTGTAGACTTTTTACTTCTTCAACGAACTCTGTTAAAAAATCATTTGGACATTTAGGTTTACCTATTCCAGAAAAACACCCTATAATGAACGGCTTAATGTTTGAAAAACCTACAACGGAACCTAAAATTGGCCATAGTGTTCTACGTGAATTTTTAAACAATGCTAGCCCATCTATACCAATATCTAAATGAATTTCATTTACATTCCGTAAAGAATCGTAAATTCTAGCGAAAAAGTGGTTTTGTATGCCGTAATAGCAGAATTCGCCAGGTTCCATTTGTCTAATGTTTGGCATTCTTTGTGAATGTCCCCCTAGCAGAGTTTTTGCGGTAGAAGGTAGGCCAGAAACACCTGCTTTGGCCAATGATTTTAAAAGGTCAGTGGTATGTGCATGAGGCACATTATTCCGTATAGCCCATTTTTTAACTTCATCCCGTATTGTGCTACTTTTTTCTTCTACTGTTTCCCCTAAATTTTCTAAATTATACAAATCCTGTGCTGTAAATTCCTGTTCATCGTAGCTTCCTCCTGTTGCTCTATTCTCTTCTGTTGCCACGTTCTCCTCTTCTGTTACTACGTTCTGCTCTTCTGGCAAATTTATTTCATCTTCTGGCCGACAATTCTCCTTTTCGTACTTCTTCTTTAGCTTCCATTTGTAACAATATAAAGTACTTCTCTTCATGGCACTTACTTGTTGCTGCCTAAAATAATTTATGGAAGAAATTATTTAAAATATTGTATTTTTATTGATTAAGTTAAAACATTCACTTACTTTAAAATTTAATGTGCTCTTGAACGCGTGGCTTTTGATGAATGTATACTATTTTAGAGATGTAAGATCAGGATTTTTTTTTTCGTAAGTAAGTACTTGGTATTAACAAAAAAAGTACTCGGTGCTTGCAAAAAATATTCGTCCAAATCAACCTCAGATTTTGATAATTTTAATTTTCATGTATGTTATAATTCTTTTTATAACTTTTTAAGACAACTTTACTCTTAAAAAGCCATTAAATGCCATGAAATGCGTTTTTCATTATTTCTTACAACGAGTACCAATTTTGGCATGTGAACATCACCAAAATGCCTCCGTTTCCGCCTGTTTGCATGTGTGAGTGACGTTCGAAAACATGCATATGTATTAGTGCATCTAGGTACCCAGCAGGCAATGTCCCCCTGACAGAATCAATGATGTCAGGGTGACTTTGGATCCGCCATGCATGACGATTCGTATGACGCGCAGCATGACATTTGTACACAAACTGACAGTGACTGAATTAGTGACATGTCATCGTGGAATTAGAAAAAGTCACTAGTGACTCCCAGCAGGACATAGTCATGCTGGAGGGAGCGATACGGAATGGAAATGAAACGAGCAGTAGTTTTTAGTTTAATTTTTATTTGTATTATTAAAGGTTTAAATAAAAAAATGTAATTTAAAATGAAAATTAAAAAAAAAACAATGCTTAAAAAAACTTAACTGGCCTCTTCATTGGCATAAACTAGGGTTTACTTTAAAAATTAGTACAAAAATAAAGCTCGTTCCTTATCGTTATATAAAGGCAGTGTTGACTTAATAGATTCTAAAACTTAACTGGCCTCTTCATTGGCATAAACTAGGGTTTACTTTAAAAATTAGTACAAAAATAAAGCTCGTTCCTTATCGTTATATAAAGGCAGTGTTGACTTAATAGATTCTAAAACTTAACTGGCCTCTTCATTGGCATAAACTAGGGTTTACTTTAAAATATAATACAAAAATAAAGCTCGTTCCTTATCGTTATATAAAGGCAGTGTTGACTTAATAGATTCTAAAACTTAACTGGCCTCTTCATTGGCATAAACTAGGGTTTACTTTAAAAATTAGTACAAAAATAAAGCTCGTTCCTTATCGTTATATAAAGGCAGTGTTGACTTAATAGATTCTAAAACTTAACTGGCCTCTTCATTGGCATAAACTAGGGTTTACTTTAAAATTTAATACAAAAATAAAGCTCGTTCCTTATCGTTATATAAAGGCAGTGTTGACTTAATAGATTCTAAAACTTAACTGGCCTCTTCATTGGCATAAACTGGGGTTTACTTTAAAATTTAATACAAAAATAAAGCTCGATCGTTGTCACTTATATAAAGTGTTAACTTGAATGTAAGGAGTGGTAGTTTACGATTTTTCCTCTACTGGGTTTTTGTAAGTTTTGCTCTGCGTTGGCTTTTGAAATGCTTATTTTTATTAAGCTTGAAGGCGGCGCGCAAGTCGTTTCTAAATTCGGCTTCCGAAAAGCCCTCGTAATGCAAAGCTCCTAGCAATATAAGAAGGTTGTTGTAATTAATGCAATATTGAAAATTTGTGTAAAATTTTAACTTACGATACATCCCATTATATAAGCCACGATACTGTTTGAATGGTTTTTTGCCGTGAATTCCATCGAAATTCATATTTAGAATTAATTTCATGTCTATGACATTTTCCAGATTCTTTTTTACTCCGCTTGGTCCGAGCAACGATTTCAAAGACGATATCTGAAAGTGCCGGAAAATGAAAAAACATTATAATTGAAGTGAATGCAATGTTGTATAAAAATTAAATAAATTTTTAAATAATATATATGATATGTTGGGGTTTTGTTTGCATTCTTCATAAAAATTTAAACTAAAGATCTTTATGTTTCCAATAAGGCTTTGAAGTTTGCTTTGATGCTTTAAAGCTTACTCACATATAGTTCGTCGTCACACTCCATTTTTAAATTAATTTCGTGAAGTTCTTCTTCTGTTTTTATCGGAAACATCTTTGGAGGCACAACTAAATTTTTTTTCACCAATTGTTGCACTGTTGAGAAAGTTTCGCATTGAATTTTCATAATTGCATCCATTTTGCAATTGATGTGGTCTGAAATGCACATTTAAATTCAATATTTTGTTAAAAAGTGAATAGAAATTAAACAAAATGTTAACAACTTACCTATTATTTTTTTTTCCATTTCATTGAATCGAAGTGCATTGGCATTCTCGAAATTAGGCTCTTCATTGTGTTCTTCGATGATTGCATCTAAAGAAGATATGAAAAATATACATAAGTAATTTGTACATAATTAGAAAAAATGTAATATGTACTTACTTTCGATTGTGCATTCAAAATGTGCGTTTTCATTTAAATTTTGAGATTTTTTAAACTCAGAAGATTTCATGGAATAACGTCTCCTTTTAGATTCCATTTTTGATCGTATTTGGCTAACTAAAAATATTCAACATGTATGAATTTATTAATATTTGTATTATATAATATCTTTAGTAAAGATTTACGTACATATATAAAGTATTTAAGGTGTTTGGTGAACGGATTTGAAATTGGATGTGTGAATGGATGTGTGAAATTTTATGTTTGAATGATGTTTGAGTGGGTGTTTGAATGATCTTGATGATTTTTGAATGCATTCGGGAGGTTGGATTTTGGTGGGCGGAATCGAAATTCATAAAATGAATTTAATAGGAACTATGCAAATATCAATGCATTAATTTAAATTGTGCGTAAGAGGAAGTATTACTAAAGACTCTCCATGGGGGCTAAGGCTCATTGGCCATGTTCACACGTTGACGTGACTGACGAACCAGAGGGAGTCCACGACGCCCTAAGACCGACCATACGTGACGAAGAGTCACATCCTGCTCGAGGTGCCCCTGCGGGTCACACAAGCTTCCTGGGATAATGTCTTCTGTATTGCACAGTGGACATCTCCCTGGAAGCTTGTGTAACTGTGCTAAATATGGCGGATCTAGAGAGGAAAACTCGATAAAACCCGTAATCCTAAAGGTGTTAATCGTCACCGTGCCTACAGGATGGATGTTGCAACGTTACTGCCTCGCAAACGGCGTACTCCAGATACATGGCGACCTCTGGTTTTATTTAGCCTTCCCGGAGCATGAGGCTCTGCTTCGGGTGACAGTTTATTTCCTCATTACTCGTGGGAACATTTATGGACTCAACAAATAATTTAAACACAAATGCACTTGTGCAACAAATTTTCGGCGATTCCGAAGGGCAGCAATTGCCCACTGGAATCAATGAACAAATGGAGACTGCACCAATTCAAATAGAATCTATTCCTACAGGAGTGGAGCAATCTTCAGTAGAGGCTCAACCTAACCAAATGGATGTAGATCCTACCGGGCAGGTAGAGCGAATCCCTACTGACGAGGAAGACGCCTTGCTTGCTTCCCCGTCCAAAGACAGAACTGGCAAGATGCCGAAGCCTGACAAAGCTTGTGGGGCCGAGCGCAGACGGCAAAAGTTCTACGTCTCTAAAGGACTGTGCCTTGACGAAGCCAAAAGGCTGGCTAAGCTGCCAATGGCGGAAGGAAAGAAAGAGATGGCACTGTCTCTACAAGCGGCGAAGAAAAGGGACCGATCTGAGGGCTCATTCACTACGCCACCACAGAACACCCCCAAGAGGCAGATGGGACCGCCGGACGTGAGGTCCGAAGCTGGAAAGCACCCGGGAACATTAGTTGCACCAGCAAAGGAGCCCAAAGCCTCTAAGGTGGTGAAGTCGGCCAGCGCAGCGGGCATCAGGATGGGGATTATGCCGTCGGACTATCCCCATACCACCTGGTCCACGCAGCAGCTCTCCCAAGTACAGGGAGCCATCCTGGACAGAGTGCGTCAATTGAAATCGGGCTCAATGAAGCCCTCCTTCAATGGATGTACTTTCAGACCAGGATGGTTGTCTGTAATCTGTTCGGGTCCTGAGACGGCAAACTGGCTTAAGGTCAACCTAGGAGCCTTATCGCCGTGGAAGGACGCCAATCTCAAACTTGTGGAGGAGAAGGACATTCCTCGTCCACAAATATTTATAGGATATTTCCCAGAGAGGCAGACAACCTCCAACGAAGATATCCTATCTTTAGTCCAAGGCCAAAACACCGGCCTAAGGGTCGCAGACTGGCGGGTGCTCAACAGGGCGCAAAAAGGTGCCTCAATAGAGCTAACGCTGTCAATGGACCCTATCTCAGCCAAAAACCTGACTGAGATGGACTGCAAGATAAACTACGGCTTTGGCAGGGCGAAGATTCACCCGAAAACCAAGGCCGTAGCAAGCGGTGGTGATGCTGTCCCAAAGGCATCCGAAGAGCGACCTAGTTGCTCACGGGAAGCCCAGAGCTCGGGAACAAACACAGCTCCAGCATCACAGGAGAGCGCAGGACGTAAACGTCCCCCTCCTACATCCACCCCATCTTCACTGGCTCCCATCGCCAAGCCCTTTCTACGCCCACCTGTGAACCCATACCCAGGGCGTAAAGGGCAAGGGCGAGGTAGGACACAGGAAGAAAGAGTCATGGCATCCGGTAGGAGCAAGAAGGTCGCTAAACGCGCCTTCAAGGTCACGAAGTGACCATGCTCCCAAGGAAAATCAAGGCCATACAAGTGAACCTCCACCATGCAAAGGCGTCCTCGGATGTCCTAAGCAGGAGGTTCACAAAAGAGGGACTGGACATAGCACTTGTCCAGGAACCCTGGGTTCACGGTGGGACCGTCAAAGGCCTCAACCTTCGCGATGGTAAGTTAGTCTTTGCCAAAAATCACTGCAGACCTAGAACTGCAATCATCATAAGGAACAAAATTAACTTTCTCCTCATTTCAGAGCTTTGTTCACAGGATCTGGTGGCAGTAATTGCAAAGATCCCTACGCTCAGGGGAGAACAAGAGGTGGTGCTAGCGTCGGCCTACCTTCCTGGTGACAGCGATCAAATACCCACAAGGGAACTACTGGCCCTAGAGGAGTACTGCAGCAGGAGGAACCTGAAATGGCTAGTCGGTTGTGATGCGAATGCCCATCACACGACATGGGGTAGCACCGACATCAATTTAAGGGGTGAGTCATTATTAGAATATATTATTAGTAAAAACATAAATATTCTAAACCGGGGTAACGAGCCGACATTTGTTAATGTCACAAGGGGAGAGGTCCTTGACTTAACTCTCTCCAGTCCTAACTTGTTGTCTGTTATCTCAAACTGGCACGTCTCAAAAGAAGTCTCTATGTCAGATCATAAACATATTATGTTCGACATAGATGCTCCTACAGAGGAGTTCCAAGTTTACCGTAACCCAAAGAAAACCAATTGGGAAAATTTCCGCTTCTGTGTAGAACAGAAGATAAACTGCTCAGATAGTGCGATTAATTCGACCTATGAGCTTGAGATAGAAGCTAAACTTCTGCAGAGTAGTCTCAAACAAGCGTTCGAGAAGAGCTGCCCGCAGAAAGCCAAAAAGGCGCAAAGGGACGTCCCATGGTGGAACAAAACACTTGAGAATTTCAGGTGTAGCACCAGGAAGCTCTTCAATAGGGCAAAGCGAACAGGCGACTGGACCGCCTACAAGGCAGCCCTTACAGAATACAATAAAGAATTGAGAAAATCCAAAAGGGCCACATGGAGGGAAAACTGCAGCAGGGTGTCAAATCTCCCTGATATGTATCGCCTCCAAAAGGCTCTTGCGATGGATCACTCAAACGGCCTCGGTACCCTCAGGAGGCCAGATGGTAGTTTTACGTCAACGATCCGTGAGACAGGAAGACTCTTGTTGGAAACTCACTTCCCTGGCTGCGTTCCTGCGTTTGAACGTCCTTGCCAAACAGCTGTCATAACAAATGCAGCAAATGGTAGAGCCAGAAGTCTTGCGGGGAAAATAATTAACTCCCATACGGTACAGTGGGCAATTTCAACTTTCAGCCCATATAAATCGCCGGGCCCGGACGGCATCCGCCCATGCCTGCTTCAGCAGGGTGCTGGGCTTATTACAACTCCACTGGTGAGAATATTTAAAGCCAGCTTATTAATGGCTCATATTCCATCAAACTGGAACGAGGTGAAAGTAGTGTTCATTCCCAAACTGGGGAAAACAAATAAACACAGTCCTAAGGCCTTCAGGCCTATAAGCCTCAGTTCCTTTTTCATTAAAACAATGGAAAAACTCATTGATCAGTACATACGACGAGACTGTCTGAAGTACCAACCACTGAACAAACAACAATTTGCCTACCAACCTGGTAAATCAACTGTGACTGCCATACACAGCCTCACTACTATAATAGAAAAGGCTATACTGGCAAAGCAAATAGCCCTCTGTGCATTCATAGACATCTCGGGGGCTTTCGATAACACCTCTTTCGAAGCTATCGAAACAGCCATGTACCAAAAAGCTATCCCACCCCTAATAGCTAATTGGATACTAAATATGTTGAAAAACAGGAAAATATCCACTGAATTAGGAGGTAAAAATCAGTCGATCAATGCAGCTAGAGGTTGTCCTCAAGGCGGAGTACTTTCTCCCCTACTATGGATACAAGTCATTGACGATCTCCTCAACCACCTTCAAGAGCAGGGATTTGCAGCGCAGGGCTATGCAGATGACCTCGTCATTTGTGTAGCCGGCTGGGATGACATTACCATCTCATCTCGCATGCAAACGGCCCTTCAACTGGTCACAAACTGGTGTGATGAAAAGGGTCTCACTGTTCAGACGAACAAAACAAAGCTAGTGCCCTTTACTAAAAGGACTAAGACCAATCTCTTTAGTCCCACAATTCTGGGCAACTACATTCAATTCAGCGATGAAGCCTCCTATCTGGGAGTGATCCTAGACAGAAGGCTGAGCTGGAACTCGCACCTAGACCATGTTGTCAGCAAAGCCTCAAAGGCGCTTTATGTGTGCCAAAGGCTCCATGGCAAGACGTGGGGAATTTCCCCACGAATGGCATATTGGTCTTTCACTACGATTGTTAGACCAATAATTACATATGCTGCCCTTGTATGGTGGCCAAAGGTCAGACAAAGGACCGCGGAAGCCAAACTGGGCAAGCTACACAGACTAGTGTGTGGGAGCATCACAGGGGCAATGAAAACCTGCCCCACAGATGCGCTGGGTGTCATCACCGGCATCCCCCCTCTCACTATCCAAATTCAGAGAGAGGCATGTGCAAGCGCTTTAAGATTGCACAAAGTGCCAAATCTCAAAAGTGGGGATCTTCAAGGGCACCTCTCGATATTGTTGAATGTATCTGAGGACCCAATAATGAAGATGCCAGACCGAATACAACGTATATTGCGTTTTGACCGCAAGTACAAGGTAATAATTCCTGAACGAAGCGAATTCAAAAACGTCTTACTTCACATAGAGAAAGGATCACAAATCTGGTACACAGATGGATCCAAACTTGAAAATGGAAGTACAGGTGCAGGTATCTTGGGACCTAGATTCCAGAAAGCAGTACCAATGGGTCTATACCCAACCATATTTCAGGCAGAATTATATGCGATTGAAATCTGCGTCCGCGAATGTCTGAAGAGGAAGACAAAGGGGAGCAGTATCCATATAATGTCTGATAGCCAGGCTGCTCTTCTAGCCTTAAGGGCTGTTAACATCTCATCTGGACTAGTAGAGAATTGCCTCAATCTCCTCAATGACCTCGGGAACCACAACAAAGTAACACTTTGGTGGGTCCCAGGCCATGAGGGATACGAAGGGAACGAAAGGGCAGATTGCCTCGCCAAACGGGGAGCTCAAAGACGCCTCATCGGGCCTGAACCTTTCTGTACACTTCAGAAGTCATACTGTGCAGAATTACTCAGAAATTGGGAGGATAAGTGTTTTCATACTTCCTGGATGAAATCAAAAGGTCAAAGACAGGCCAAAAGATTCATCACTCCCAACAAACTAATCTCCAAGAGATTACTGTATCTCGGAAGAAAAGATTTAAAGATCCTTACCGAATACTTCACAGGGCACTGCAAATTGAGATATCATCTCAAAAAGATAGGCCTATCGAACGAATCGAAATGCCGGTTTTGTGAAATGGATGAAGAAACGCCAGAACACATTCTCTGTGACTGTCCATCTCTGGCCAGCCGCAGAATCCTCAACTTTGGGAGGCGCTTGTCGCCCCCTACAAATTTTGGTCTGTCTTAAAACCGTCCACAGTGCTCAAATATATAAAGAGCCTAAGGATAAATAATTAAGACAACCCTGGGGGTAGCACAATAGATTCATTATGGGTCGCGGTGCGCACAGAGCCCCCATATAATAATAATAATAATAAAGACTCTCCATACTCTAAGCATACATTTTTATATTGGATTTCTTCAATGCTAAACATTTCTTCGGTTTCAGAAGTTTCTTGAGACGTAAGTAGTATCCCTAGCATTTCCTTTGAATCTATGGGCTCCACAAAAAAACTTCTTATATTTAAAAACCTGCTGCCAATTACAAAATATTTCCCATCTATTTGTCTAAAATCTATAATTTTGAACGGAATGGAAGGCTGTTTGCAGCAATAATTATTGGGATGACGTAGGGTTAGCTTAAATTGCTTGTTTGAAAATGAAATAATTTGCCCTTTTTTGTTCCGCCTGAACCCATACTCCACTGTGTTGGCGAAAAAGCATTGCTCACTAAAGTGTTTGTTAATTTGTTGCAATATTTGGGTGGGTTTCTTTATTATTTTTTTTATGTGCTGGAGGAAATTTTCAAATTTATATGCCGTGAATTCATGAACAAAACCAATGTCTTTTACGCATTGTACAAGATGCAATATGTTATGTACATTGTATGTTACATGTTTGCTTAAATAAACATTCGGGAAAAAAAGGACAAAATCGTTTAACATACTTTCAACGGCATTTAAATTTGATGTGTAACTTTTTTTAGACGAAAGTAAGCGATACGCGCAATGTAGCAAGAGGAAATGGTAGTACATATCTTCATGCACGATACTTTTTAAGGCTACTATTCCCGTGTACAAAACAAATTGTCGAAATTCGCTTGCTTTCCACATGTGCACTTCATCAATACCTCTTGGCTTTCGAGCAAATTCTGAAGGCATGCAAGAGGTTTGAGATATTAGTCTCAAGGAAATATCTTTCCTTTGTCTGGGACTTAGTTGGTATTTTGTATGATTTTTAACAATGCAAGTTATTATTTTGCGAGTTACACCCAAATCAAGCAAGTGCATCGGATCCAAAGGGAATTGTGTCACCATTTTAATACCCAAATTTTCAAGTGAGATTTTTCGAAACTTAAATTGGTCTAAATGGTGACACAAATCGGCTCGATTTTTAAAATTATCATCAGTTCTTAATGAAGAAATACTTGTGCTATAGGTCACAACATTTTCTATTCTGCTTCCTACTTGTTGGCATTTACTGCACCCATGCAAAGAGTTATGCCCTTTCACTCCACACAAAAACGCTCGAGCTGGAGCATCGCAAATGAAGGCACGAATTGAAACTTTATAATTTTTCTCACCAAAGTTTATTCCATGAAGCATTAAATGTTTCATTTCTTCTACAAATTTCTGCATATACTCATCAACACTATTTGGTTTTCCTTTCCCTAAATAAACACCGGCCATAAAAACTTTGCAATTTGGTATATTGATAGCGTGCACGAGGATGGGCCAAATGCTCTGTTTTGAGCTTTTAAAAAGAGGAAGACCATCAATCCCAATATCTAAATGAATTATTTCTATAAAAGAATCTCGGTTCAAGTTTTGTAAAAAAAATTTAATTGGATTTTCGATGCCTATGTGCATATATGTGCCTGGCTCTACAACACTAACTTCACCGATTAGTTTGGGTTTCACTATAGTTTTCTCGGAAAGTGGTACATCAAGGCCCTCTTCATTTAAAATCTTTAGAAGCGCTTCAAATGACACTCTACTGGGATTGAATTTAAGGAACCACTGTCTTAGCTTTTCTGTCAAAGAATTAAAAGATTTGGCGTCCACTTCAAAGCTATCCGCTTGAACAGTCGGAATTTGCGCAGACGATGAGCACGGCAGCGATTTCTTCAACGCATCTTCAGGAGATTGCAAAAACTGCTGCATCACTTCTGCTTCTTCTTCTCCTTTTTTTTCTTCCACCGATTCACGCTTTTCACTTGCGGCCATCACTTTATTATATTTCTTGTTAGCCAAACGTTTTAAATTACTTCGGCTAAAACCCCTTTCCATTTTTTTGATTGATTTATTTAAATTTGAATATATTTTACTCACTTTTTATGTTTAATTTTCTTTTTTCACTTCGACGAACTTGCTTCCACGCTTCCACGAACTTGCGAAATGTGATCACTCGACTGCAATGTTGCCAACTTATGATATCTTATATTAGGTGAATCAAAAATATACTACTTCCAAACTAAAATTACCTACCTTATTCAGCTATTTTTCATATTGTATGTACAAATAATACAATAATACAATACAAATAATATCAAAGAATATTCACATTTTGTTGTTGTTGTTTTGTTTTACGTAAAAAACCAACAAAATTTGAAATGCACCATTCAAGAATAATAAACTTCCATATCTTACACTCACAAAAATATAATTTTCGTCAAATTGGCAACATTCATACATAATTGTCATCAGTTTCTTTCCGTCAACAACACTGTGACTGCTACGGGGAAACATCCCTCAAGGGATCATGCGTGACTAGTCACCAATATGAATCGGTGAAATCACTGATGTCTTTGTCCTGCTGGACATATTTGCCTGCTGGGTAGCTTGTTTTGCTGGGTAGGTACCTATACTTTGAGGTTTTTGTCTGTGAATATAATACATATATTGGTTTTTTTTTTTTTTTTTTTTTTTTTTTTTTTTTTATGATGTACCCGTCACCGTAATTAAAAATTGATAGAAATTTGTGATTTACTTTTTCTCGTAATTTTTATTTATTTATTTTATATATATATATATATATTTGTTTTTTTTTTTTTTTTTTTTTTTTTTTTCGTTCAAACAGTAAAAAGTGTTTTATAAACGCAAAAATACCTATGCTTTCAAGGTATTGATTTTGAATTAAACGTTTTTCGGTATATAAAAATATTTTGTGAATATTTGTATATACTTGTTTATATTTACCAATTTATTTAGCTTTGCTTGCTCTACCGGCTCGCTATCGCTTTTGTGGTCGGATTCCTTGGTTAACCTAAAAAATAATAAAAATACAGATTATGTGCCCTGAGTCCCTCCTGGTTCTATCAAGGCATGGTGCTCTTTACCCATAAAGGTACACTTACAAAATGAGATTAAACCGATGTTGCAAAAACTTTAAAATTCGTATGTTTAATATTTTAGATTATATTTTCTTCATAAACATTTTATTTCAAACTTATTCTGTCTAGTTATTAATAAGTAAAAAATCTTCCCATTTAATTTTACTTGTTTTTCTTTTTTCGTTTTCTTTGTAGTTTTATTCTTCTTCATTTCTTTCAATATTCCCAACAGGGTTTCTCTTTCAAATTGTGTTATGGAATTTTGTTCGCATTCCCATTTTTTTAACAATGCCCCAAGATACGCTCTACCTATTTGAAGCGATCCATTTTCCATATCGAAATTTATTGGATTGAACGGTTTTTCTTTTTTTATAGTCGCACAGAATTCATAGGCGAATTTCAAAATATAAATCCCACAGTCCACATGATTCTCTTGTTGCGGACAATTTGGGTAAGATAGTTTAAAATCGCCTTTGAAATTGCCAAAAATTATGGATCTTACTTTAATTTAAAAAAAATTTATTGTCTTTCCTATTTCCTCTATATCGTTTGGTCGCAGGGAGTCTAATACAAATATTTTGCCCTCTACTATTATAACGAGCATCCAGTGATTGTTCTGACAAATTGGGAAAATGAAGTGTTCATATGCCTTCATGGCAACCCTTTTTATTATCGTATTAATTCTTAATTCCCATATCTGCTTATTATTTGCTTTTCTAGCTGTTCTAAGTCCTTCGTACGCGAATGAATCAAATACATGGATTCTTTTTTCAAGTTTATGGTATCTTAGAATCCAGTTTAGGAAAACGTTGACATGAATATCTGTTAACCATTTACCTTTAATTAGTTCTTCATATTCTTCATGTTTTAAAAATGAAATTCTTTTTCCCATTCTATACGAACACATATGTGACATGTTAGATGTGCATATACCAACTTGCTGATTTTTCGCTGCTCTCCGCTTGATATTTTTCCTGAAAGAAAGATAAAAGACTAAAAATTAAACATTGAGCCCCTACTGCTGCTTGCTCGAAAAACCACATTTGGATATTTGACACCTTTATGCATTTCCGTCTTTTGTCGTATGACTTCTTACATTTAATTACGTTTTGCTTTTTTTTTTTTTTTTTTTTTTTTTTTTGTTTTGCTTTTGGATGGGAAAATAATTGCAAATTGCATAAAGCCAATGAGATGAGTGGTTCAAAAAGTTTCAGGCTTTAAACGTATTGTTCTTATGCTATATTTCTTTTTTATTTCTGGTATGATATCTTGTTTTATTTCTACTTTAACGGATTTTCTTTTTAGTAATATAAAGAATACTATGATGCTTCCTACAATTAAAAGAAGAAGTGTTCCGCTAAAACCATATGACATGTTCTGGTGGAATTGAAGTTCTTTTATAAATGGTCTGTTCTTAAAGCTGTTTACTACTATATCTTCAAATATGATAGGTGTATTATTGACATTTGATGTCGAATTTTCTGCACAAAAATATTTCTCCTCCATAATTGACTTCATATTAAAGAACTTTTCATTTCCTATGGTTATACTGCAATTGGAGAAGGTAATAAGGGCGTTATTATCTACCGAGAGCTTTTCTGCATTGCTTGTTCAGTTTGTGGAAAGGGAAAACTTATCATTTTCTAGCTTTTCGTTTCTTTTACTTCATCGTTTTATTCTTGATTTTTATCGGTTGCCAGGTAATGAATGGACAATGCTTTTACTAAAAAGTTGTAGTGTTGGATGCAATTGACGGCATGCGCTCGCTCTTGGCGAATTTTATTTATTATTTTTTGAATGTTGTATTTCAGACCTGCTCTTAGAGTGTCAATGGCTATGTCCAGCGCAATCAGTGTGCCGGTTCGGCCGACGCCTGCGCTACAATGTATGACCATTTTTGAATATTTATTTTTCTTTTCAGAGATTTTTTGCTGTGCTTTTATCTGTAACCAGAAGTTTAGTAGAGCATATGTATTTGGTGTGCCGTTATCGGGCCAACCTGTATATTGCCAATGATTGATGATTCTTGATTGTTTTGTTTTCAGATTTTTCAATTCTATTTGGGATTTAACACTATTTCTGTTCACTATTCTGTCTAAAGTTTTAACATTGAAGTTTTCTGTTTTAATTATGTCATTTCTTCTCTTTCCCCAATATTGGTAACATTTTTCCTGCTCATGTTCAAGGACTTTCGTTAGCATGGTTATATTAACACAGTTTTGTTCCCAAATCATTTGCCAAAAATCGTTTAGTGTATTTTTAAGTGGACCCTGTGTTGCAATGTATTCTTTTTTTCTAAAAAACCCATCAACATAATTGGCGTGAATGTAGTCATGCTTATGTCTGTTAGATAGTTTCACCCTACTGTGATCAAGACAGGGGACATTTGAGTATCTGTTTTTTGGTTTGTTTTTTAGGAAATTTTTTATGTTTGCTTGGTCCCCTAGTTCTGGGAGAGTGAAATATTCTTCCGCAACCTTTTCATCGTTTGAAATTAATCTCTCATGATTACACTTTTCCCTTGGTGTTGTTACATGTTCTACGATATACGTTTTCTCCTTTTTACTATGGTCTAATTTTATCAAATTTTTGTGGTAGGTTTTCTTTTTTCCCTTAATAAGTAATCGTACATTTGCCGGAGAAGGTATGGAAATTATTTCAAATGGTCCCTCCCAAATGGGTGAAAATTTATTTTGTCTGTTTTGATTTTTTAGCCAAACTTTATCTCCTATTTTGAACTTTCTTTCTTTTGAATTTTTGTCATAATATATCTTTGACTTTTCTTTTGCAGATTTTTGATTTTGTCTAACAATTTCATAGCTTCTTTGAATTTGGTACTTCAAAATTTTGCTATAATCGTCGGGATTATACAAAGGACCAGGTTTATGCTTTAATTTAATTGGAATTTCGAAATCGAAACCGAAAAGTGTTCTACTGGGTGTTTGTTTAGTGGATGAATGTATTGTGTTGTTATGCACGTGCATAGCGTGGTGCAACCATTCATCCCAATTCGTGCCATCCTCATTGACAAAATTTCGAAGGAATTCCGCAAGGGGCCGGTGACTTCTTTCAAGAGCACCATTGGGATATTAAATTTGGCAATTATTTCATTAAAAAAGGCTCTTGCCACAGTTGATGCTTCGGCATCTGGTATGGCCACGCAAATGAAATATTTAGAAAAATCGTCTAAAAATGTAAGTATGTATTTATTCCCTCTTGATGAGAGCGGAAGCGGACCAACTATATCCATGAATACTTTATCAAACGGTCTGTGGGGAGTATTGGTTATAGCCATAGGAAATTTTTCTACGCGGGAACTTTTATTCTTTTGGCAAAGTTGGCATGAGTCTATGTAATCCTTTATGTGCTTCTGCATGCCTTCCCAAGCGACACAACTTGTCTTTAAACGGTCTTCAAGAGCGCTCAGAGACTAATTAATGAGAGCTAATGCTCTCAGAAAAGCTCTTTGAGCGCTCTTGAAGACCTTCTAAAGACTAAAAGGACGCAAAAAGGCGGGGCTTAGGGGCCTTATGAGAGTTTTTAGAGACTTAAAAAACAATCAGTTTTCTCTCTAGGAAGTCTTTGAGAACTCTTTGAAAGATCTTTAAAACATCTTTAAGAGTTCTTTGAAAGACTGAATTATTATGTCATCATCAGTCAGTGTGCGTGATAGGGACGCAAATATGCTCATACGTTTTATAAAATATATCCTATTTCATTTTCTTTAAGAAGAAACACAAAAGACGTCCTACATATTCAATGTTGGAAATATTTTGAACACAAAAGGACACGTGTGGAGATTATAATGTAATAAAAAAATATTAAAAATTGTAATGAAATATCTCGATTATTTGAACATAAAAATGAAAACGGATATCAGTTCATCGGCAATATGATATATTCTACCCCACTAAATTTTCACGCGCCTTTAAAATATTAATGTTTTGCAAAAATATTTAAGTTTAAAAATCGTTATTTTTTTAAATTTCTTTCCGTTTTTTTTTAAATTTTATTCTGTAATAATAGAAAACTTATTTCAGGCATTTTCCCTTTTTAATTTGAAATCAACATTTTCATAAAGCATAAAAAAAGTTTTGGTTGATTGTTTAAAAATAAACAACATGCAACTTAGACCCAAAAATATGGCGGATTTCCAAATGTCTTTTGAAGACCTTCTGAAGAGTTAAAGGTCTCAATAATGAGCAGACAAATTTAGAGTTGCATCAGAATTTTTTCGTTTCAAGCTAAATAACACCCCTGGTAAGAGCTGCATTTTGATTTTGCTTTTGTTATTTCGGTTCTCACTTGTTAATGTCAACCCTGCGTAAATGAAAAAAAAAGTCAAAAACAAACAATAAAATGTAATGACTCACTATTCCCTCTCAATAAGTTCTTTGTAAGAGTTTCCAAAGACGTGACGTCACTGAAAATCTCTGAAAGGTCTTTATAAACAGGAATATAGAGGCCTACTCTCACAAAGCTCTTTAAAATGTGTTTTGAAGAGTTTTCTAAATATGTTTGTGTTACCTCTTTGAAATACCAATATGAGAGTTTCCGAAGAGTTAAAAAAAACGTTATCGGAAATCGGTCTTCGGACGCTGTTCAAAGAGTTTATTGAGAGCTTTCTAAGACATACGATTTTTGAAGTATTCTAAAGACGTTTGAAAGAGTTGTTTGAGACAATATATTTTTTTAAGTTTTTATTATACTTTTCAGAGAGTTTTCAAAGACATTAAGTTTTCCAAAGACCTTCTAAAGAGCATTCAAAGAGTTTTATGTCTAAGAATACTCTCCAAATTTGATATCTGTGTCGCTTGGGTTCCCATTTAAATTGTTTTCTGACACGAAAGTATGTTTTCAAAAACCCTTTATGGCCTCCTATTGGACTGTCATGGAAAATTTTTATAATTTTTTGTATCTCTGTTGGATCCGTTAGCACAACTGCCGTATCTTCGTTATAATTCTCACTCGGGCTTACAGTTGTTGACGTATCGAATTCTTCTGGTTTTGTTTTTGAAATTGATCTGGTTACTACTGCTATTGGTGTTTCTGAACTTGGGAGTCTACTTAGTGCATCTGCATTAAGGTTATTTTTTCCGGGTTTGTAAAGGATTTCAAAATCGTATTCTAAAAGTTTCAATCGGAAACGGCCCAATCTGGTATCTTGGTCTTTTAAATTCGCTATGCCTTTAAGTGGTTTATGGTCGGTATAAATTTTGAAATGTTTGCCTAATAGGTATGTTCTAAAATTTTTAACTGCCCAAACTATTGCCAAAAATTCTTTTTCTATCGTGGAATATCGTTTTTCGGTTGCACTAAGTGCCCTACTCGCATAGTATATTGGCAGATCCTGTCCTGGCTCACCTTGCGACAATACTGCACCTAATGCTTCGTTGCTGGCGTCTGTTGTAAGAATAAATAACTTTTCAAAATCAGGATATTGTAGTATAGGGGGGCTTGTCACTGCTTCTTTCAATTTCTCCATTGCGTCTTGGCAATGCTTATTCCAAATAAATTTCTCTTCTTTTCTTAATAATTTTGTTAATGGTAAGGATATTTTGGCTGCCTCGGGTATAAACTTTCTATAATAATTGATTAAGCCGAGAAATGACTGCAGTTCTTTAATATTTTTGGGTGGTTTAATATTTTTAACGGATTCTACTTTTGCTGGATCAGGTAAAACACCTGATTCTGAACATTTGTGCCCTAAGTAAACTACTTCTCTCTTCAGGAATTGACATTTTTCTGTTTGGAGTTTAAGATTATTTTCCCTTAAAACGTCAAAAACATTTCTTAGTCGAATATCGTGTTCATCTAAATTTCTGGCGTAGATGACAATGTCGTCAAGGTAAACAAAGCAATCAATTCCCTGAAGACCAGTCAAAATACTATTCAAAATTCTTTGAAACGTTGCTGGTGCTCCCGTGAGACCGAAAGGCATTCTTATAAATTCGAAATGGCCTATACCTGTGCTGAAAGCTGTTTTTTGTCTATCTTTTTCGTCAACCACCACCTGATGGTAGCCACTAGCTAAGTCAAGTGTAGAAAAATAGCGACTACATCCCAATTGATCTAGGATTTCATCTATTCTCGGAATAGGGAAAACTTGTTTAAGAGTCATTTCATTTAATTTTCTAAAGTCAACTACTAGTCTCCATTTTTTCTCGCCATCTTTTCCTGTCCTTTTTGGAACTAAAATTATGGGCGAATTCCAAGGTGATTTGCTTGGCTTTATTATGTTGTCTGCCAACATTTTGTTAACCTGTGAATTTATTTCCGCTTTTTGATGTTCCGGCAGCCTGTACTGTCTACTATTAATTGGGGCTTTTCCTGCTTCCGTAGGAATTTCATGACTCAATACCGTAGTGTATGAAAGTTTGTCTCCTTGCAAAAGAAATATATCGGTATAGTCTCTAAATATTTTTTTTATGGAATGCAATTCATCTTTATTAAGATTTTTATCAAAATTTACTGCGTTCATCAAAAAGTTAAAACGATTATTCTCATTACACCCTTCTTGTAATTGATTAATGTTTGGAACGTCCAAACTTTCAAATTCTGTGCCACAGTCATATTCTAATTCACTGGATTCTATTCGAACATCCGTGTGATTTGCGTTCAACATTGGCACATAGCCCTTTCCCTTTAAAATTTCCGTAATTGTACCTCCTACGAAAACGTTAGGCATAATTTCCCTTTTTTGTATAACGATTTCTCCGGAAAATTTCTCTGCGCATATTTCTCTTGCCCTCGCTGTCCTAGCACGGATCGTGACTGGCTTAATAGTACAAACCCGACTGCTATAAGTGGAACTAACAAGTGGAAGTGAAGCAATTTCTTTGCCATTTTTGAAAAATTTAATTTCTTTATCTATGGTATCTATTACTGATTTTTTCCAGAGCCCATCTCTGCCTAATAGTCCATCTCCCGGAATTTTACTACCCTTTGGTAAAACGTGAAACTTAAAATTCAACTCTTCATTATTTGTATGACCAATGTCTATAATTGCTTTACTCCTAACGGTGCCTCCGAAGGCTCCCACTAAACTCTTGGTTTCCGATTCATAAATGTTATTTACATTTTTTAACGCTTCCCATTTAATTAAACTAGTGTCAGCTCCAGTGTCCACTAACAGAGTTACCTCATCGTTTATAGCTTGTCGATTAGGAAATACTATAAACGCGTCGTCTGACACTAAGCCTGAACATTGTTTATTAAAAGATTTGGGATTATTTCGAATCAGGTTCCTACAGGGGTGCTTCTTTCGTTCTTTTAGCCATTCCCAAGTTTGATTGCGCAAAATAGAAAATTTTTCGCTTATGGCTGCTAAAAAAGGTAACACAAAAGATAAAAATAATTTTCGAAATTGACTTCTATCTTCGTTTTTACTCTTTTTATCTTCAACCGTTTTTTCTGATTCTGCATTTACAATTGGCATTGAACTCTCGTAAAAATGAAAACTCATATTCTCGTTAAAATGCACTCTTCGCTTTTGCTTTTGATTTTTCTTTAATGAGAGTTCTTTTTTACTTAAGATTCTTGAACTCATTATTCTTTTTTTCTCTGATTTATTACAATTTAAATTTATACTGATCGTTTTTTTGTCAACATCATCTAAAAAAATTTTATTTATATCTAGCTCCTTTAATTCGTCTTTATATATTGCTTTTTCTGAATTTCTCATTTGAATTGGCCTCAGAGACTCTTGTTTGCTGCTGGCATTCCGGTCTAATGGCCGAGACCGGGCCGCGAGGGGTTTCCCTGATTATTCGGACAATTTCTTGCAATATGACCCGGTTGCGAGCATTTAAAACATTGAATGGCTTTATTCATTGTTGGGGCGCTTCGATTGTTATTAGTATTGCGATCGCTATTTCTCGTTTGTGAATTGTTCTGATTAGCTTGTTTGTTTTTGTGCCCCTGCCTGCAGTACGGATTTGTTTCATGACCCTTTAACTGACAGACGTTACAAAATAAATTTTTAATTTTCGCATAGCAATTTTTTTCGGAGTGTCCCGTTTTTCCGCAAAAACCGCAATTTTGTATGGGAGTATTCTTTACGTTACATTGCGCATTAGTGGTGTGCCCATATTGAGCACAACTACCGCAATAGGGCGTATTTTTTCTTTGCACGCAAACATCCCAAGTATGGCCTTCTACGTTACAAAATGAACACCGAGCTTGATGTATGGCTACTGGGGTTTGTTTATTTATGAAATGATCAGAATATCCAATTTTACTATTTTCCTCATGTCGCTCTTCCGTCGTCTGCGCTAATTTTATAAGAGTAAATAGTGATTCATGTTCTGCGCCCTCGAGTCTGTTTCGTAAAAAGGGGTCCTGAATACCAAAAATAAATTTATTTTTTTCCTAATTTCTGGTAGTCGTGTAGCAATGCTACTGCTTCAGTACGGTTCCACGATTCCCTAATAAGCTCTTCGGCTTCACGCAATAAAGATTCTATCTTCCTACCAAACTCCGAAACCTTTTCAGTACTCTGCTGCTTTGCGGATGCAATTTCATATCTGATTGTTTCTAAGCTTCGTTTTTTCAAAAATTCTGATTTTATGACGTCATTTAACTCATCCAGATTGTTTATTATTCTCTTTGAGACAATTTCGTAAGCTTTGCCTGCTAGTCTGTTTTTTATGCAACCAAGTATGTCGCTTATATTGCTGTTCCCTACTACGCTTTTCAATAATCCAATTCCATTAACAAATCTATCAACTTCTAGATATAAATCGGCATTGTTAGTGCCTGAAAAATATGGAACGAGGTTATTTACTTTTCCCATCAATTCGTCTACCTGCATATTGGTGGCCATATTTATACGTATTGTATGATGGGATGGGGAGGATGCTGGGATTGTTAGATTATCTGTGCTGGGGCTAGTTGTCTTGATTGTAGGAATAATATGCTGAGCAGTAGTTGTGGGTGTTAAGGAATTTTCGTTAAGTGGAACTACGTTTTGGACTGTGGGGAGAGCGAGATTATCTGTGTTTGAGCTAGTTGTCCTTAGTTTTCGCGATTGGCCTGGGTTAGGAGAGGCTGCGGTGTTACAAAAGTTTTTTAATGCTGTCTTAAGCTGTTTAACTTCCTGTTTCAAATATCTTACTTCCTCCTCGCTTTCCTTTAAGCGTGCTTTGTCTTTTTCCACTGTTTCTGCTAACTTATTACCGACGGCCTTACTTAGTGATTCTCTTAGTTCTTGGTTATCCCTTTCAGATTCGTCAATCAAATTATTCTGTACGTCAATCTGTGCTCTTAATTTTTTGCACTCTCTTGTTAAACCCTGTATTGACTCTTCTAATATCTGAATTTTGTTCTCTGTGGCCTGTTCCGCAACACTTACTGAATTTTTGATTTGATTAATTAAAAACGTAGCTTTCCCTAATTTTGAAAATTGACCCAGCACTGCTTGATCCTTTACTAATTTCGAAATTTCCTTGCTCAAAATTGATTCTCGTGCTAACTCCCTTGCTTCTCTAAGAACTTCTTCGGAATCAGTTTCGAATAATTTTAGTTTGTCTTTTAACGCATCTAGTTCTTTGGCCATAAGGTTTAATTATATTTCCCGTAAAATCAAAAATAATAAGCAGGGACTCAATGTGGTTATAGTAAATAATTTTCTGTTGTACTTACCATTTTAATTTTCGTTATTCTGCGCCACATTGCTTGGTGAAATCGTTGATTTAATTTTCTTGTGCTTGGTAACTGCTACCGTCGATTCTTGTAAAACAAATATTATTTCAATAATTCTGCCCAGACGCCAGGATTCAAAAAATATTTACTTGCGTTAAAAAATATTGACCTGTGTTTTACCATACAATCGTGCTAATGAATTGATCGGCTGTTTTTGGTAGCAACTAGTCGCTAATTAAAATTGACACAATTCCAATCACAGGCGAAATTCGTTTATAGCCGTTCATGTATGTTTCAATATCTCTTCTAAGCTTTTTGCCCAGATATATTGGCAAGATATCCTTGACAATACAATCTTTGCTCAAAAATTACAATCTCGCATGCAGCATAATAAGCTTTTTTGCCCTGTGGTAGCAACTAGTCGCTAATTAAAATTGACACAATTCCAACTTAGCAAAATGCGCCAAGCTGCATAGCGATCAATATAATTTTGTTCAAAGCTTTGAGGAAAACTGAGTTCTCATCCAACTGAAAGTCAGTCGAAAACCGGCTGCGCCAAATAATGTTGGAATCTAAGGAAGTGAAGCGCTCAGACGGGGTCGAGCGTATAAACGTTCCTTTATTCCAATGCTGAGATATAGGAAACCAAGCGCTCAGACAGTGTCGAGCGAATAATAGTTCCTATATTTCCTTTTAAATAAAATATTTTATCTAAGGTTTAATCCTTTTATTTAAGGTTTGAATCCTTAGGTCTAAACAGAATTACTTATCCTAACTTGAAACTGCCCTATGCTTCTGACGTCGTGGCCCGTGGGTGAGTACGCTCGCAGAAGAAGTCGAAGTTGAGTCTCAGATTGAGTCTGAGCTTCCAGTCGTCGAAGCTCCGTTTTTATAGATCAATATTGCTGATCTTACAATATTGAATATTCCCATGATCCGCGATCGTCGTCGATTCTTCCAGAACATATTGCATAATCTTGACCGCGACCTTCACCTGCAATTGTACCAACATTGCCATACTGTTGTTGTTGCCTTTACTTCCGTTCACTTAGTGGAGTTGTTTTTGTTGTTGCCAGCGATCGAATTGCAATTGTGCATTTGCTGTTGTAGTGCTGATGTTTGTCAATCGTGCTTATACTGTGCCGGTGTTGTTGTTGTTACCAGCGGCCGAACTGCATGTTTGCATTTGTCAGCAATTTACGCTGGACAGTGCTTTTGAGTAGCATGGAATCACCTTGAAGTAGAAATTCATAAATGCAGGTCACTGCCTTTTGCTCTCGGTTTAAGGTGACCACATGTGAGTTTGGGAGAGACTCACAACAACTTCTTCTTTTGAATTTCGACGAACGGAACAAATTGGACATCAAAGAGAAAGGAATTTTTTCTTCTTTCAATTTTACTGCAATCTACGTTCATCGAAAAGTCTTTTGGGCATAATTCTAGTTGCTGGCCGTTTCTGGGTTGAAACTCGGTATGTATATGTAGAATGGCCTCCTGATTCCAAATCTGCAATCCGTTTTTGTCGGTCGCCACTAGTTTAGGAGATATCGACCTTTAAAGTTTGTATGAAAATGCAATGTAAACATTGTGAACACAGACTGACAAATGGTTGTGGTGTTGCCAGACGTTTTATTTTGAAAAATCTACCAATTGGTAGATTTCATAGGTGGATAATAAAAAAGTGGGAAAATATGAGCCATATTGTGGGAAATATTTATAAAATAATTCTCAAACTTGGGAAATAGTTTTTTTTTTTTTTTATTATTATTACTGAAAACTGTAATTGCACTTGTTTTTTGCCCCAAATTTCTTTTTCATTTTTGAGAAAAAATTTTTCGCCTGCGGCGCTCTCTAAACGATACACTTTTTTCAATTTTTGAGAAAACATGAAAAATTTTTATGAAAAATCGCGCGCGCGATTTTTCATAAAATTTTTTCGCCTGCGGCGCTTTTTTCTCCACAACACAAAACACATCACTATTTCTCTAAATTCTCTTTTCCAACGTTTGGTGGCTCTGAAAAGAGCCGATTGGTGGTCCTGAAAAGGACCTTTTAATCTTCTCCTCCAGTGCTGTCGTCGTCCTCCTCGCCACTGCTCTCGCCAATTTTTTAACTGTATTTTTAAGAAATAAAACCCCTAAAACAAATTATTTTCCATAATCTTTAATATATCTCAGTTTCACATTAATGCTCAAAAGCTAAAAAGCAGGTTAAAATTTTTATATTTTTTTACACGTATGGCAACAATTTGCATAAAATATTTGAATTTTGCAACACACACGAATTTCGAATAAGTGGCAACTACGCAAATGTCAAGATAGTGTAAAAATTAGTACGTTTTTTGGCGATTTTCAAAACGTGATATCTCCTAAACTAGAGGCAAACTAGAGGATTTGGAGTCAGGGAGTCATTTCCCATAGATTGGGACCAAAAAAAAAGATCCCAGAAACGGCCAGCAACTAGAATTGTTCCGTCTTTTGGATATACTCTAGGCAAGAGTCCCAACCCCCTTGTAATTATATTATCCCCTTGGAATTATACCTCAACGGATCTCAACAAAGAATAAAAATCTCTCGAAATACATTTATTTGGTTTAATTCAAATAGTCCGATACAACGTTTACTGGCGGTTGGAAAATCACCATATGTAAGTGCTTCCATGCTTTTTGCTGGCGCTCAAGCTAATCTTAATCTCTCTTTTATCTTTTAATCGTTCTGCCACGAACATAGATAATAATAATCCTAACATTTAAATAATAGTTAACAAACTTAGAATAATATGTTTTCAACCAAACATTTTATTCAAAATAATAAAAAAAGAAAACTTCTATGTAACTTATAGGACTTTTTCAAAAAGCTTGTGTATGAGGTTTTTGAAGAAAGGATTGAAACTTTACAGTATGGGTGGCAGCTTCTTTTCTCCTCCATGAGATAATCAAAATTTTCCTTAATATTTAAAATTTACCTGCTTCTTTCAATTCCCAATTTTTCCACATCTTATTTTTGCCTGCAACTGGATTCGAACTCCAGCTTTCGGATTGCTAAGCGCAATCGCTATGCGCTACGCCACGGAGAGATCGAATATATGTAGATTTAATATATTGTATTAAAGTTCATGAATCTCAATTAATTGATTTTCAACTAATTGTATAACATATTTTTTTCAATCTGATTGCCTAAATTCCGATAGGGATGTTTCGTTCTAACACTGTAAGACATTTCGATAGAAAAAAATTTTGTTGTTGTCAAGAGACGCACGGGGAAGAGAAAAAATCGTTCCCATAGCACATCTCCACGCCTCCCTAGCCTACAAAAAAAAGTTTCATTATCGAAATGTATTACTGTTTAATCCCCTCTATGAAGCTGAGAGCACTCTGTAAAATGTGGGACATATGAAACTGAGAAATTATGAGCAACTAAATAAAGTTTTGTTTGAACTTTAGTTTTTCAACAGAGGCAGCGTCCACAGGTGAGCATATGAGTTGAAATTCTGAATTGTGCAAATATCACACACGGAAATTAGGAGCAATAAATATGGTTTAACTTTCATATAGAATATTTCAGCTTAAATATAAGCCAAAACCGGGAAAAAGTACGAAAAAATTCTATAATCGGATTGCTTGTTGTTAAACTTTTTAAGCAATTTTTTAGCCGTTTGTATTTTTCTCGCAATTCTAATGTACATATATACGTACTCAAAGAAGCACATTATGGGTTGGGACTTCCAAAGTTTTTAGGCTTAAATTGGATTCTAGCCTTTGTTATAGCTCAAGGAATGTTTATGACTGGAGGCGATCAATAATTTGCAGGGATTTGTTTGTAGCTTTGCTGTGCTCTGGACAAAAAATTTCTTTATGTTTTGTCAAGAAACCACCAAAGAGAATTTCTTTCTATAAGTTCCAATTGGATACAACGCGACCACAGATATTGGCTTATCGAAATTCCTATACGAAAACGCGCAGAAACTTCGAATTCAAAACATAGTTAGAAAATCTAGGTATGTCTATTTTTTGCTTAAAAACTTAAGCAAGCTTTCTTACTTGTTTTAGATTTCGGTTCTACAATTTCAAGTAAACGCTTATTTAAATTCTCTGCAATTTCACCGACATAGGAGTACCTACAAATCGTTTCTTCGCGAATAAACTGAAATAATCGCTGATCAGGTTCGTGAAAATGTAGGTTCCTACATGAAAACTGTTTCGCTTTTACGCATTTTGGCTTGCAAAAGATGAGTAAAATCACGTCGCAAGAGATACTTAAGAAAAGTTATTTTGTCTAAATTGCAACTTTTATAGCTCCTGCATTAATAGCCCATTGAATGGTTACGTGTTCCGTCAGGCTAAATGGTCAATTAAATAGTTCGACTGGGAAGAATGTGACGATGACGTGTAGCTTCGCCCTCACAGATTCGTTAAAGAGGGCACTTGGAGAAACTTCTTTTATTGTATTGTCGCTTATACAAATTTTTACTTACCCTCTTATAGCTGTGTGTCCACATCTAAGGAATTCAGAAGAACTCACATCACAAATCGAAGTCGAAAGAATTGGAAAATATCATGGGAAACATCACAGGAAATCTCCAATAAAACTTAGTGAAAAGTGTCAGACAAAGAGCAAATTCAATCAAGGCAGCTTGTTAAATGTCATAGAAAATTGGAAGAAGAATATTTCCTTAGTTTCCCTAAGTCAAACATATTTAAGCAAACTTAAGCAGATTTAGCAATGGCAGCGTATCTTGTTTAAGATTTTAATGTGATGGAAAAATCCATTCTATAATGGGAAACATTTCAGATGAGTTTCGATTGATGGGGGTCCCTCAGCTGCTTTTAGCTGTACCTCGTGGAAGTCTTTTTCCTTTATTTACAAGTGAAGCAATAGTCTTTTTCTTATTTGTGATAAAATTTCATTTGATTTTTTTTCTACGATCGATGGAGTCCTTACAGTTTCCAACGGCTAATGACGCAAAACACTTGGAGCAATCAAAAAGGGACATTTTTCAGAAATGAAGACTTTTCGTGTTACTTTCTCAGTCTCATTCTAAGATAAATTCGAAATAATTTAATGATATAAGAAAAGACATATCAAAGCAAAAACATTCATTAAATTGCGTAAAATGATTTGGACAGATGGAAAAGATTATAAGAAATCATTAATTCCATCTCAGATATTCACCAAAAAATTTTTGACACGAAGAGAAAAATTGAAATCGCTAGTGGAGTGAGAGAATCTTCCTTTTAGTGTTTAACAATCCAAGACAATGGCAATCAAAAATCCTTAAATCAACAATGCAGAAAAGACCAGCTGAACTCCTTGAGAAAAAATTGATATCCTTGCGAGGGATTATCAGACACAGGTTTTCAACGCATTCCGCTGTTTAAAACTTTGACGAGAATTTATTGGTTCCAGGTTTTGAGTAATTGAAACGAGAATTCATCAGTTATCTTTATTGTTACGAGGCTACATCGTTTTTCATAAATTTTCCTAAAGCGTTTGAAAGTGGGAGGATTTTCTACTAAAGTTAAATAAAGTGGAGGAAACACCTTTCACCTCACAAGTTACGATTAACCCTTATTTTCTGGCATGGCGCGAGGAGGAAGAAACTTGGTATGCGTGCTAACGGGGACATGAGTAAGAACAAGTTCGAGAATGGAGCCGATCGGACCATTTTTAGGGGTACCTCCAGTACTAGGGTCTGTTACGAAAATCACAAAAACTGCTCTAAAATCGAAGTTTTTCAAGATATTTTGATGAAATTTGGTATTTAACATGTTTAAAGGCAAATACTATGATTTAAAAAAATTAAAAAAGTGGGCGTGGTAGAAGGGCGTTTTTCGAAAATTCTCTCCTACACCCGAAATTCAAATGTGACTTGAACGAATTTTGGCGCTTATGCTTCCTTTGTAGCCATAAACATCCTCTCCAAAAATTTCTTTGATAGGTATATTATTAAGGGTATCTCCAGTACTAGGGTCTGTCACAAAAATCTCAAAGCTGCCTCAAAGTCTTACTTTTTCGAAATAGTTCAATAAAACTTAGAATTTGAGCGTATATTTAAGCCTTCGATTAGAATTATAAAGAGAATTGAAAAAGTGGGCGTGTCAAAGGGGCGGTTTTCATATATAAAAAAAGGCCGGTATATGGGTCCCGCTATGGCCTTAACACCTCTTGATATTAAAAATTATTTGAGCATGTGTGTCCGTGTCGGGTATTTTATTGTCAGGCTCGCCTGACTATAGCACTCTGACTTGTTTAACATTTGAAGAAGGTCCTGGAGTGTAAGGATATGAATAAAGCTGCAGCAGATTCCCAGAAAATTCTAAAATCTTTTATAAATTTATCTATTCAAGCATAAGCCGCGCTTTAATTTCATTAATAGCTGCTCACATGATGTTCAATGAATTGAATCGTTGGAAGGTGAGCACGCTTGGCTGTTTTTCCACACAAAATACCTTTATTAAATTTTTCAATAAAAATTTGACGATTTAAAAGTGAGCATCGCTTCGTGGACGGATTCGAAAGATACGACTTCACCCCAAGGACTGAACTGTTTAAACAAAATTTAGTGAAATCAAAAGACAAATTCGGAGCAATGTAAATACTAAGCCTATCTTCTTAATTGAAAGCTAGCCTTACACTTCTCCACATAAAACTGTGATGAATTCATTTTCCGGAAAATAGGTTAGGATTAAATGGTTTTCTTTTGATACTTTATGACTTGAGCTTAATTAAATTGCATTAAAAAGCCGCTTTTTATTTGAAAGGTTTTTTTGTTTAAAGCAACGAAAACCTTCATGGGATGATGAATCTATTTTTAGAGAAAATAAAATGGTTCCCGAAATTCATTAAAGCAAGGGAAAATTAAATTAAGTGCCACTAAAAGCCCATGAAAAGAAATTCCTTCATTTAAATGTAAATTTTTTTGATTATTCATTTCTTTTGCACAGCAAAGTACTTTCTGCCTTCATTTTTATTTCATCCAATTGTTTTTTAAACGTCGAATGTCTCAGCAATTAAGGAACTTGTAATAAATTTTGAAGAGGGTAGAAGAGTAGAGATGGAAACTCGCGTGTTCCGAAGTCATAACGAAGCATTTTATTCACGTGTTGCCATGTCACGTGTCGTCTAAGAATAAGAGAACAATTGAATATTTGAGAGTAGCTTAATTACTTATTGAATGGAATTGAAAAACTATTGAAGCATTTTCTCGACACGAAATCAATGGCAAATTTATTCCCCCTTTTGCGCGGAAGTATCAACTCAATTGAATGAAAACTTCAAATGAAAGTAACTCTTTTTCTCAAATTCTTTGATGAATTTATTATATTGTAAATGATAATGAGGCTGTTTGATGACAACAAAAAACTATAACATACATATATTAAGGAAACACGTAAAAATATCTTGAAGCGCAAACATAGCATAAAAGAGCTAAACAAAATTAAATGGAAAGGTCGAGAGGAAGGTCCTAAGCACTTAATTCTGTGCTTGACTGGCAAAACGACTTAATTTAACTTTTCTGTTTTACGAGAAAAATCGATTTGAAATGTGAATGTATAGGCACTAAACAAATAATATTATTTGGTTAGTGATAGAGGCTAGGTCAGTAAAGCTCAGTGTTGCCAGACGGAGAAGTCTGAATTATGGTATCACCAACCCGAAATTATGGTATTTGAACCAAAATTATGGTATCACAAGATGATAAAACTTAAATACAAAAATATTTAATGCCAAATGAAAAATTAAAAGATATGATTTTTATAAGGCCATTTTTATTGACTTTAAAATCTCACTATATTTTTTTATTAAAAGAAATTAAAAAAATTGGGAAATTGTTACTTCCAGAGCTAATAACCACCAAACGTTATTTCATCATCAGATTCATAAATCAGCTGGTTCTCTTCATCTGCTCCTTTTGTGATTTCAGTAACAACTGTAGAAAAAGTGGAAGACTGATTCATCTCAACAATTACCCTCTCTTCATTCCCTTTCTTATTTTGGTACAAATAACGACTATTCATTCTGGACAACATGTCCTGTGAAGGCGTGAAAGTCGAGCTTCCTCCAGAAGACTTCACGTTCTGACTTGATAGAACCAAACCATTTATAGTGGGAGTTATTAACTTGTTCCTTGACTTGGTTTTGATTAAATTAATTTTGGAAAATATTCGTTCACTGTCAGCATTGGAATGTGGAAGGGACAAACTTTCCAACGCAATCATCGAGAGATTACGGAACAGATATATACCTCCGTCGTCATCATTCTTCAAGGTTGATAGCTCGCTCCAAAAAGCATCTATGTCCAATTCAAACATGCGCTTTTTCTCCTTCTCGTCGAAATTATGAAAAGGCAGCCGACGCCATTCGTTGTCAATGACTTGGAAATCGTAACTTTTGCAGATTCTTGGTAGCGATGTGAGTAATGGGACGAGGGTGGGCACTGAATCTCTTGTAGTGTGGGACAGGGCTGCAGCAGGCTTAAAAACTTTAATCTGTTTCAAAATAGGGTTTTCAAAATCATACCGTTTTTTTATATCAAGACATGCTTGAATTAAAAACTTTCTGCATTTTTCTAGGAAAAAGTTGGTTAACTCTTTTTCCTCAATAAAAATTCGTTTCTGCATTTCATTCATCACGTCAACACCCAAATACATTCGGCAGTTGGCAAGGAACTGTGAGCTTTCCTTAGGATCTATTTGTGTCAAATCCGTTTGAACCACATAACCTCTCTTCATGTACGAGCAAAGAAGCTCTTTGTACAGTTCTGTCATTTTGTCATGTATGTCTGTTAGAACCACTTTACTTGACTGAAAGTACTTATTGACTCGTGAGAACTGTGGTAATGCCCATTTTAAGAAAAAGAAATATAATTTATTGAAAGGATCTTGTAAGCTGTTGTGAATAGTCTCAGCTATCACTATTTTTTCCTCCAGTCTGTGTTGTATGAAATATAGTTGTAATGCTGACCACTGCTCCAGCATCCTGTCCACGACTGAAGTCAATGACAGCCACCGAGTTTGAGACGGATGGAGCAATGCATGAACAGGGGATTCTGTAAAAGTTTGAAATTGAGAAAATGCAGCCAGTCTCTTTGCGCTTGCATGAAAAAAAATATGCACATTCCGAGCTAGATCTTCAATTGTACGTGGCAGTTGTTTACATGCATGACTGGCAGCTAAATGTAGTGAATGACATATGCATTTGAAAATAAAAATTCCTGGGAAATCTCGTTTCAGTCTGCTTGCTACTGAATTAAATTCTCCCATCATTACATTACATCCGTCTGAGCCAAATCCAATGATGTTATCCATTCGAATACCCCGATCCGTAAAGCTTTTAACAAGAACGGTATACAAATGTTCCGCAGTAGCACTGGTAGTAAGTCCGTCGCCCGTAAAAACCTGTGACAACTCCCAAAATTTACTCACAATTTTGCCTTCCATTTCATCATAGTAACGAATTATAAAACAACTTGTTTTTGTAGCGGAGATATCCGTAGACTCATCTGTGAGAATACTAAATTTTGTGTTCTTCAATCGCTGCGTCAATTCAAATTTCTCACTTTCACCAATGACGTTCGTGACGATTGCAGTTGCTTTCACTCTTTTCAAGGCCAATTTCTCAACGATTAACGAATCGTGGAAGATGTTCTTCAAAGTGGGAACGAGTTTATCCATTAAACTTAGCGGAACGTTATTTTCAGCAAAAAAGCCTGCCAATTGGATCTCTGCGATCGTCGCCTTGCTTTCCGATGTGTTATGTTTGTCATTACTCTTCATAAAATTCGTTATTTTTTGGAGTTTTTTGATAAAATAGGATTCTCCCTTGATTGGTGCTTCACTGATTTTCTATGAGACATCAGCACTGATGAATCCGCGGTTAGAATCTGATTGCATAGGTTGCATTTTGCTTTAAAGGCATCCTCTGGAACCCTCACGAGCCAATTTTTGAATTTTTCCTCCGACAGCCAGTTTGCGACAAATTTCTGCGCTGTTTTGGTTTTCCTGACTTTTTTAGGCGGAGTGTCAGGTATTTCGCAACTTTCTGAATCTGACATTTAGTTTAAAACAAAATCCCTGATTATTCGACTTGCCTCTGCTTCTGGGAAAAGCATATAGAACCGTTATAATGGAAAGCTACATGAAAGAAAATCAGCTGTTATCAAGTACTTTTCATGGCTTATAAGGAATGAGTGGTAGCATTGTTGTTAATAATCTACCAGAAGAGTATTGAGAGTAGTTACATTTAAAGAAAATGAGAAAAAATATTTTGAAAAATCGAAAAATTTGAACTTCGACTGAATCTCGAAATTATGGTATCTATGGGATACCATCACACCTTTCTATGGTATATGGTAAAAGGGGTAAAATTATGGTAGAGATACCATAATTATGGTGCATCTAACATCACTGGTAAAGCTGTAAAATATCGTTACTATTCTGTAAAAGTAACGATTACTCTAGTCAGTAATCAATAACGTCTCGTTACTGATGGAAGTATCTCGTTAGTCTACTTTTACATTGGACGATTGTCGGCCAACAGCACTCACCGATTTTTGCGTTTGTTGGCAAGGGAGGAGAGACGAAAGTGAAGCGGTCAAAATCGTTTGTACTAGCCATGTCGTCGATTTCCATGCCGATTTTTGACAGTTGCCTTTCCCGCCGTTCGTAGAACGGAAAACAGTTTCAAAGAATTGTCCGAATAATTTTTTATGAAGTGTCTGAATCCATTCTAATTTAATTTATATATTTTAAAATGCGTCACAACCACTTATTTTATTACTTACTTCGCATAAATCCAATAAACGAATGTCATAAGAAAAACACAACAAAGTATAAATCGGTTGCTTGCAAATCGTGTAGTGTAGAAGCGAACACCGACAGAAGACAATTTCAAAAGGGAATTTGAAAAAATCGTTGTGAAAATCGCGTCGATAATCGTTCAATGTAGAAGCCGACTTAGTCTACTTTTACATTGGACGATTGTCGGCCAACAGCACTCACCGATTTTTGCGTTTGTTGGCAAGGGAGGAGAGACGAAAGTGAAGCGGTCAAAATCGTTTGTACTAGCCATGTCGTCGATTTCCATGCCGATTTTTGACAGTTGCCTTTCCCGCCGTTCGTAGAACGGAAAACAGTTTCAAAGAATTGTTCGAATAATTTTTTATGAAGTGTCTGAATCCATTCTAATTTAATTTATATATTTTAAAATGCGTCACAACCACTTATTTTATTACTTACTTACTTAATTCGCATAAATCCAATAAACGGATGTCATAAGAAAAACACAACAAAGTATAAATCGGTTGCTTGCAAATCGTGTAGTGTAGAAGCGAACACCGACAGAAGACAATTTCAAAAGGGAATTTGAAAAAATCGTTGTGAAAATCGCGTCGATAATCGTTCAATGTAGAAGCCGACTTACTAGAACTTTTCTTGCACACATGCCATCTGATGGTTGCCAGAGTAATAAAGTACTAATGTAATGGGTGCACAAAACCGTATGGTAGTAGAATGAGTTGAGTTGATATTTGGTTACTAAATACTGGGTGAAGATTCAAAGAGCATGAGAGATTTTTGATTACGTTATCAAAATTGAATTATTCATGCAACAATATTTGGAAAAATATAATTAGTACTTAGTAACGATTACTTGACGAAGAATAACGAATACACTCGAGTAGTGTAAAATTTAGCATTTTTACAGCTCTATAGGACAGTAAAATAAGAAGAGAAATCTGTATCATTAAACCAGACACAGTTTAAGGGATCTTGTATGAATTTTAAATGCTACCTTTAATGTATGAAAATATCTTCACTAATCGACGCGGTCACGATCATTTCTATAATCGTTTTTCAATGAAAACCCAATTAGCAAAATAGTTCCCAAATTGGTAATTTCTTACCTATTTTAGGGCAGAATATTTTCTTTGCCCTCCCCTAAATAGGGCATAATTACGTCCGTACGACGTCCATTCGACGTAAGTGGGTAATAGAATCGAAGTAGTTTGGCGGTAATAATAGGGCATAAAAGGGCATTTCGTCTTTAATTTGAGGGTATTGAGAAGGCCTTTCGACCAAAAATAGGTCGCAAAGAGTTCGAAATTACCAAATTTTAATCTAAATTGGGCATAGAATGAAATGAAACGAACGAATCGAAAACGAAACGACGAAAAGGGAGAGAGATATATAAATACCCAGCCAGAGCCGGATTAAGGTTGCCGGGGGCCCGGGGGCCAGAGAATGGTGGTGGCCCCTCTGTTAATTGAAAGATATAGGATGAAATTTCACACAATAGCAGAAAATGTGTTTGTAGAAAGGTTATCAATTATAAGAATGAAAATATTTTTCAACGTTCACATTTTGTTTATTTATCGAGAGGCATTCGATAAAAATATAGGATCAACGTTAACTTATAAACGAAAAAAATGCAGTCATCTCAATTCGGCAACGACGGTGTAATGGGTAAGCAGATGACTAGTAATCGAGAGGTTCGCGGTTCAAATCTCACAGCGCGGATTTAAAAGAGTTGTGATAAGCAGCATTGGAAACATTTTTTTTTATTTTTTTTCCAAAGTAGTCTTATAATTAGACTCTTATTTGATTTTTACATTGAAAAAAAGTCACTTTTTTATTCGAAAACAATTCAAGAATCGGTTCGCTTAGGTTCGTAAACGATAAAAAATTCGATAAAAATACGAACCGCGTAAAAAGGTTACTCCCTCACGAATTCGAATTCGATTCGAACTCGCTGTGCTTATTGGGTGTGGTACACTGATGCATGATGTCAATTGTATGGGTAAGTGTACATCAACACGTACACGGGTGATTGATCAGGCGGATTGAATGTTTATTTGGTGCTTCATATATATATATATATATATCCGCGATATATCGATATATCGACATATTAAAGTCGAAAATTTGACATATCATTTCGACTTTATAAACAATCCGGGCGATATACGATCAGGCCCGGCGAAAGGTGTGGGTAGTATGGGGCTACTACCCAGTCCGATTTTTAGGGTATAGGTAATTACCCAGTCCGAAACTTACTCAAAATTTCTAAAGAAAAATTTTTTGCAGAATCTTCTAAAAAAAGGAAAGAGCTACATTTTACTGTACAAGCGTCCGCAATGCTGAAACGTAAACGAATATACAACATACAACCAAAGAGCTTCGATAAAAGCTTCAATTTTTTTATATTGTGTGTTATATGTACAATATTCCATAACGAAAAATATCAAAATCTTGAACAGATGCATAAAAAAAAAAACCAATTTCATGCCGAAAAAAAATATTGACAATAACTATCGTTAAAATTCGAATTTCGCAAAACTGTTCAACTTGTATTTATTACTGGTTATTGTGATATAAAAAAAATCGAAAATCCGACCATCGAAAAAAATGTGGCCCACTTGAGAAATTTTCACTCATATTCTATTAGAAATTGAGTTAAATGAGTTGCAATGTACCACAGTAAGGATTTCTATTTGTTTATTTTTTATAAGCTAAGGAGAATACTTTTTTAATATGTGTTTAATAAATTGTATTGTTATAATAAATGAAGTAAAAATAATTTTTTTGCTGTCGCATGGTGCCATGACTACTACCCACTCCGATTTTTGGTGTTCCGCCGCGCCTGTATACGATATCGACATTCTAATGCTCGATACCCATCCCTACTTATTAGAATGTGCAAAAAATTCGATAACTTCTTATAAAAGTTGCCAGATCGGTTATATTAAATTCTGCTAGGGAGTTCTTCACTTTCCTCTAGATTCTGCGACGTGGTTGCCAATTTAACGGAATCTCCGCGGAATTATAAAATACATGTGTATAATATATTTTTTGGATACATTCAGCGGAATATTTCGCTGAAAAATTGGCAACAGTTTTTTGCGGTTAGTTCAAAAATAGCAGTTTTATTCTCGAATAAGAAGAGTAGTTTTCTTAAAAAAATGTTTCTGTCTCAGAAATTCGTATGATAAGAAAGGTTACTAATAGAAAAAAAATACAAGTTGTTTGTCAGAGACATGATATTTGAATTTCACTTGCTCGCACAGACTTTCTGAAAACCTCACCAACAGTTGAAAACAACTTCTGGTAGGTATATGTTCACAAGTAGTGGACCATTATTCCCAGATCAGGGGAATTATTTTTTCTCTGCTCGGTGAGGACAAATGGAACATAAATTTTTTTTGGTCTTTTTGCGCACGACCACAGAACATGTAATTCAAATTCGGTTAAAAATGTACGGAAAAAATTCCGCTCGATTTTTTGCTAACCGCAAGAATGCATTTTTCTCCGCTGTCCAACTTCAAAATCTGCTAGATCTAGCCGAAAATCTGCTGATCAGGCATCACTGCTTTTTATAATGATCTTTCAGACTTATTTCGTTATACTTGTTTCCACCACATACATATGGCAATTTCACCACATAGAATACTTACGGCCTTATTGGAATTTTTCAAATATAGAAATATTGGAAGTAATAAAGAAGTTATGAAGAGTTGAAAATTGCTTCGACGTATTGTCTCAGTAAGGGCGAAAGGGTTAAAATAAATCGTCATAAAATCACTTGCTCCGCAACACAAATCCGATGCTCCACGAAAAAGCGGTCAAGTGCGACTCTGAGTAGAGCGAATATTATAAAATAAAATTTACTATGTAGCATATTTTCACTAAACGACAGATTGATTGTTAGCAAAAGTACGTTTTGTGATTGATAATAGGGTTTTTTCAATTCTTAAGTCCACTGAATAACCGTATAAACAAGTGAAAATTTTAAGAGAGTAGTTACTGAATATCTTGAAAACTATAATAAATAAAAAAAATTAATTTGATCACTGCTGGTGGGGGCCCCCACGTGGTGGAGGCCCCCACGTGGTGGAGGCCCGGTGCCACTGGCCCCCCTGCCCCCCCCCCCCCCCCCCCCCCCCCCCCCCCCCATAATCCGGCCCTGTACCCAGCGGGAAAAGGTAGACATTGGTAAACGAGCGAGGTAATCGATACAACAAATGTCTACCACTTACCCGCGTTGATGAAAATTAACACGGCGATGTCATTGAAAATTCGTTCGTTACCTCTTTCGCTTACTTCTTTGTTGAAGAATTCTATGACGAACCCCTCATCAAAAAGTCTACGACGACTATGTGAGCAATAAATTTTCCGCTTCCCTTACCTTTTTCTTCGAAGCATTCTCCTATGACTCTTTCATCGAAGACTTCCTCGACGAATAAGGTAATCGAAGAACAAACTTCCCGCTGGGTAGATAATATCTTGCTCACTCATACGTATTACTTCAAAGCAACAACCCAGCAAACATTTACGCTTACTAAACAATTGGAAGTAACTTGCGCCCGCAAACAAAAGGCTTGGATCCAAGTGTTGGAATTTATTTGGAATTCAAGTGTAAATAACCAAAACGGCTCCCTTTTTATTCAATTGGATTTCAGATTGGAAAACATATAAATCCAAGCAATCGAATTAAATATTTTCCAAGCCTAAACAAGCAGTACCAATCTGATGTAGGCGGGTTCAATCCCCGCTGCGGCGAGGGTTTTTTTTTTTTTTTTTTTTTTTTTGAATACTTGGGTAGATAATATAACATTTAAATAATATTTCAAAACTAAGAGGAATATCTAGCTTTCATCCAAACATTTATAAAAATAAAAAAATTTTTTTTTAAGCACATGTGTATGCATTACGTTTCTGACGACCGGATAAGAACCCAAATTTATAACTGCCAACTTCAAATTTTACCTCAGAAATCTTTCTACGTCCCAATTTTTCCACAATCTTTTTTCGCCCGCGACAGGAATCGAACTCGAGCCCTCCAGGTTACAAATCGCAACACGCTCCCATTACGCTACCGAGAGATCTCATTCGCGCGTGCTAGAATTAATATATTAACGTTCGAAAAAATCGAACTGTAGACACTTCGTATGTATGTACGATGTATGTACGGATTTGCGAAGTACTTGAGAAATTTAACGTTTCCCAAACACATTTGGAAAGCGTTTGGGAAATGTTTGCGAATTTAATATAGCACATATATGCTTGGAAAAAGTTTGGAAAATTTCTTGGAAACAAATGAATAGTAAGCACCTTTGTAAAAAGCTTATGCAAATGTTTGCTGGGAATGAACCAAAGATTTTCTATCAAGTATGTCTTATGAAATGAATAATAAATAAAATATGGACTTGATTAAAAAATATTTTGCGATTCATAAAACCTTAATGTACATGGGAGCTTGGATTTATTGTGAAAGTGTTCCTTGTACTTTTTAATTTTTCAGGGGCCATCTCATTGATGTGAATTAAAAAAATGTTTCTTTTAAACAAATTAGGGATATTCACAAAGGCGTGTTAAAAACGTTGGAAAGTCGGAAAATCGGAAAATTGCGACTACTTAAAATTTTTTAAAATTTTCTTTGTATCTTTCACAACTTTTTAAGCAGATAAAATTTTCCGATTTTCTTACTTTACTATTTTCCGATGCCATTATGAATACCCCTATTATTTTACGTATAGAAAAAACAGATGCAGAGGGAGAATTCTCAATCCGCCATTCGAAAGACATGGCGGAACGTAAAATCGGGCCACAAAGTCGAATTTGCTTCATTTCCTAACCTAATAGGAAAAAAAGACTTTCAACTCTTTCTTTAAAGCTTTTCCCTTATATTATCCCTGTTAAAGAATTTATTACTTATTTTTGCTCTAATAAGGCATTTAAACTAACTAGGGCATTCTGCGGGCATTTCGTCCTAATTGGCCATTTTGCCTTTAAATGGCCCTAATGTGGCCTTTTACATTAGGGCAATTATTGCCGGCAATTTTTTTGATTATGGTCGAGACGAAGGGCGGAGGGATAGTTTCTCTACATCCCCGCGCTTTGTCTCGCCATTAACCGGCAATAGTTGCCCTAATGTAAAAGGGCACAATAGCAAATATTTCGACGTATATGTGTCAAGCCATGTGTCCAGCTGAACGAGAAATCAGCTGATAGATCGCACTTCTTTGCGTTGTGTTCAGTTTTCAATTGTTTGTGGTTTTAGTGGATATTTATTCATTTTCAAACTTTTACACTTTGCAACAAGTTTATGAAACGCAAAATTCGTACGCTCTCAACGGTACTTTACATAATGGTCCTTTTCGGTCAAAATAGGACATACGTTTGTTTTAAGCTTTATTGGTTTTTCCTTCATAGGCATTTCGACTTATAAGTGGAAAAATCAAGGCATCTGCATCTTAAAGAGCAGAAAGGTAACAAAACAAGTAATTTTTTAACCTAATATCGCGCTAAAAGTCTACCGGACTTAATAGTCGAAATTAAGTCAAAAAATTTGTCCATATGCCTTAAAAAATTTACCTAATTTGGAATTCAAAGTTAGGGCACTATAAGGGCATTTAAGAGGGACTTTTTACCTATTTTCGACATAAAATATTCTTTAAGGTCACATTGACTTTTAAGCCCCCTAACATAGGTTGAATTTAAGTAATTACGACCTTGTAAAACTTACTTTGAAGTTAGGGAATTTTTAAGGCAGAAATGTGGTCAAAAAAATATATAACCAAAATATGTCGAATAGACATAACGCTGGTCATATTTCCCTATTTTGCTTGTTGGAAATGGTCACTTAAGTCGTTTTTCCCGGGAAATGTGGATTTAAGACGTTTTGCAAAGCACTCCCAGGACAACAGGATTGTTATTTGGATACTTTTTATACATTTTAAATAAAAGTAGACTTCATAAGCAGCCAATTTTCGTTATAAGCGCATTTTTTTTCTTAAAATGGACTTAAGTCATTTCGCCGGTCAATCACAGAATTTAACAATATTCTCTTTTCTGAAGCAGAAAAGCGCACCGATGACATATTTCTTGAAAATGTGCTGTTTCCATGAATATAAATACTTTGAGTGAAGAGAAGTTCCGCATAAAAATACGTTCATATTCAGGCATGCTCTATTGATTTCGAATTTTTTTATTCGGATTCGATTTGTAGAGCATGCCTAAATTTTCCTCACAACTAAATCTTTTAGTAATCCTTTGCATTTAACTCTTCAAACAAAGGCTCGATTTTTAAAAATCAATTCTGGATACCAATTTATAAAAATTTTATTTCTTCTAATTTGCCTTTTTACATTTCAGCCTTATGGAAAAGGACTCGACAGTAATATACATCCATTGTCATTACCAAATTATGCTCCGGAAGGATGGTGAAAAGCTGTTTTCCAGTGCTCTTTTTCTAATGGATGTAAGAATCACTCCGAAAATGACACAAAAAGGCCAAAATATTTGTTTGAAAACGAAGTCACTCCAATTTCAAAGGGGTTAAATTTTGAGTTCCATCGAAGAACGCAGTGTATTTTAGTGATTTGACCGAATGAGCAAGCACAGTGTATCAATTTTGGGATCCATGCTGACCCTCAACAGCTGCTATAAATAAATTAATCTCTATTGCTCTTAAAGGACAGTAAGTGACGAGTTCACTTAAGCATATTGGGAGATTGCAGAGCTTTAAAGGTGATTTTGTTCAACTACAATTTCTGATAGCATGTAAGGACGAATGCGCGTTCAGCGGCTTTTGAATGGGATTCAATCTTTAATCACATAATTAATTTCAAGGTCGTTGAGCACAACTTCCAATCGCGTCGTATCAATAACACAGACATGACTGGTCTGCCTTGGATCACCATGGGCAAATTCATGGGTCAATACTCATGACCCGGAAAACTTCTTAATTGCATTTAAGGTTAATGAAAGCTAATGAGCAAAAGATTTCAGCAAATTAAATGTAAATTTCCAGCCATCCGTTTATCTTTCATTCGTCGTTGGTTTGAGTCTTGTTGAATGGCACTGTCAAAGTAAATGTCATTTCCTTCCATTTTGGGTCTTTATAAAAGCATTAACCAAAAGTGATTGAAAATATCCGTCGAAAATGCTTGACAGGTTTAATCAACATGCCCTTTTGAGTGTATTAAGGATCTGTTTCACTGCAATAGCAAAGGACAATTGAATAAAAAGCAGTGAAGTGAACCGGGTGGAAAATTGGCCTGGTTCGGACTGTGTTTGAGCTTTTGGATTGGTTCTTCAAAACGGGTTTTCTAGATCTTTCAAGCGGGGTTTCGGTTCGGTTCATCGGTTCGGGAATTTCTCAAACTACTCAAACAAAGAAAATAAATTTGTTAACACGTGTTCCTATTTCTAATGCAATTTTTTACCATTTAGGGTTAAAATTTGCACAATAAAACGTTAGTCGTGGTTACCTTGCTCATATGGGCAATTCCACAGAAATCGATGAGAAGAAAAAAAAATTTTTTTCGATTAAAGTTGGAAAAAAATATCAATAATAGTTGAACAGATATGTAATCTATACGTTGCTGTCAAATTCATATAGTGCATCCTTTTTTCGCAATTGGACACGCGTGTTTTGTGAAAAGCTTAAATTATTCGAAGAAAAATGTCAAACGTCGAAAATTTTCCCAAGGTCAGCAAATGAAACATGTATATATTTTTCGATATATAACTAAGCCCAATTATGGTTAACAATCAAGAGCTTTAGATTAAGCTGGCAAAAGTACGAAAAGTATAATTTTAAGCAACTCAGACAGTGTTGCATTTGGCCGCAAAGTTTGTGTAACATACCAACGCTAAATGCAACAAAGTTAGTGTCAAAGTAAAGCATGTCGATGAAATAAATGCTCTTTATTTTTTCCTCTAAGTATTCGAAATTGTTCAAAGAATTCCGTTAAAAAAATTAAATTTGTGGGTTATTTTTAATTTTAAATTGCATTAAAAAGCTGTAACGTACCAACGCTTTCATGATTGTTAGCCTGACAAGGTACCGGTCGCAGTTTCAAATGTGCTAAGATCTATGTAACTTGAAAATTAGTTTGTAAATTTTTTATTCGGGCATGTGATTGGATTCCCTTTCCCCAAATTTTGGGGAAAGGGAATTTCGTTCCTCCAATATTTTGAAAAATGTATGGCAATTTTGAAAGAAATGACATTGTCAAAAACAAAAGAGCGGCTACACGATAAAATTTTCGAATTAAAAAATTTCGAACATATTTAAATTCCCAAGTATTTATTTCAATTTCCCGGGGAAATGAATTCCCGGGAATCCAATCACACACCTGATTTTTTATATTTGTTGGATAGAAGTCTTTGATATGCACAAACCATCCAAACCATCAAAATTTCCCAAAGGGGGGTGCAAACCCGATATAGCCACCGTCGATCCAACCCTGTTTTGGACATACACAGTTTTAAAGGATAAACGATCACGCCTAATTTTTTTACTTGATGAGCAGGAGGTACCCTCATTTGATGAAACACCTGTAGATAGTATTCCCGGCACACAAAGTCTGCCGGGCATAAAAAGCTTCTATACTATTCAGAAGGTTAATTTTATAGATTTAGGTCAAATCTTTTGTAAAAATTTTTTTTACTTTGATATCTCTATGACAGTTCGATTTCAAAAATTTTTATGTAACATACCAACGTAACGTACCAACAGGCGTATAATATTTTTTAAAATTTATCAACACATATTTCTTGGGTTTTTTAATGAAAATCATCGAAAGTAACCTTTTTTACATAATTCATAAAAATTTTGTAAAACTACGTTCAGTAGGAGAGCAGAGTTTTCACAATATCTGCCGCTCTCTCAAAACAGCTAGAAAAATTTGTAACGTACCAACGCCTTTAAATCAGCATTACCAGGATGCCCCATGGACTTTTTTCAAAATTAAATATTGTATTTTCTAGAACTCATGCCTATCTTTATTTACTGGAAAAGCTCGACATCGTGTTTAAAAAACTTAAGAAGTTATGTGCCCAAAATTAAAAAAAGTGTAACGTACCAACAAATGGAATTGCCCATATATGAGATGGTATCGATACTAATTTCATAAGAATATCGACTTCAATTTTTTTATTTTTGGCCTATGGGAGCGACCACTGTGCATTGTTTGCAGGCAAGAATGAAACCCTGAACCTTTACAAAAGGGGGTTCGGTTTTCGGTTCGGTTAAAAAATTTTCAAAAACTTCGACTCGGTTAATGGTTCGGTTCATAAACAGATATAAGCAGTTTTCCGGTTCGGTTCAAAACCGGTTCACGTCCCTGATAAAAAGCACAAAAAAGTGAAACATGTGGGTGTGCGTCTATGCGAGAAATTAAATTATTAGTGGGACTCATGCAGCTTCGCAAATTGTGGGAAATGAGAAATTTGTCACACAACTGTCAAAATTTATATGAAAATTTACGATGGGAAAAGTTGCGAAGGCATTTGCGAAGCTGCATGAGTACCACTATTGAATTCGGACGATAATGTTGCTTCGCAGTTCAGGTACTATTACGTTGAAGCAAAGACCTTATAACCATAATAACTATAGATATTTATAAGGTCTTTGGTTGAAACGTGAAGTGAATCACCCCAATTCAAGAGAAAACAATATATTTGATAACCTTTTCAATGGTTATTCGATATATTATATTTTTGGATAAGAAGATTTGTAAGAAATAATCCCAAGGCCAGTTCTTCGAAGGCTGGTTTGAGTGCCTAGCAACCATTTATTCATCTGACCGTGGAAGCTGCTCTTTCATGAGATTTTTTGAATAAATTCCTTAAGCTAGAATGGCTGATTGCTTCGTTAAAATACTGTTTACCCCGTGTGCTTTTAAAATCGATTAAGCAAAGGTTTGGTTTTTGGATAGTTAAGTAATTTTGAGGCACTATTCTGCCTTGAATAAACATAATTTTCTAATGAAAAAAATTTTGAATCCGAATTACTTTCCAGTGGCATTGAGTTATATTTTCAACCATGAAACAGTCTTGAAAACTTAATTCTTAGAAATGCAATTTTTTTAATGGCTTCCATAAAAGGCACGCAAGTCCATTCTTTTCTCTTCATAAGACTTTCTTTCCTTTTTGTGATTCTTTTCCCATTTTCTGTATTGTTTCCTGTAAAACAATCGCGATCATGCATGTGTGAATTTGTTACACAACAAAGGAAATTACGAGCAAAAATAATGAGCTCTTATCACGAACCAGCAAAAAATACCATCGAAAATTGGCTTTTGCTGTGGAAGCTTAATAAAACAGACTGAAAAATGAACATGAAATTCAAAATAGAAAGAAAATAAAAATATATCTCATTGATGTTTACGCTTTTACGCTGGCTTCTGTCTATCGCAAATGTTCGCCGATTGCTTGAGAGTAGTGAGCGTTTCGGAAATCAGGCACCATTCAGCAATATTTCCAAGAGTTGTTTACATTTTTCTTCAATAAAAGCAAAATTATGTAATGAATTGTCTTGCTTCAAATGAAGGTCTTTCTGTTGCAATAAATATAATAAAATCTTTCAGGATTCTTTTTTAAAGTTCTTTGGCTGTATTAGTGAAATTAATTGGTATCCTATGAAGCCAGGTTTTGGTTGACTTTGAAAAAACTTTCGATTTTAAATTTTTATTTATTTTCATTCCCAATGTTTGTGGTTTTTTAACTATTAATTCCATTCTACTTAAGATATCAGCTTTAGGGCCGTTTTCTCATCCTACTTTTAAGCTATATCTGCCAGTTAAAATTCAATTTCTTTCACTTATTAATCAATTTTGTATGAAATTATCATCGGGATAATTTAACTTACAGATAAAAAAAGATGAGAAAACGGCCCTTTAACGAAAAAATAAATATTTTAAAGGAAACACTGTGATTTTTTTAGTTCAAAATGATTTGCAGTTTTTATATCTGGGAAATACCAGTATAATACCAGTGGGTATATTAGTTTTGTGCGGATCTTGTAACATCTACAACTAAAGTCTGTCGATAATAACTAATATATATGTATGTATATTCTTAATCAGGATCTGAAACGATTAAGACATGTTCCTCTTTCTGTCCGTCGGTGGTCGGATCTCCTTCCAGACGGCAGGACCAATCACCTCAAAACATAGCACACATGTATTTTGGCCCCCGAGAACTATCCTAAGTGAAAATGGGCGGCCACTTTCACGCCCAAAAATGGATATTTCTTGCAACTTCCGAAGTAAAAGGCGTAAAAGCTTCAAACTCAAAACATAGATTGACAAACACGAATGAAAAGTGAACGGGAAAAATTTATGTGTGCCGGACACTGCTAAGCCTACAAACACTATTATTGTATTCATTGGTACGGAAAGGCAAAACATAGTGCGTGGGTATATCCGGGACGCTAGGTACGCTCGTGCTTGACCGACTTTAGCTTTCTTACTTGTTGGTAACTGTTCTCCCATTTGAAAGGTAGGCCACCCTTTAGAGAGAAAGACGATTAAATAAAGGAAAACGTCTGAAATAATCAACCGTTTTTCAATAGTTTTCCACCTCACAACCACTCCCTTCCCACTTTCCCATCTCACCCATTTCAAAAAGATCTTTATAGGTTGGTTTATTGAGCATAACAGTTGAAAATGAGTGGCGTAGAAACTCCGTTCTTATTCGTCTAACGTGTTAATTTTTCTTAACTCCACATTTAGATTTTTAATGAAGTGGAAATGTGTCAGCTTCAAGATGGAAATCATATGCAAGTAATTGGAATGATGGAAAACATATGAACTGAGTACTTAAGGACATAAAAATTCTTTGTCATAAAAACGGAAAAAAATTTATGACTATGCACAAGAATTTATGGTCGTCGTTGCCTTTTTCTTGGGCACAGAATTTCTTGTCGCACGTTCTTATCCTGTCGTGCACTGTGTGGAGATATTTTGCGAAAGTTCCTTTAAAGTCATTAAATATAAAATTGTGGGGTGTCTTAAGGACATTTAAGTTTTTTTTTTCGAAATATATAAAAAATACCCTCGAGGCTCACGACGAAAAAAATCATTATGTCATCGCTTAGGGAAAAAAGTGTAAATAATTTATTAATGTTAGACTCTGCGACTTGGCCTCGCTGTCGGAACATATTTTCTCTTTAAGAGTTGCTTTGAGCACTTTTTATTCTACGACTATTAACGACAAATGATTCATAGCCCTACTCAGTCGATAAACGTTTCTGTAAAAAATCTTGTAAGAAATTCCGACTGCTCCAGCATTAAAATGGCAATAATCTTTGAAATAGTGTAGAAAAGGCATCAAACATTAATGTTTCTTTTATTTGACAAATCGAAAAAGGACTCAGTGTATTATGTACTTATTCTAAAAATGATGAACGACTTGCTTTAGGCACAATTTTATGAACGATAGAGTTTCATTTCAGACTGACGAAGGGAACGTTCCAAAACAATATGATTCGCCAAGGATCACATAAGGATGACGTTCGTCATAATGGGGCTAAAGTTTGATATGTTGTCAAAAAAATCTCTCACAAGCTGTACAACACATGTTCAGAAGATATTAAGGCCAATGTGCTCAGTTAGTTCATACACTCAGAGAAAGAAACGTGTTAAATCAAACGGTTTTTAACTATTTTACATGTTAATTTTTTTCAACCAGATCTGTCACGTTAAATCTACGGGATTTAACATGGCTAGCTTAGGTTAAAACAACAGTTAAAAATGTTAATATAAGCAGCGGAGAATGTCCTTTTACCAGGATAATTTAACATAGCGTCTGGTTAAAAAAACATTAAAGCGAATGTTGTTTAAACATGGTTACATGTAAGCTCAACCAGTCATTTTGCAATGTTAAAGGAACAAATACTACATGTTAAATTAACATTTTTAAGATCAACATTTCAGCAGGTTGAATGTAAGGACGACCTTGTTCGTTATAAAAAAGTAATTTTTATTTAATGTTGTAGTTTCAGCCTTTTTTCTTAACTTTGTTTTGTTGCGGTTAGGTTTTTTCCGTAATTAGAAGAAAAACAAGTAAGAAAGCTAAAGTCGGCCAAGCCCGACCTTGAAATACCCAGCGTTCCGACATTATTGGCGCACTATGTTTTGCCTCTCCATTTGTGGACGTGGCAGTGGGCGGGCCACATAAATTTTTTCCGACACCTTTCATTTGCCTTGGTCAACCTATGTTGCGAATTTGAAGCTTCTACGCCTTTTACCCCCGGAAGTTACGAAAAATCTTCATTTGTGGGACGGACAGACGGACATGTCTAAATCGATTCAGTTTTTAATCCTGATCATTTCTGTATATATTTGTCTATATCTCTGGAGCTTAATTCTCCCTGTTACAAGGTTCGCACAAAACTAATATACCCCGCTTACGCTGGGTATAAAAACAGTGTTTACGAAAGCAACTCATAGGAGAAGATTCCTGATGATGACTGATAATTTCAGAGTTCTAGAAAACTCGGAACAAATTGTTTTCTAGGTCTGCTGAGCATCAATCGATTAATGTTAACTGACTTTCTTTTTATCGTAAATACATAAACTTCCTATCGAAACTGCAGTGGCGTTGCTGGAGTTTAAATAACATTGCTGATTGTTAGATTAACATTCCACACTGCTTTTTTAACAATTTGCGTCACATGTTATATGAACATGTTATATATAGTTGAGTTCGCCAGGTTAATTTGATCAATTTCTTTTTGTTTTCAATTCATGTTTTCATATGTTAATTTAACATGTGTCATATTGACTATTTTTTCCCTGAGTGTAAAGGCAGCTGTAGAAATCAATGCCTTACAACCAATTCATCGTTCAGTATTCGAATGCATCAATTTAGTTTTTAGTTTCATGAACTTCTAAACACACATTAAGCTTGTTATCCAGGAGAATGGGTTAGAAGTAGGGATGTGCCGGATAGTGAATTTGCCGGATAACCGGATATCGGATATCCGGTAAAAAATATGTAGCCGGATACATAGTATCCGGCCGGATATCTGAAAAAATTTTTCTCTGTTTGAAATTGTACTTTCGCTGGCCACAATTGAACAGATTGTCCGAAATAAATGATTTTCTGTCAACGCCGTTCATTGGTATAATATAGAGCTGAAAAACATTCGATTCCACCATTGATATTATCGATGTTTTTAAATTTCATTAAACTAAATTAATTATTTATCACTAAAAATAATAACCGAATCTAGTTTATGGTAAAAAATAGACAATCGCAATAAAAACTTGGATAATGCTTAAAATTAAAAAACAACATTCTGATTGTAAGTATCTAACTAACATCAATGTTTTTCAATTTCAAGCATTATCGAAGTTCATACTACGACCGTCTATCCTTTTCCATAAACTACTAAGTTTGTTAGGATTTAATTTAAGTTAATTTGACTTAATTTATTTCGATCAATATCTATTAAAAGAAATTTAAAAACATCGATACCATCGATGATAATATCGATTGCTTTTGAGCTTTAGCATAATCAGCTGTTCTGATTTAATTTGCACGTTCAACAAAAAACAAAACTCAAAGATGGACAAATCAAAGTCTGCGGTATGTATCGGTATCCGGCCGGATAGTAGTGATATCCGGTGGGCTTGCCGGATATCTAAAAACCAGCCGGATACGCCGGATACCGGATAGTTACCGGATATCCGGCACATCCCTAGTTAGAAGAGGAACCCTTACGAAGATTTAAATTTCTCCCCTTCGGTTTTTTATAACAAAACTCAAACCGCTTTTAAATACTTATACAGCCCAAAAAGGAATTTTGAATCTTTAAATAAATACATAGAAATGCGCTGCACTGTTGCCAGCTTAGGCGAATCTCCCCTAACTCAAAAGGCATTTATGATCTTTATTGGAGTCTTAGGGCACAAAAGTGGTCATTGAAATACTTATGGGACCAAGTTTTTGTGTATAGAAGTTTTCAAAGTTCAAAGTTAAGGGAATTTTGGCCTTGTTTTGAGACGTTCAGAGGAATGTTACCGTAAAAATCTGGCAACAGTGACAGCGTAGCTTAATGTCTTCCTTATACATTCTGCGAAATTTATCCTTGGTAGGAACCAATGTAAATGCTAAATGATGTTCGAAAAAATTTACAAAATCTAAGCCAATTGTGATGAATTATATTTATAATAAGATAACAAAATAATTTAAGTAAGAAGTTGGTCTTAGAATGACACGAACTGAAGGACAAACAATGGCTAAAGACTTTGATTCAGTTGTTCTACATTTCTCTCTTGACGTCAACGATGCTTATGTGCTCCGCATACGAATAAGATAAACTTGAAATGTTGGTCGACTGCTTCGTTTATTTTAGTTTAATTTAAATGTTTTCGATTGGTTTTAACATTTTAATGATGGCCGCCAAGCATGACCGATGTCTGCCTATTGCACAATTCATAAAATATTCAATTAAAGTTTTGGTCAATTATTTGTCATTCCACAACTGATTGCTTTTCCGACTCAAAATCAAAAATCTCTAACTTTTTTTTAATAATTTGATACATTTTTGTCTTGTCAAGTGATAAATTGATTTATTTGCCAATCTAAAAACTAATTTTATTTTTGTAATGCTTCATTGACTTCACATCGAAATTGGTTCTTTATTTTGTGGTTCAATCGAAATTCGTTTAAAAAACATTAGCTTTTTTCAAAGAATCCTTCAAGAACAATTTTGAGCTATGGACTTAAATGGTTGACTGATTGATGGTAAACTGATTGCTTAATCCAATCACTGTTTCATTCACAGATTTTTCTTAGGTACAAACTTGTATCCGGAGACTCTATGGGATATATGTTCAGGCTGAAAATGCTTTCAAAACTTTTAAGTGCTCTTGACAGAAACCTCAACGCCGTTTGGTGGTGATGTATCTTCCTCATACGTTCATCAGTTTTGTTTTTTATGGCTCTATTGAGGAAGAAAATTCGAGCATTGAAGGCTATTGCATTGTGTGATTATCAATACTTGGGACAATACCTTTACTGACTAAAATTTGACGTATTTTCATACCCGACACACTCTATGTCGAGGATATATTGCGTTTGTGTGAATGCGTGTCACACCCTCAACCAGTCGAGATAGCCCATACAAAATATATATAAAGAGAAGTAAGGGTGCTATAGTCATAGGCGAGCCTGACAATAAAAGACCCGACACATACACACAAGTTTAAATAATTTTTAAAACGCTCCCAAAGAAGAGGACCATTAAGAAAGAATATTCTAGAGATTTTTATCCTATATACCGTCTTTTGTTCCATGCCACATGGCAAGTTTCGTTCTAATCCCATATGATTTTCAGGTGTAGGATACAATTTTCGAATAACGCCCGTTTGCCATGCTCACCTTTCCAATTTTAAGAAAATGCTTTAATTGCCTTTAAATACATACGTTCAAAAGTCAAATTTAATCAAAATCTCTTGAAAAACTCCGGTTTTAGAGCAGTTTTTGTGACTTTCATGACAGAGCCTAGAACTGGAGGTACACTGTGCGAAAAATCTTATTAAAATAAAAAAGTAATTAAACTACAAACAGCCATGATTTGGCTCTGTGAACGGGCGTAGTTAAAATAATCACAAGCGTAGTTAAAGAAGAATACTTTGCGTAGTGAGTTTATATATAAACAAGTAAGAAAGCTAAAGTCGGTCAAGCCCGACTTTGAAATACCCAGCGTCCCGACATTATCAGCGCACTATATTTTGCTTCTCTATTTGTGAGCGTGCCAGTGGGAGGGCCACACAAATTATTTCCCTACACTTTTCATTCGCCTTGGTGAACCTATGTTGCGAATTTGAAGCTTCTACGCCTTTTACTTCGGAAGTTACGAAAAATCTTCATTTGTGGGCGTGTCAGTGGGCGGGCTACATAAATTTTTGTTCCTACACCTTTCATTCGCCTTGGTGAACTTATGCTGCGAATTTGAAGCTTCTACGCCTTTTACTTCACAAGTTACGATAAGCCCTTATTTTTGGGCTTATTTGTGGGCGTGGCTCGAGGAAGGCGGCGTCCATTTTTTGCCAGGATATGTCCCTTTTCGAAGTTTACCAGTACACCAAATATCAATAGAATGTGTTGAGTGGTTCGCAAGTTACAAGCATTTTACTGAAAACACATTATATTAATTTGTGGGCGTGGCTGTGGGCGGATGTCTCCCATTTTTACTTAGGATCATACTCGGATCCCGATATAGCTGTGTGCCAAATTTCGACTTGATTGGTCCAGCCGTTTCGGAGGAGATCCGACCACGGACGGACGGACAGACGGACGGACGGACAGACGGACAGACGGACAGACGGACGGACGGACAGACGGACATGTCTAAATCGATTCAGTTTTTGATCCTGATCATTTCTATATATATTTTTCTATATCTCCGGAGCTTAGTTCTCCCTGTTACAAGATTTGCACAAAACTAATATACCCCGCTTACGCTGGGTATAAAAAGTAGCAACATTTTTTATAACCTAGTGCAATCCCAAAAGCTCTGAGATAGTGTAGGGGATGCGTGCTATCCTCTTGATCCCGTGGTCTTAAGTTCGATTCCCGGCATAGGCGAAAAAGAGTGCAATGTTTCAAGCATAGCACTGGTTTTTAAAAAAATCGCATGTTAGGGGCACACTCAAAAAAGACACACTCACACAAGCACAAGAAAACCTCTTGTGGTATCACAATGGGCCGCAAAAATGCGTGAAAATCGAACTGTGCTGAACATACGAAACGTCAACAAACTGTTGACAAAGTCAATAGAAATAAACCACCCCTGTTGTATCTATTTATTTTCTAGTTGTACTTGCTACAATCTTTATTTTCATTTGAACTAGTTCAATTGTTTCTGGTGACGTGAGTAGTCACGTTAAGCATACCATCTTCATAATAGTTATTTAAATACGTGCGTTGTAAAATTTGTTCTGAAGGAATACGCATGGTTGTTAAAGTCAAGTTTCAATAAGTCCATACTACAGTTTTGCTATTAAAAAACTACGGCCGCAGTATAGGTACTACGAATTGTCAATTACACAATTGTAGTTTTCCCTCAGTGTAAATTAAATTCTGAACAGAAATAAGTCCAAGCTTCTTAAGCCACCTTTGTCCTTCGAATTAATGAATTATGCTCCTCACGTATATCCTTTTGCAGTACCTATTTATTACGCTTCAACTTCTAATGACGATTTCAAAAGACTTAATTTTAAGAAGGTCAGATGACATCAGACTCCTTTGAAAAGACATACATAAATTGTTGAATTAATAAAGAATAAGACGCAGAACACAAATGAGCATATTTATGGTGTTCTGAAGAATTTCATTTAATGAGGAGACAAGCGACACTCACCGCTATGAATGTCACATAAAATTTTGTGCTCATGTTGAAAGGGAAATTGATTTAAATTCACAACAAGACTTTAAGTATTTTTTGGAATATGAAGTGATATATGTACATATGTTTGTGTGCAAAAGTGAACCATGATGTGGGCGATCAAGAAAACTGTAAAGATAGAGAAGATTTTGAAGTTATAACATCCTTGAGATTTCTCTGGCACTCCAACGTATTCTAATGATAATCATTTATCCCACATGAAACAAAAGTTCCCTTGCAGAAGCTGACGCCATGAGAAAAGTATCCGTAAATCATAGAGGGCTTTCATTCAATGGATAGATATTCGCCACTGTTTAATTTGTGCCAATCATTTTCGTCTGGAGCAGTGCTGCCCAACACGACGCCTTGCACAACTTTTCTAATTGTTCAAAAGTGCTTATGTGTATTTGAGAAAATCAAATGCAGTGAAAATATTATTATTATTATTTATTGATAGCTTAAGCAATATATTATTTAGGCTAACAAGAATTATGCAACTAGTCCTGCGGCACAGTGAAAATAATATTGAAGCATAAAGTAGAAGTCAACTGTGAAATTTATCACAATGCGTTTTAATGTTTCTTTTGTCTTTTGTTAGTTGTTCGCATACCAGTAATTGAGTAAGGTAAAATATATTTTCAAAAAAAATTTTTTTTGCACAGTAATTAATTTTTAACGTGTACAAACAATGCTGTCGTTTCGTGCGTTTTCATAGCTTAAAGCCAGAATTCCAATAGCGCAGGAGCTGCGTAACGTGAATTCCTGCAAACATACAACACAATGTGTCATGAAAACATATGGAACTAGTTCGAATCAATTTCCTGCATGCTCACGCACACGCACGAGTTCGAAAAATTGAATATTTCCTGCCGGTGAGCTATGTACATAACAGCTGAGTATAACAGTTGAAAATAAGGAATAAAACAGTGTTGTAGAAACTATTGAGTACTTTTTAAAGTACTCGGTACTGTGGGGGAATGACATGCTCATGCACACGCATTATTGGAAATGGCATTGTTCTTGCACCTCCTGCGGCTGGAAATTTCCTGCAGCTCCAGCGCTATTGGAAATCAGGCATTACGCTGGGCAGCACTGATCTTGAGTGAGTGGCAGTTAAAGCGAAATTTAATATTGAAAGCGGTGAGTGTCCTGCTTAATTGCATTTGGAAATTATAAGATATTAAGCTTGTTATGAAATTTGTATGAAATCGGTTAATTAAATTTCAACCAAACATAAAATATATATGCTTAAATCACAATGAAAGCAAATGAGCCATGTTCGATGTGGTTTGATTGACACACGTTTCATCAATTTATTTTTAATTTTTGATATTCAATAAGACACTAATTAGTTAACGAACCCATTTAAGTCCAGGTAGATTGTCAAATATGTGCTTGTTTGCGTTGCGAGAATAAGTATCGTTCTTTTAATTATTTTTATGAAAATTATCCTGTCGGAATAAGCCTCTAAAGGACTAATTGAACATACAGTCACGTGCAAAACATTTGCAACCAAGTTTACTTTTGATTTGTACCAAAAGGGTACTCTCTTGCTAACAAGTCTGGATTTCCATACGCATGGTCAAAGAGGTTATTGAAATGATATTGAATATTTTGGAAAAACAACAACAATAACAATGGAATAAGAACAAAAACAAATTTATAAGTGATTTTGGTTGCATAGATTTTGCACTCTCAATCAGGCTTTCTAGTCAATCCTAAATGAAAAACTCTGAACTGTTTTCTTGCCTTGGTTGGTTGGTTAGTGAGGCTGCCACCAAGGGCCACCCAGAGTTTCTCGCATCATTAGCTGGAATCTCAACCAACTTTGCCACAGAGGCTGCCTTTTCTTGTCTTACGCAATAAAAAAATTTCGCAAAATAGTCCCTCGCAACAATTTCAGGCAAATAACTAGCTTGCGCAAATGGCATGCAAACTACATTCAGTAAAAATTTTCGTCTCTTGTAATGATTTTTTTGATTAAAACCACAAAAAAAATAATAATAATAATAATAAATAAATAAAACAAAAAACTTTCTTTGCGTACCAGTGTAATTTGTAGGATGTGAGAGCAATTTTAAGTAGCCCGTCCCATGGTGCGTTAACTATATAAAAAAAAAAATAAAAATAATAATAATAATAATTTTTTTTATGCATTAAGTCTTATACTGTCTTCTGTCCTTTTTGTGCGTGTGCAGTTAAGCTTTACACTCGATTCCCTCGCATAGATGACATACGGAGTCAGGGCTTATGTAATGCAGTGGCATGAGTGTGCAATGGAAAATGACCAAAAAGGATCGCGAAAAAAGATGATCCTATGTTTCTCAGAAGGGTAGAGAAGGCGAGAATTCGTACAGTCGAGACAGTCAAAAGTTAGCAGTCAATAGAAGTTGACTTAATAAAAATTGCCGGAAAATCGTTGAAATTAGAAAAACGAAACGGACCTTATAATTCATAAATAACGAGATTCGGAGTTATTTTATTGGGGAGTTAATGTATCCGGAAAAAAAGTATAGCCTAAAACTAAGAAGAAGAGGCATAAAACAAGAATCCCGATTCCGTCCTCTCCAGCTTAGAAAACCGGGATACTTCGTCTTTGTGAAACGTGGTTGCCACGTCGTCAACGTGAATTTCATCCGTAAATGACATATTTTCCGTTAAATTTAAAATAACGACAACTAACAAAAAGGAAAAAAGAGAAACAAAAACCCCCAAATATATGTAAACATATATTCCAATATATATGTATAGAGGTGTATTCCTCAGTGGTTAAAATCAAACCAGTGTCTCTAAAATAAGTTTCGCAGTATATTCAAAGAATAGTTTAAGTACTGAGTAACTAACATAAAGAAAAGAAAAAAAAAAGAAAGAAACCGAATTAAAAATGTACAGCTAAAAGCAAATATGAAAAAAAAAACAAGTTAATCGCTTTCAGTTTTTTTTTTTTGGTGCAGCTCGTCATCAAAGCAACGAGAAAGGCCTTTCGTCGTGAAGCTGGATAATCGCTGTCAACCAACGAAATGAATGTTAAGTGTAAGTGAAGAAATATATATATATATATATATATATGTATATAAATATATATATTTATATGTATGTATACGAAGTTTATTTTTCTATTTTTTTTCAAATTGCGTTTTTTTTATATTTGTTGCTATATTTTCATATATACATGTTTATGTTTAAACACGAGAATTAAAGTTATTGAATTTTGTTGCGGTGAAAAAAAAAAAAAGAAATAAAATAGGAAACAAGACAAATTAAACTGTCTGTAGCGTAACAAACTTTGCACAGTGGTCACACTTACGTAAAGTAATTGATTTTTTTTATATATAACCATTGTTGGCGAATATTGGAAATTTTGTTTTGTCGAGGAAAAAAAAAAAAAAAAAAAAAAAAAAAAAAAAAAAACAAGAAAAACAAAACCCTCGAATATAAGAAAGCATTGTAATTATGTTTTTGAATTCATAGTTTTTTTAATACTTATGTATCAATAATTTCACTTCCTTATAAATTAACTTTACTAAGCTATAGAATGAAATAAAATCATGAAGATTGTTTTTTTTTGTTAACATGAACTAATTGGTTTTATTTAAACTTGGGCAAGGCAGTATAAGGGAGACGAATGGGTGTTTCTCACAATATGCCTAGAGAAACTTTAGGTAGGGAGTGGTATAGACCGGCAGGGGCCAATAACATCTAGGTTTCCAAAGAAGTGGTATCAAAATTTTTATAGTGTACCCGAATCAAACAATTTTTTTTTGTCATATTAAACTACAGAAGCCGCACGTGATTTTTTTTTCTTTCAATAAGCAAGCTTTGTTTTGAATGATGCAAGATCCCCGCCCATTTCTCCCGAACTAGCTAGCAATGGCGGACCAGCACGTGCGCAACGCACTCATTCAAGGCATGATTGGTTTGATAATCTGCGTCAGACCCTTTGAACGCAACTTTGGAAATTATTCGATTTTCATTAACCTAGTTCAACAAAAAAAAAAAAAAATAAATAGTACACTCTCCCCACCAGATTACTTAAATTAGCACAGGATCTGATGCATTGACGAAATTATAAACTTAATTTTGCGATACTTAACACTATGCAAATATGAAAACTACTAAACATGAGACAAGAAACACTTTGTTGTTGTTCTCGTGATTGCTTTATATTTATAGTGCACGATTACATGGTCTCCAATGGAGAGATAGAAAGCAGCATGTTCCTGCAACACTGCAAATTAGAAACGATTTCTGTGTTAGCCTCGAGGTTGGTACTGCTTAACTTTTAATGAATGCAAAACTCTTGCATTCCAACATGGTTCATTTTTCGAAGTAATAAGGGAACAACTTTTTCAGTTTCCCTAAATAGGAACTCTGTTATCTGTTTAGTGTCTTAGGAATATAAGAATTTCAAAATGAGTTTCTTAAGACGGTTTAATCAGTATCGTTTATGTAATTTTTCGTGATTGAATAAATGAATGAATAAAGTCGAAATCTTTCTTATTTTCTCGTAATTTCATATATTAATTTTAAAGTGAATTTCCAAATTTGATTAAGCGGTTTCATGTGAATCAGTCTATTCCTTTAAGACGCCCCAGCCAAAATCAGTAGTCACTTCAATGTTTATTGGTAGCGGAGAGTCGCCGGTTGCCATAGTTTATATTTTAACCCATAACTTTTAATCAAAGAATACATGTGCAGACATCAATATATCATTGGAAAGTTAAAGGCCTTGGGTAACTTCTAGTGATAATCGTCATTTCTCACGTACTTAAGAAGAAGTTCCTCAATAATTCGAAGAAGAATTTATATTCAAAGCAAGTGACAAGAACAATTCGTAAGCTCATTTAATGTTTTCCCATTGTAATGCACGCTCAAATGAAACGAAAGTTGTACCTCTCACATAACGCTAAGAAAAGTAAACAGAAAAGATGAACTTATGGGGACAACACTTTTTAGTATCGATATGAGACTGATACAAGACCGGACATCGATACCTTCGAGACAAACCTAATGAACCGAACAGAAGTCTGTCGACAAACTGCTGCGTAAAGGATAAGTCATTTTATAAAACAGTGTAATATAAATAAAGTTAAGTTAAAAGTTTTACAACTAACGCCAAGTCTCAATTGTAATGTAAATAAGAATTCGCTTAACTATATTTATGAAGTATCTTTACCTACATACATACATACATACATATGGTATCCATTTAACTTTATTCTCCATCAGTTATGTATTTGTTTCGTAATTGTCAATATCATGTAAATGGAGAATATCAAATTATGAACCCTTTTTTTTTCAATCCACAAAGAACAAGGGAGTTCTAATTCTCCCGCCCATGAAGAAGCGCAAGAAACAGACAGTCCCTTGATATTTGAACTTACTATTCAGGGGCAGTCCTGTCGAAATGCTACAATAGTAGTTTTTTTTGCTCCTTTTTGTCTTGCCGTACTACTTTACTACTCCTTTCGCTAACGTACTATTATTTGGTTGTTAATAAATTTTGTTGTAGCTTCTTTGTGCGGTGAAAATTAATTGTCGGGCAAGCCTATATATATATATATATATATATATATACTATAAGCAACTAGGACATTCCATTAAAAGTGAAAACATTTAAAAAGCCTTCTTGGCTTACGAGTTTTCGAGGTTTTTAAACTAACCTAACTATTTTTGTTTCTATTGCTTAAAAACTCTTGTTTTTAAATATACTCCATTTATTTTGTAAAAACTACGATTTTAAAAACATTTGGCTATTTACTCAGATACGAAAACGACAGCACTGTTCAGGGGCAGAATGAAGAAAAAGTTATACCCAAAAGGGTATCAATTGATTTAAATTTATTAGACTATGGTATGAAGGGCACAAATATCGTTGTGAGAATTTAAATATTTAAAACCTTAGGAACTCGTAAAAAAGGCTTACTAAGTTTGCCTGAATTTGTCGGATTTCAAGGCTTATCAATCCTGAAAGCAATAAAATTGGTTTATTTCCAGAATTAAAACGAAATATTTGTAACACAAATAAAAAGCAAAGTATGTATGTAGATCGCTTGGCTTTATTTTCGAATGAAATCGGCTTTGGCGAAATTAAATAAAAAATTGTCGTTTTCGTTTGACGGCGTTTAACTGAATCAACTCCAAATCGAGCAATAAAAGTTGGAATATTTTTATCGAACATTTCAATCAAATGAAATATTTTATATTTTTAGCCCGAAGGTCTCTGAGGTTGGGATTTGAATATCGCAAAATTCAGTCGGTTGGTATTTTTTTGTGAAATTATTCAAGCCAAAGGATTTGATTCAAAAAAGTTCATTTGATACTTTCCTTTAGTTTTTCTTCATATTGCTTTCGGGTGCTGAAACTTTGGTATTAGGTGTATGTGAGACAATTTTATTGAAGACCATATTGCCTAGAAGGCATTTCGGTTATAAAGTCTGCACAGCATCATAACTTTTTGGCCTTTCCAAAGTACAGAAACACTTTCTATTGTAAATTGTTTGGAATGTTACAAGGAATTTTGCGCCTTTGCAAATGTAATTTCTTCCTCAATATGAACACACGAAAAAGAAAAATTAGAAAATTTTAAATTTAAAATAACAAAACGAAATCAAATAATTTCTATTGCAGTCCACCATTTCAACATCTTTGAGTTTACTCGAATGCTCAAACACATTCTTCGTGCTCGTTCAAATGCATGAATAAAAATATTTCAATAAATAAATTCTTGTAAAATGCAATCCGAACAATCCTTTTGCATGGTATGAAAACCCGTGAAAGGGATTTTATAGATGCATGATTCATTTGAAATTATTATCACAGCATAAGCTTTAATATTTTTGTTAAATCGGAAAACGATTTTAGTCCAAATTTTTATCGAAAGTTTCTTGGATTGACTTCACCATTTCTGCCAATAAAATAAAAATGTATATTCCTTTTTTGTGATGATTGTTAGCAGAGCCGGCCTTAGCGTTCCCGGCGCCCTGGGCGAGATTTCTTCGGCGCCCCCTAACTGCAATTCAAACAAATACACAAAAAGGCAATCGATATAATGAGATAACAATTTATTTACAGTTTATTTTCTATTTAGTAGGGTAACAACTAAAACGGGGCAACCCGTACATTTTCACCGGTAAACTAAAAGTTTTCGGGAAAAAAGTACCATACGCACGAAAATAAGTGAAGTTTTCGAGTTTTACATTTTTTTAATTTAAAAAAGTATTAAGTATTTTTTTATAAGAATTTTAGCTATTAGGAAAGGGAAATTTTCGAAATCTATATTTTTGTTCGATGGTCGCGAACATCGATTGTATTCTAGCCTTAAACGATGTATACTATTTGTTCAAATGTAATTCTCATTCCCGTTGGCACCATAATATTTGTTCAGAATGTTATTTTCATTCATGTTAGCAGCATATACTCTATTTTCAAATGAAATAATCATGTACGTTTGATCCATTTCAGCCAGCCAGCATGTACTTTTTGCCCAAATGAAGTTTTCATGCGATTTAGGGTCATAAACTTCTCTACCTAATGAATAACAGATGAAATTGAAGTACTGAAAATAGCGGCCATCTCCTAACAAAATTCATTAGAAGTAAGGGTTAGTAATGCGAGTAGTCGCAGTATGAATTTTCACCACTTCGGAAATTGTGAAATTTCCAGCTGGGTCCTTTCTTGTTAAATTGGCTCATTTTTTAGTTGTCCTGGTGCTTTAGCAATTCTGCAGGTGGCAAACTCGTTCAAGAATTTCAATCAGCTGTGTACTTCGCTCTATCAAAAAGATCCCCAACTCTTGCCATTGAAATGTTAAAAAGAGATAGATTATGTCCTTTTCCGTTTTCTAGCATTCACCGAAAATTAAACGACATGCTGCGATCCACTCCAGTGCTGCCAATATGTTTATTAAAATTTTGGTAAATTTAGGGAATTCACTAGCAAATTAAAAGACGCCGCCGAAGTGTCCCGACTCCATACATTGCTTGGCCAAATATAGAAGGAGTTTTCGTAGAGCAATGAAACTTGGCATGGAGGTTTGTATTTATGAAATTAAAAAAATTTGAAAAAAATGTGAAAATCGTACAATCCTACCTCCTATCCCCCATATAAAGGGGCACCCAAATTTCGCAATTTGGGGCCACTTGAAATTCTAAGCAAAGATTACTATTGTGCCCTTGAGTTAGAAAAATTTGATTTCATGACGCTGCCACGCCTCCTTTTTTGTCTACGCCCACTTAACGTTGGTAAGTAGAGCACTTTTGAACCCCCTGAAAATCGTATGAAAACTTCAAAAATATTTTTGAATGTTATTTATTTGTACAATTTAAATGTGTATTTAACTAAAAAAATCAATAAACTCGCCCCACCGTCAAGGCACTTTTTTCCCCTCCACACAATTTATTGGAGGGCCCCTCCCCAATGTTTTGGCAACTGGAAAAAAAATTTGAAAAGTTTTTAAAGATATTCTAGAATATCACACTTTTTTCTGCAATCCCCATAATTCATCTCCGTAATCTTTCATATTTCTTAACTAATTTACTACAACTTTGATGCAATGAATATAGATTTGAACGAGATAGCGAATTAATCCATTGAACGTTGCCAAATTAGACGCAAAACATGTAAATTGTAATTAGATAAGATAAATATAATATTTGAATAAAGTGTGTTTTTTTGTATATTTTTACATTAAACTATTTGTATACAATCAACATGTGGTTCAGTGGTTTTCCGTATGTTTAATAATCCCTCTACCCTCTTTGTTCCCTGTATAAAATTTTTTTGTTCCCTGTATAAAATTAATTTACATTTCTTTTCTTTTAATAGTTCTTAAAAAATGAAATGAATGGATCTAAAATGTGATAGGAAATGGAACTAAAAGTTGTCAAAAAATAGCCAACATCGAAAAAAAATCTTATTTTCACTGCTTGACGGGCATCATTCAATGTTGAAACCATGTAGAAATGCCGCGAAATTTGAAGTTGTCAGGCTTTTGACACACATTTCCTCAATTATGCGCTGCTGTTGACTGTCAATTTATTTTTTTTCTTGTGCTGTGCAAAATGACAAATGGACTGTGACAACATGAAACATGTCAACGCAAATATAAGGGGAAAATACTTCCAAAAATTTTTTTTTTTAATTTTAAGAATTAATTTAAAAATTTTTTTTTTTTATATCTCAATATTTAAAAGAAAATTTCGAAGTGAGAGAAGTTAAGTGAAAAGGTTCAGTTAAGTTAAGTCTCGCAAAATAATTCCCATCCCAATAACTCCCATCAATCAATTCTTATCATAACCTGATGATTTCTTCTTACGAACCGGAATTAAATCTTTACCTCGTCTCATGATCTTTTCATTCTTGACACAAAGAAAACTAGAAAATTCACTTTCCGAACTGTACAATTTCCCAGATAAGATTCGAGTCCCTTTTAAATCTAATACTTTTTTCCTTTCTTTCAAGTTCTTCACATAAGCAACTGCAAAATTGAAATTAAGTCCTTACCAGGACCAGAAGTTGAGACCAACTTTCTTTCTTTCAACTTTCAACATTGAAAGAAATCTGGGTATGACATCAATAAGTTTTGCTCTGCGTATGAGAACATATTCATTAAGTGATTCCAAATAAGAAAACGTTGTAAAAGCCGCTGCTGTAATGCCTTAAGTTTATGGTTCTTCGGCCAGGAAACGCTTATCTCAACTCAAACTCCAATGGTAAACTCAACATAGCGTTTTTAAGGAAAATTTAGTGAATCCTGTTTGTTTTTTCACGACTGCAGGACAGTATACTTGAGTTCCAAGAATGCAAGTAATAAATTACATACAAAAGCTAATGGCGTCTACAGCCACAACAGAATTTGTTAGCAAAAACTAAGTATTTCATGTCGCTGCATTGTTCATTTATTTCATGTAAGCCCTCTGGCTCTGTTCTTTCCTGACAGCCTGTGGATTGCAAAAAGTTTCTGCATAGCAACGCAATGCGCAACAAAAGAAAGAGCGAATTCATGTCAGAATTGTTAAATATAAAATTTGTTTGGTTTTGCAGACATTTCGCAATAAAGTTTTGATAAAACTTTTTGCAGTGAATTCAATTTTTAGTGCTCAAAAGCAACTGGAATGAACGCCACTAAAAGTCTCTGATTGACATCCTCAAGCATGAAGACGATTAATATGCGCCATGAATTTGCTGCAACAAAAGGCAAAATATTGCTTTCAGGAATGCCATATGGGAATTTCCTGAAAATGGAACGGTTTTGTCGCGTCCGTGTATATCTGATTGCATCTCGGATCTACATAGTAATTTTTAAAAATATAAAAAACGGCATGAGCTGCACAAAAGTACATTTTACAGCATTCTTCTATTTGGGACTTAAAGTGGAAGTGCCCATATGGGGGCATTCAGATGTCGAACAAGTTGTAATCGTTCAGCTTTGTTGTAAATTGGATATTTTATTGAATTTTCAAATCGAAGATGGGAGGAGAGCAGAAAGTCACTATGAGAAAATAAATACTTTTATTATGTATGGAATTCCTTCGTTTTTTCGTTTTCGCACATTTATTTAAAAATTTTCTTATGATTCGGCTACATAATTTTACTTCTCCAGAAAATGACTCAGCACTTAGTGAACGGCTTTAATTTTCAGTTTACCACGTGTCATGTGTCATTGGAAATATTCAAATTCCATATGGGAAAAAATTGTTTTTGCTTACCTTAAGCACTTTTTTTGAATTGGTCACGACGCAATAGAACGCAAAATAATATTCGCATAAGATATATTAAGCGGCTGTGACCTTTCGATTTTACATTCAACTCAAAAATAATTTAAATATACGTACCTACGAATATGTCATTTTGAATTTGATCTGACAAAAAAACTCAAGATATCCTTTTGTCCTATAATTGCGGAAACATAGGTCAGCTTTGACAGCTCTTGTTGTTAATACATATAAAAAACCGAATATTTGAATCCTTGTCAAATTGAAGTTGAGTTTGATCTAATTTTGGAAGAATTTCGTTCGGAATATGGAAAGAGCCAAAAAAGTGCTGTTATAACAAAACGAACAATTTTCACCTTTTCTTGAATGAATTCCATGTGACCATCTATTTTGAGGCTTCCGGTAAGAGCTTTTCTGAACCAAAACCAGGTAATTACGGCCCACTGAAAGAACCATTGATATTTTCACTCCATATCTACACATTGTCCAGCCAAGCACTAGAAGAGACCAAAATATTTATTCAGTTTTGCATTCATAAAATGTGCGTATGGTATACACTCCATCCTTCCCTTTCATATTTTGTAAGTGAGACTATACACTTAGCCACTAATCCAAGTCCATGACTATTTGCGTCATTAATAATGACTCATTATACATGATGTCTGGGCCACTTCCGTATGCGACATGGATTCGAACATGAAACTCTTTCAACTATAGCCAAGTGACGTAAATGTGATAACATGTGTGTTGCAAGTAGATTTGCTTTGATTTAATTTGAAGGATTTTCTTAAAATCCAGTCAAAATCCATGCGAGTTGGATTCACAACGACTTTTATTGGGTGATTACGGTCGCACACCAGGCATTTTACACTTCCTCAACGGTAGTCAGCTTTTCACTATGTCACTCATCACATACCCGTTGTTGATGTTCTCCAACTTAGTACTGAATAAATATTGGCAAATTTTTTCTGCTGGTCATTCTGTTGGTTCTCTTCGTCCCTCGATTCAATGAGTGCGAGAAAATTCTTTTAGCAGCCAAAATAAAAAAAAAAATTTATTTCCTACTTTATACAGTCGTACTTGGTACTCCTTATATTTTTCAAGGCTCGAGGCTTCGTTCAATGAAAAAGGATATCATCGCGAGCATTCACTGTTATATCTCTCAAATTTACTAATTACGAATAAGAGAAAGCAAATGCAAGAATTAATGCAGCGCACAAGTAATGCAGCGCAGCTATTGCTTGTAATCTAGGTTCGACTTGCTGACCCCTTTGCTGCAAGTTCATGTAGAAGGGAGTGGTTATCCCATACAGCCTTGTAAATCTAATGCTAAATTGAATGCTGGTTTTATACGGGAGCTAATTGATTCTGGAATGAATGTTCATTACCTCAGAATCGATGCGACATTGATGAAGAATGCATTACGTTCGTATCAGTCACTTAAGTCGAACTCTACCCATCATATTTGATTTCAAAATAAAAATATTTCCCTACTTTGACTATGAGTTTCGTCAAAGGGTTCGTTTACCAAGCTGATTTGCAGAAGAAATTAAATAACGTTGCCGTTTCAGAAGTAAAGTCTACTTATTCCTCATATGGCCCCAAAAAATCTGGTTGCTCTCATCAAATGAAATAAATAGAAAGCAATTATTGATCAGCAATTAGCAGAATGTGCGTCAAGGGCGAAAAAACAAATTAAATAACGGCAGAGAAGCTCTTAAAATTCGGAGAGTTTACATAAATCACGGCATTAATCCAGCAAACGGCTATTGGAAAACTTTTGATTTTACCTCATGCCAACATAAGGCGATTCACCATCCGTCGGTTATGTATTGGGCCCATATAAATTAGATGCACCATCTGATTCTGACGGGAAAGGAGTGCAAAGTTAAGTTGGATCAAGAATGCACAGTAAAAAAATAAAGTTTAAATTTAATACCAATTTTGATTTTTATATATAAAAATGCCAAAAAGGAATTAAATTAAAACCTTTTTGGTTTAAATAAAAAGAGAGAAAAAAATTGAGAATTTTTCGTATGAATTATAAAAAAATTTAATGCGTAGAGCGAAAAGAAATGGTCAGGCGAGCGTCATTTTTTTTTTTAAGGAATAAGTAGGTAACACTAATAAATTATAATAAAAATTTAAGAGGAATAAAAAGTTTGCAACCAATCTTTTTATGAAAAAAAAATAAATAAAAAGAAAGATTCCAGCAGAACTCTCATTAGAATTCTTCCCGAGTAAAAATATTTGTATTTATTTTGCACGCCCAAACAATGAACAGTATCGCGCCCAAATCGAGCCCGAACCGGGCCCAAATTTAAAAAGAACACGCCCAAATCGAGCCCAAACCGCGGCCAAATTGACGCCAAACCGGGCATGGGTAGTGAACAAACAAAAAAACAAACAAACAAATCCGAGCCCAAATTGAGCCCAATGCACGCCCAAATCAAACCCAAATCTAAAAAAAACTATGGGCTATGGGCGCGTATTGCATTTTTGGCTTCATTTGGGCTCGATTTGGGCGCGTATTTTATTTTGGGATCAATTTGGGCTCGGATTTGGGTGGGGCCATATAACAGGGTGCAAGCTTTCTCCCCATATTATTTTCTGACACTCTCGAGTTACTGGAAAAATCCTCTCTTGGGCTCTCCTACTATTAATTATACCGATTGGTTTCAATTTTAAACTTGTAGTTTTTACTGTGTGTAAGACTTTCCTCGATAAGAAAGAAGGTATTTTATTGAAAACAGGGAATAAAAAGAAATTTAATATAATTTGGGTTTCATGTTAATCTCCAAGGACTTAGACTGCCAACCAACCACTTTTATAAATTTTGTATAGATTTTTCAATTCTCCATAAATATGAAGCAAGTTTTTCCTCAAATATTCAAAGTAATATTTTTTTTTATTAAATAAGGATTTAAGTAGATACACGCTCTGGCGCATAATAAGGATTTTTGTGAATTATTAAAGTAGGCCAGAGCCCAGCTACTCTCGCTTTTGTTCTCAATTTTTTGTATAAGATAATTTGAAAGTCACAGTTGAGGGCCTAAGGACTTCTCTGACGCACAACCATAATTTACTAGAGAAAGATTGAGTGAGTCGGGAGAAATAGTGAAAAAAGCAAACACAGTGGGCTCTTGCTGAGAAACAACAAATGATATAAACAAACAGAATGCGAATTGATGGCGGAAAATCCTTTTAAATCAATAAAAGCGGTTGGTAAATATGGAAATAAAAACACATTTTTTAAACTTAAACGGTCAGTCGGTAAGCTTTTTCAAAGGTTTTACAGAGAAGAAATTTACTCTCTGGTCCATGATGAACAAGACAGAAAAGTGGGCGCTTTCAGTTCATTTGATATACATATATATGCTTTCTCCGCTTTTCATATGAGTAACGGGAAAATTGCAAAAATATTTCATAAAACATTTTGATATAAACTGCTTTCCAATGAATCACATTTAGTTTGGAGTTTTTGAAGGTTACTAATACTTTAGTTAAGTTGGATAGCTATCAAACTTTAGGCTATAGCCCAAAGGCATAATATGTTCTTAGATTTATGATTAGAATTTTGCCATTTTCCCTTATACGCGGCTACTGACAAACCACAAAAATATGTTCCTTCAAGACCAAAACAATACGAAATCCGCGGATCACTCAACGGTTTGAAATTACAAAAGTTTTGAAAAGTCTATATAGAAAACTGCCTTCATCTGGCCATACCTACATACATTTGGCGAGCATAGCCACAATTTGTAACATGCTTAAAGCAAAGCGAAAACAATTTTCTACGTTCTGGAATTTGTTTTATTTTCCCAATGCTCCGACTACGCTCTTTCTGCTTTTCATGTTATGCAAATAAATGTACGTACTCGTATGTTATATACTTATTAAAAATTGTTTAGTTTATTGTGGTAACGAAGGAGTATTTGAATATATATTTTAGATGAAATTTGCCCGAGGGTAATTCTATTCAAAAATCTACCAAGAAGAATAAATAGAATAGGAACAAGACCAATTTTTTTTTTTTTGCGGCAGTTAAGAAAGCTTCCTGCCGTCGAGGATGAAAACCAAATACAGACAAAATGTCTTCTTTCAACCGTTTTTTCCAAAAAAAATCTAGACGTGGGAAAGAATATGTTCCTCGAATCAATGAAAATTTGTTCTTGTTGGTGGGTGGTGGGCGGCTTATGTTGGTGTGCAGTGGGCGTGGCTGGTTTTTATGCAACCTTCTAATATTTGTTAGGCTCGTTATTTTGGAGCCTTGTACCAAAATTCATAATCTTAAATATTTTTCAGTACATAATGCTGACTTTTTACTATTAAATCATTTTGGACTGTATTGGAGGTGGGTGTTGGGCGCGTCCGATTTTAATGAAACTTTCAGGATCCGTTCTATTTGTTGATTTTAACCTTTGTCCTTTGTTTAAAAAAAAATCTAATGGAAGGAACAAATGTTATATGAAAATTGAATTTTGGTTTGTATGGGGAGTGGGTGGTGGGCGTAGCTAATTTTCTTTAAATTTCTCAGATATTTGTGCCTCATCATAAGAAATCATTGTACCGAACTTAAATCATTTTCGCAACCCCCAACACGTTTTGTGGGGAAAACGCATTTTTGGTTCTTTTGGGGGGTGGACGTGGCTAATTTTGATTAAACTTCAGATTTTTCTGAGCACCACAGCTATGCATTAGCACATTTCTAGGAAAATCGATAAAGATTTGGAGATTGTTTTTCAACTTTCACAAAATTGCTTATTGTATGGGAGCTCAAGAGGAGTTTTTGCGTCATCATTGAAGTATACACTTTTCTATTATGTACTCAACTTACCTCTTCTTAAGCTGACGCACTCGAGTTTTTCAGATGATCGATTTTTTTTTTTTTTACTAATCTGTAAGGCGTTCCTCAATGCACCCATCAACATTAAGCGTTCATGGATTTATAGTAGCGGCCCGAGACAGCGTGTGAGGTTTCTCCCCATATCATGTTCTGACGCACTCGAGTATTGCAATGTGTCCGTTTTTTTTTTCTTTCAATTTTTGCCACTTCTTACATTCCCTCGCGCCATTTAAATAAAAAAATTTACGTACACTTTTTTTCGTTTTCGAACGTAAACTTCAAAATCCAAGAAGGCTCCATGGCGCTTTATTAACTGCAAATTTAGCATATCGGGCTCCCCTACTATTTTATTATGAATGAAATGTTTGAAATTGTTTAATCCAAATTACTATAAATCTCATCAGGGCGTTTAAATTTAAAGACACACACGTTACGAATATCAAGCTTGCGATAATTTCAGATATTGCTATAAGTAAATTAAGCTTAAGTTTTTTCATTTGACTTGACATTTTGATCATTCGTAGACATACCTCTGTACAACTGATCTATGTTAAATAATTATGCTTAAATAGTGGTTTGTTGCCTTCCACATGCATGTTTAGGAACAGTAACTGTTAGAAACCCTATCAACATGCTGCTACGAAATGTTGCCGGCATAAAATTTAGCAGTCGACAAAGCTGCTTGCAGAGCACTGCTATGAAAATTCTCACAGTTTGAAATCTGTTAGGTACTTTCGTTATTCAAATGCAACAAGTTGCTGTCCTGCTTAAGTAAGCTTAACATAAGCGTAAGATGAACAGATGAATTATATTACAGAAATGTTACTTCATTAAATGCTTACAAAATACCGAAAGTTGGCAGTCATGTTAAGAAATAGCCCAAAAAATTTGAATCAGGCTTAAGTCATTCGGCGTTTTAAGGGTTTTTATATGTCTGCTTGATTTTATTAATAAAAAAGTTTAAGTGCCAAATATAACCGTACTGAATAGATTATGAAAATAAATTTAATAATAAAGATACAGATAATATTCTAATAAATACTGAACTACAATAAATAGCTGTGAAAATATCATCGCATTTTTATTTGAGTACATGTCTGTGGCCATATGGAAGACAAGCTTAAATCGACATAGTCCATAATTGATTCATAGCTTGGCATCTCTTGAAATTAAATAATGTTGCCGTTTCAGAAGGCAAAGTCTACTTATTCCTCATATGGCCCCAAAAAATCTGGTTGCTCTCATCAAATGAAATAAATAGAAAGCAATTATTGATCAGCAATTAGCAGAATGTGCGTCAAGGGCGAAAAAACAAATTAAATAACGGCAGAGAAGCTCTTAAAATTCGGAGAATTTACATAAATCACGGCATTTATCCACCAAACGGCTATTGGAAAACTTTTGATTTTGCCTCCTCCCAACATAAGGCGATACACCATCCGTCGGTTATATATTGAGCCCATATAAATTACATGCACCATCTGATTCTGACGGGAAAGGAGTGCAAAGTTAAGTTGGATCAAGAATGCACAGTAAAAAATAAAGTTTAAATTTAATACCAATTTTGATTTTTATATATAACAATGCCAAAAAAGGAATTAAGGGGACCTTCTGGTCTAGAGCACGAAAATTTAGGGTATTTTCATGATTTTTATTGGTATTAAGCCAAATAAAAAACGATTTTCTGTATGCAGGCTTATTATATTCTTTATTGACAAAAATATTATATAATAAAAAAAATGTTGTTGTAATTTTTTTTTTTTTTTTTGTATTTTAAAAATGGCGTTGAAGTGGACCCTCTTTGAAAAAGTACCTCCGTGGTGTGAAAGATTTTGGCAGTTCTGGTAATCGAAAAAAAAAAAAACAAAAATATGTTATTAATCAGAATGAATGCGGCTATGGCAGGAACTAGAATTAAAAAATTTTTTTTTTAATTGACAAAATGGCGCAATTTTTTATTTCAACCATCAAAAACTCCCCTTTTTTGACCATTTTTTTGATGAAAAAATATGAAGTTCTTGAAATAAAAATTCGATTCTAGTTCGGGCCATAGCCATTGATGTTATGAAAAACATATAAAAATTCCAGACAAATTGGTTCGATGGTTTTTTTGTTTTCATTCACACCAGGTCAAAAAAAGTAGTTTTGAGATAAACGCGTTCAAAGTTGCTTTGATCAAGCGCGCTGCCTGCTGTCTCCACCTTCTACAAAGGCTGTAACAAAACAAATATTGTTAATATCTTCACGAAACTTTGCCAACATATTCTTAAAAGTCTATTCTTCCGAAATATATAAAAAAAAAAAATCAATTTTCAAAAAATTCTAGACCAGAAGGTCCCCTTAAATTAAAACCTTTTTGGTTTAAAAACAAGTAAAGAAGTTTACATCGGCTAAGCCGATTGCACACATACCTTTTCCTCAGCCTGAAATATGTTAAAACATTACCTTAACAAAAATTCCTGCCGTTTTCGTTGTTCTAGCTTGGATATCTATTTATACCTTATCTGTACTTCGATTTAGCTTCTCAAACTCAAGAGCATTATTAAGCACAAAATTTTCGCGGATGGTGAGCATGGTCAAGTTTTAACCGTTAGAAGACATTTTGTCTAGCTGCGAAAACCTCAATTCAAAATAGTGAAAATAAAATTTTTGCGAATTTCGCGAATGGTGGGCATGGTCAAAATTTAACCGTTAGAGGACATTTTGTCTAGCTGTGAAATCCTCAATTCAAAATAGTGAAAATAAAATTTTTGCAAATTTCGCGAATGGTGGTCATGGTCAAAATTTAACCGTTAGAGGACATTTTGTCTAGCTGTGAAATCCTCAATTCAAAATAGTGAAAATAAAATTTTTGCGAATTTCGCGAATGGTGGGCATGGTCAAAATTTAACCGTTAGAGGACATTTTGTCTAGCTGTGAAATCCTCAATTCAAAATAGTGAAAATAAAATTTTTGCAAATTTCGCGAATGGTGGTCATGGTCAAAATTTAACCGTTAGAGGACATTTTGTTTAGCTGCGAAAACCTCAATTCAAAATAGTGAAAATAAAATTTTTGCGAATTTCGCAAATGGTGGTCATGGTCAAAATTTAACCGTTAGAGGACATTTTGTCTAGCTGCGAAATCCTCAATTCAAAATAGTGAAAATAAAATTTTTGCGAATTTCGCGAATGGTGGTCATGGTCAAAATTTAACCGTTAGAGGACATTTTGTCTAGCTGTGAAATCCTCAATTCAAAATAGTGAAAATAAAATTTTTGCAAATTTCGCGAATGGTGGTGATGGTCAAAATTTAACCGTTAGAGGACATTTTGTTTAGCTGCGAAAACCTCAATTCAAAATAGTGAAAATAAAATTTTTGCGAATTTCGCGAATGGTGGTCATGGTCAAAATTTAACCGTTAGAGGACATTTTGTCTAGCTGCGAAATCCTCAATTCAAAATAGTGAAAATAAAATTTTTGCGAATTTCGCGAATGGTGGTCATGGTCAAAATTTAACCGTTAGGGGACATTTTGTCTAGCTGCGAAATCCTCAATTCAAAATAGTGAAAATAAAATTTTTGCTAATTTCGCGAATGGTGGGCGTGGTCAAAATTTAACCGTTAGAGGACATTTTGTCTAGCTGTGAAATCCTCAATTCAAAATAGTGAAAATAAAATTTTTGCGAATTTCGCGAATGGTGGTCATGGTCAAAATTTAACCGTTAGAGGACATTTTGTCTAGCTGCGAAATCCTCAATTCAAAATAGTGAAAATAAAATTTTTGCGAATTTCGCGAATGGTGGTCATGGTCAAAATTTAACCGTTAGAGGACATTTTGTCTAGCTGCGAAATCCTCAATTCAAAATAGTGAAAATAAATTTTTGCGAATTTCGCGAATGGTGGTCATGGTCAAAATTTAACCATAAGTGACGACTTTATTTGGCGGCAAAATACACAATCAGAAGAAGCAAAAAAAAAATCATTTTTGTATACAGATATGAGAATAAGAGAAAGAGTGTTTTTTTCTAATGTGTAGGATGATGACCATAGTTATAGCGATGTCGCAATTTTTTTTCAGCGAAAGCTTAAGTCTACATGGTAGCTATACACACACCAAATTTCAATAAGCTGGGATGTATAGTAAAAAAGTTATCCAGGAAAAACCTTAAAAATCTTGATTTTTGAAACTTCTGAACCACTTCCCACGACCCAAGAAGGGACTACGAAAAAAATTTGTATGCAGTTTTTCGGACATTTACCTGGTTGAAGTCCATGCCAAATTTCAATATGATATCTTTCATGGCTTAGGAGTAAATTACGAAAAACTAAAGTGTGACCGACAGACAGACAGACAGACAGACAGACAGACAGACAGACAGACAGACAGACAGACAGACAGACAGACAGACATGGCTAGATCGATTCCTCTTGTCACCCTGATCAAGAATATATATATATGTCTATATCTATCGCGACTCCTTTGGCATGTTACATACTCCGAGCCAAACTTAATATACCCTTTCCTTCGGAAAAGGTATAAAAAAGAGAGAAAAAAATTGAGAATTTTTAGTATGAATTATAAAAAAATTTATGCGTAGAGCGAAAAGAAATGGTCAGGCGAGCGTCATTTTTTTTTAAAGGAATAAGTAGGTAATACTAATAAATTATAATAAAAATTTAAGAGGAATAAAAAGTTTGCAACCAATCTTTTTATGAAAAAGAAAGATTCCAGCAGAACTCTCATAAGAATTCTTCCCGAGTAAAAATATTTGTATTTATTTTGCACGCCCAAAGCACGCCCAAACTGGGCCCAAATAATGAACAGTATCGCGCCCAAATCGAGCCCAAACCGGGCATGGGTAGTGAACAAACGCGCCCAAAGTTGAGCCCAATGCACGCCCAAATCAAACCCAAATCTAACAAAACCGCCCCCAAACTGGGTCCAGCTATGGAGGCGTATTGAATTTTGGGCTTCATTTGGCCTCGATTTGGGCGCGTATTGAATTTTGGGCTCAATTTGGGCGCGTTTTGAATTTTGGGCGTCATTTGGGCCCGATTTGGGGCCTGCATATTTTTACTCGGGTTGAAACAGAATGACATGACGACACACACGTTTTTAAAGATAGTATCGATATACTTCAAACTTTATCGCTGGCAACTATGTTTTCTCCTTCCCGAGTACATCAATTTTTCCTTTTTCCAAGTTCAACATTTACTTTACCTTTTCCAAGCCCCAATTTTTCCACAATTTCTTTAGCCTGCGGCAGGGTTCGATCTCCGACCTTTCAGAATGATAAGCAAAAACGCTAACAAGCGATCTCATTCTCGCGTGCTAGATTTATTATATCAACCTTCAATAAAATCGAACTATAGACGTCTCGTATGTACGTATGATAGCAATATAATCACGAGAACAATTTGACAAATTTGAGAATTTTGTTTGTTTTTGAGATCATTTAAAACCAAAAGGGATTAAAAAATAAAACTTTTTGGTATTGAAATTCAAATTTAATAGTTATAGTAGGAGAGCCCGAGATGCTAAATTTGCAGTTACTAAAGTGTCATGGAAACTTATTGGATTGTGAAGTTTACGTTCTTAAACAAAAAAAATCTATGTAAAGTTTTCCATTTTAATCGGGATGAGAGCGTGTAAGAATGGTAAAAAATGTAGATAAAAATGGACACATTGCAATACTCGAGCGCGTCAGACATTGATCCAGTAAACGCGCTTTGTATTCCTGATAACCAATATATGTCAATCTGACGTTTAATTGGAGGTGGTTGGCCATAAATAGAGGTAGGTAGGTAGGTAGGTTGAAGTGGCTGCCACTTAGGCCGTTAATCGGCCCATTGTGATACATAAATAGAGGTGGAAAAAAAAAAAAAAAAAACAGTTACTCGAGCGTGTCAGATATTCACAGTGAATGTTAAGTGGACTCCTAAAAGTGTCCTATTTCAATGACTGACGTTTTGGATGTGGCCAAAGCTCAGGAATGATTTTTGAAAATGTAAAAAAAAAAAACGGTAATCTTGAGATGCTCGAGCGCGTCAGACTTTAATGTAGAGGGATCAACTTGGTGTCTTATTAGCCCTGAATGATAATCTGACAATTACATGGAAGCGTATTTTTAATCTGACAAATTAAAAAGACCAAATTTTTCTTTCGCGTTTTTTTTAAATTAGATGTAAGAAAAACAATCTATATATTTTATTTATAAGGAGAGAGAGAAAGAGAAAAAGGAAACGAAAAGGATTCGCGATTCACAGTTTTTCAGTTTTAAAAGCTCTTTATTGACACGGAATACAAATTTTTAATTTCACAAAATCATTTGAAAACACTACAAAGCTTGCGATTAAATACGCCATTTTTTCCTACTTTTCCCCACGAAAATCGTCAGATTATATGTTTTTCGTGATCCTTAAAGGATTTCTTCAAAATAAAACAACAACCAATCGCGCTCGAGTATTTCGGGTTGACGTTTTTTTTTTTTTTTTCAACTTTAGTACTCACCTCTTTCCCTATGCCACGCTCATATTGTCAAAGAATTGAAATATACACTTTTTAACATCTACTTAACTTACCTTCTCGTAATCTGACGCGCTCGAGTTTTTCAGAGGATCGATTTTTTTTTACTAATCTGACGGGTTGCCTACAACGTACACCCCAATATTGAGCGCTCATATATGGTGGGGCCATATAACAGGGTGCAAGTTTTCTCCCCATATTATTTTCTGACACTCTCGAGTTACTGGAAAAATCCTCTCTTGGGCTCTCCTACTATTAAAAGATTTAATTTTATACCGATTGGTTTCAATTTTAAACTTGTAGTTTTTACTGTGTGTAAGACTTTCCTTGATAAGAAAGAAGGTATTTTATTGAAAACAGGGAATAAAAAGAAATTTAATATAATTTGGGTTTCATGTTAATCTCCAAGGACTTAGACTGCCAACCAACCACTTTTGAAATTTTGTATGGATTTTTCAATTCTTCATAAATATGAAGCAAGTTTTTCCTCAAATATTCAAAGTAATATTTTCTTTAATTCAATAAGGATTTAAGTAGATATACGCTCTAAGGATTTTTGTGAATTATTAAAGTAGGCCAGAGCCCAGCTACTCTCGCTTTTGTTCTCAATTTTTTGTATAAGATAATTTGAAAGTCACAGTTGAGGGCATAAGGACTTATCTGACGCACAAACATAATTTACTAGAGAAAGATTGACTGAGTCGGGAGGAATAGTGAAAAAAGCAAACACAGTGGGCTCTTGCTGAGAAACAACAAATGATATAAACAAACAGAATGCGAATTGATGGCGGAAAATCCTTTTAAATCAATAAAAGCGGTTGGTAAATATGGAAATAAAAACACATTTTTATTTTCGTTAAACTTAAACGGTCAGTCGGTAAGCTTTCTCAAAGGTTTTACAGAGAAGAAATTTACTCTCTGGTCCATGATGAACAAAACAGAAAAGTGGGCGCTTTCAGTTCATTTGATACACATATATATGCTTTCTCCGCTTTTCATATGAGTAACGGGAAAATTGCAAAAATATTTCATAAAATATTTTGATATTGTTTACGATCACTGATGGCTCGACCTACACCCGTCGATTCCCTTGCGACAAGGATTGTCCATGTGCGACTCTTACCCGTCGATTGCCGCGCGACTAAGCTGCTGCATATGCGACAATCTAAACCCGTCGAAAGCTACGCGCCAACAGCGATCGTAAAGCCTAGCCTTAAAACAATGGAAGCATCGACTGAAAGCCTTCCAGGCTCCCTTCCACGAAGCGCCAACGACCGAGTGCATTGGAGTGCACTCGACACACTCTCGATCACCCGCTAACACAAGTAACTGTTTCCTCGCTCTCCCGGCGCTCTTTACTTCCGATATTAATAAAGAAGCTTTGTAATATAACTGTGATATATTTATGTGATATACTGTGCAATAAAAAAGTGAATATTTAGTTAAATTCGAAGCTTCTCGCGTTTTTCCTTATTTTGCTCGAAACGGGAAAAACAGATATAAACTGCTTTCCAATGAATCACATTTAGTTTGTAGTTTTTGAAGGTTACTAATATTTAAGTTAAGTTGGATAGCTATCAAACTTTAGGCTATAGCCCCAAGGCATAATATGTTCTTAGATTTATGATTAGAATTTTGCCATGTTCCCTTATACGCGGCTACTGACAAACCACAAAAATATGTTCCTTGAAGACCAAAACTAACTAAGTACAAAAGATTAAGATTTCAATGAATGGTTTATATGAAATCCGCGGATCGCTCAATGATTGGCTGCCTTTTGTAATTAATAATTGAAATGAAAATGCAAAAGTTTTAAAAAGTCTATATAGAAAATTGCCTTCATCTGGCCATACCTACATACATACATTTGGCGAGCATAGCCACAATTTGTAACATGCTTAAAGCAAAGCGAAAACAATTTTCTACGTTCTGGAATTTGTTATATTTTCCCAATGCTCCGACTACGCTCTTTCTGCTTTTCATGTTATGCAAATAAATGTACATACTCGTATGTATATATACTTACTAAAATTGTTTAGTTGATTGTGGTAACGAAGGAGTATTTGAATATATATTTTAGATGAAATTTGCCCGAGGGTAATTCTATTCAAAAATCTACCAAGAAGAATAAATAGAATAGGAACAAGACCAATTATTTTTTTTTGCGGCAGTTAAGAAAGCTTCCTGCCGTCGAGGACGAAAACCAAATACAGACAAAATGTCTTCTTTCAACCGTTTTTTCCAAAAAAAATCTAGACGTGGGAAAGAATATGTTCCTTGAATCAATGAAAATTTGTTCTTGTTGGTGGGTGGTGGGCGTGGTTGGTTTTTATGCAACCTTCTAATATTTCTTAGGCTCGTTATTTTGGAGCCTTGTACCAAAATTCATAATCTTAAATATTTTTCAGTACATAACATAATGCTGACTTTTTACAATGAAAACATTTTGGGCTGTATGGGAGGTGGGTGTTGGGCGCGTCCGATTTTAATGAAACTTTCAGGACCCGTTCTATTTGTTGATTTTAACCATTGTCCTTTGTTTAAAAAAAAATCTAATGGAAGGAACAAATGTTATATGAAAATTGAATTTTGGTTTGTATGGGGAGTGGGTGGTGGGCGTAGCTAATTTTCTTAAAATATTTGTGCCTCATCATAAGAAATCATTGTACCGAACTTAAATCATTTTCGCAACCCCCAACACGCATTTTTGGTTCTTTTGGGGGGTGAACGTGGCTAATTTTGATTAAACTTCAGATTTTTCTGAGCACCACAGCTATGCATTAGCACATTTCTAGGAAAATCGATAAAGATTTGGAGATTGTTTTTAAACTTTCACAAATTTGCTTATTGTATGGGAGCTCAAGAGGAGTTTTTGCGTCATCATTGAAATATACACTTTTCTATTATGTACTCAACTTACATCTTCTTAAGCTGACGCGCTCGAGTTTTTCAGATGATCGACTTTTTTGTTTTTAACTAATCTGTAAGGCGTTCCTCAATTCACCCATCAACATTAAGCGTTCATGGATTTATAGTAGCGGCCCGAGACAGCGTGTGAGGTTTCTCCCCATATCATGTTTTGACGCACTCGAGTATTGCAATGTGTCCGTTTTTTTTTTTCTTTCAATTTTTGCCACTTCTTACATGCCCTCCCGCCATTTAAATAAAAAAAATTTACGTACACTTTTTTCGTTTTCGAACGTAAACTTCAAAATCCAATAAGGCTCCATGGCGCTTTATTAACTGCAAATTTAGCATAACGGGCTCCCCTACTATTATTATTATGAATGAAATGTTTGAAATTGTTTAATCCAAATTACTATAAATCTCATCAGGGCGTTTAAATTTAAAGACACACACGTTACGAATATCAAGCTTGCGATAATTTCAGATATTGCTAAAAGTAAATTAAGCTTCATAAGTTTTTTCATTTGACTTGACATTTTGATCATTCGTAGACATACCTCTGTACAACGGATCTATGTTAAATAATTATACTTAAATAGTGGGTTGTTGCCTTCCACATGCATGTTTAGGAACAGTAACTGTTAGAAACCCTATCAACATGCTGCTACGAAATGTTGCCGGCATAAAATTTAGCGGTCGACAAAGCTGCTTGCAGAGCACTGCTATGAAAATTCTGTCAGTTTGAAATCTGTTAAGTACTTTCGTTATTCAAATGCAACAAGTTGCTGTCCTGCTTAAGTAAGCTTAACATAAGCGTAAGATGAACAGATGAATATTATTACAGAAATGTTACTTCATTAAATGCTAACAAAATACCGAAAGTTGGCAGTCATGTTAAGAAATAACCCAACAAATTTGAATCAGGCTTAAGTCATTCGGCGATTTTAAGGGTTTTTATATGTCTGCTTGATTTTATTAATAAAAAAGTTTAAGTGACAAAAATAACCGTACTGAATAGATTAAGAAAATAAATTGAATAATAAAGATACAGGTAATATTCTAATAAATACTGAACTACAATAAATAGCCGTGAAAATATCATCTCATTTTTATTTGAGTACATGTCTGTGGCCATATGGAAGACAAGCTTAAATCGACATAGTCCATAATTGAGTTCATAGCTTGGAATCTCTTAAAAACGTTGAGTTTTTACGAAGTTATTTGAATTTACTTTTTAGTTTATGTATGTATTTAGAAAAAATTTTGCTTAAGAAAAACCATCTTAGGTATATGCACTTAATTTTGTTTACATATTCTGAGTTTTCATTTTACACACGTATATCTCAAGACAAGAATTTTGCACTTAAGCTGTTCTTTCATATGGTCACAGTTATAAAAGAGAGTTACGGGTTAGTAACTTTAATCTATAGACAAATTTTTGCATATATACCGAGTTTTTTGATATCCGACATTGAAAGAATCTCCGAATTTCTAAGTAGCGAGAAGAAATGATCTCCAGATATCGACGAAGCATTAACACCGTGTTCATCATTCATTGCAATCGCTCTGAAACTAATTTGCTTCAAATCTGGCTACGTCTTGATCCCTTCAAAAATATGATGGCTGAAAAGATTATGACTCTGACGGGGGCTGCTATGACGACAAAACTTCCACCGAAAAATTTTTTCGATGGAATTATATGTACCTACCATGTAGTGGGGAAAGTAGAAAACTGGTCATTAAGAACATTGAACATTGAATATTGATTGTAGGTTTTTTAGGAAAATACATCGATTCTGTAACTGCCTCAAAGGCTTCTGAAAGCACCTTCAATTTAATTTACGTGTTGGAAGTCCTGCGTTGTAAACCTGCGAATGTTGAATATCTGAAGTGAAAACGGAATACTTATTTGACTTCCTATACAGTACCTTGAACCAACGGGGAAACGAGAATCATCCGTGTTACCGGGGAGATTATCCCTGTAAAAATGAAGAATAAGGGACCACAAATTGGAATCCTCCAAGCTGTATCTATTTGTCAACGTCTCGAATGTACTTTGTCAGTGTTGTATAAGTTTTCTAATTCATTGCAAAATAAAATTAAAACAATAGTAGATCGTAGGCTATTACAATTCCAGCCGAACCCTCTCTTTCTCTCGTCTCTCTTCATAAATACTTTTTTCTACTCCTTTAACTATTTCATCCTTTTTCTATTCTATTATTTATCACACTGCTATCTTCTTCGAGAGTGCCTATGACTCTTATAGTCTTTAGTATAGACAATATACCAATTAATTTAACATTGATCTATGTAGAGTAAGCTATATTTTATAAGATACTGAAATAAGATGTACTATAAAAGACCTGGTCTCAATAACTGTATGAACTGAATTGAAAATTAGTGCATTTTATAAATGTCGCACACTCACAGAGGCAAGATATTTAGGTACTCTCTTTGCTGTCGTTGATTTTCGATGGCTCCCTGAATTTTCTGAAATTTCTTTGGCATATGGTGAATCGAGAATGCATTTGTCTACAAACAAAAGGAGCATTCAACAAAAAGTGTTTTCGTTTGTTGTTTGTTCGCTGAAGGTATTCAAACTCACGGCTCAGTAGGTCGTAACATAAAATAACTGGCTTGAGTCATCAGAAGGAACTAATCTGTAGTGAGGAATAATTGAAAATAACAAACAGCCCAATGCGCTTAAAGGTTGACAACAAAAAAAAATTAAGTAACTACAGAGAGGCTTACTGAAAGCTGAGAGTTTACATAAAGTACGAGCCGCTGTCTGTAACCAGTCCATCCAAACAGATTTTGTATGCAGAACTTTTTTTTTGTTGGCTTATTGGCACATAATGCGATATTCGCTACTTAAATTTTGTTTTCCACGTGTTGTTAATGAAGAAAAATCGCAGAAAAATTGACTTTTAATCACTTAAGCTTCTTTCAGGGAAAAGGTGAGAGGAAATTCAATACAATTTGGGCTACATATCCATAAGCTTCTCTGTTGTTGTATGTAGTAACCAGTGAAACAGGACGAAATATTAAAAGAGCAAACAACGCAGAATCAAAAACAGATTTTATGAAACGTGGAAATTCAAATTTTTGATCAAAAATCCTCTAAAAACGTGAACCGTAGGTAAAAATAAAAACATAAAAGTAGTTATTATTTATTCTTCCTTTTTACGTATCGTAACTTCAAGCAATAATAATTTGACTCGTTTGGGTTATTTTGACACTGCCATTTGAGCCAATATGAGAAAAGAACTATGACTTACCCTTTATAAAGTAGAAAGTATAATATGTTGATAAATATTCAGAATTATACTGATACCTCTTTAAGGGATGATTTAAGTGAACATCGCTCCGTAGCACTTTAACACATTTACGTCTGAAATGTAAGAAAATCATGCCACGACGCAAATGTTTGACGAAACTTTTCGCAAGTTTTTGTTGGAGCTTCAGGCGAAACTGAATCAAAATGTCTGCAATGGAATCCTTTATAAAAACAAGTAAGGGTGTTATAGTCAGGCGAGCCTGACAATAAAATACCCGACACAGACACACATGTTCAAAGAATTTTTAATATCAAGAGGCGTTATGACCATAAGGGGCCCCATATACCGACTTTTGATAGATTTCTTTATGAAAACTGCCCCTTTGCCACGCCCGCTTTTCCAATTTTTGTTGAACTATAATCGGAGGCTTAAATATATGCTCAAATTTTAAGTTTCATTAAAATATTTCAAAAAAGTCCGATTTTAAGGCAGTTTTGGGATTTTTGTGACAGACCCTAGTACTGGAGGTACCCCTAAAAATGGTCCGATCGGGTCCTACTCATGTCCCCGTGAGCATGCATACCAAATTTTGTCGCGCTAGCTCAACTCCTTCGATAAGAAAACTGTATACAAACAGACGGACAGACAGAGCAGTCCACAGACAGACGACAGACAGACGGTTTTAACAGACAACGGACAGACAGACGGACAGACAGACGGACAGACAGACTGTTTTTCGACGATTGTTCTAAATCGAATCTCTGGGACTACTGATTTCAATTTTTTAATTTTTTTGTCAGGTCTAACTCTCGACTGGTTCTGGATGTTATACACAACCACACAAACGCAATATACCCTCGACACAGAGTGTGTCGGGTATAAAAACCTTCTAACTACTGACGCGCTGGATTTTTCAGTAAAGTTTTGCACTTCAGAGCCAGCTGCGGGGAAACTTTCGGTTTCCAAATAAGCTTGAAACAGAATCTGTGAGAGCAAAACGAAACGAAGCCTTGGGTGAAAATTTTGCAGTTCGAGGAACCAGAGACAGCGGAAAACATTTTATAATGTGTTAGAAAACGACACTTGTGCGAAGACCCGGTAAACAGCAGTCGCATACGACGAAGACCAGCATTTCATAGGCTGCTTCCCTTGCGGTCGGCGAAGAATGTGAACATGAAATCCACGCATCAGGCATGATTATCAACGCATGAATCATGCCTCCTAAGGGTGCTTTGCATGCATGCCAAACTTCCATGCCTATTCATTTCTTTTTCTTAAGGCTTGTCATAGGAAATCATGCATTGCCGAAAAATGTTTTATCAATGCTTGGGAACACATGAAACATGTGTTCCCTACCACGAATGGTTCAACAATGTTATTTTGTTTTTTAAAAATAAAATAAAATTATAAAAAAATTTTATTTTTAATGTTTTAGTTTTTTTCTTCTTAATTTTGCTTTTTTTCTTTATTTATAAACTTTTTACTTTCCTAACTTTTTTAATTTTTTTCGTCTCGAGAATCGAACCACTAACCGCTCGGTTGGTAAGTCGGTGTCTTTACCATTACACTGTATAGGCAAATTGAATTTTCTTGTCAAAACGCTAACTTGAGTTTTTGTTGATCAAGGTTGCTTTGAAACGCGCGCATAGAATTTTCAAAGAAAAAAAATTTATTCTCAGCAAATATTTTAAAAAACATTTTAACATGGGAAAAATTAAAGAAAAAAATATTTTGTTGCAAGATTTTAATTAAAAAAAAAATAATTAAAATGAAAAAGATAAAAAAAAGCTAGTAATTAAAAAAAAAATTTTTTTATTTCAACAGACCCGGGGCTCGAACCCGGCTCAGTCGGCTGGAAGACCTAGCTTTAAGCACTAGGCTAGCTTCCCTTCGGCGGCGCGGCGATCAGAATGTGAACATGAAATCCACGCATCAGGCATGATTATCAACGCATGAATCATGAATGCTACGGGCATGCATGATTTTTTGCAGCAAAGGAACACATGAATCATGAATACTACGAGCATGCATGCTATTTTGCAGCAAAGGAATGCATGAATCATGAATACTATGGGCATGCATGCTTAATTTTACAACAGGGGTGAGAGTTTGATTAATAAATAATCATACGCAGCGCTGAACTCGGCTACATAAATTGTTTTAATATGATGATGAACTTCTTATTTAAGAACCTGTTAAAAAAAAAATTTAATTAAATTTGTATTCGAGTTTGCTAAGGAAACTCAGTATTCCATAATCTTAATTGATTGTAACATATTGGAGAGTCAAACGATGCAATGAAGCCTTTTACACTAGGGGAATCCGCAATTTTTCAGTTTTGGGAACCAGAGCAGGCGGTAAAACATTTATAATGCTCGTTTCAGAATAGCCCGACCGGCAATTGTGGCTTCGAATTTGTCAAATGATGAAGTTGAGCCTGCGAGCTGTTTGAGTTTGCAATTTTTTCACTTCGGGTGAGAATTTGATTTATAAATATTCATACGCAGCGCTGAACTCGGCTACATTAAATTGGTTTTAATGATTGATGTACTTCTTATTTTAATGGAATTCCATGTTACAAAGAAAAAAAGAAAAAAACTATGGTATTCGAGTTTGACTAAGGAACGTCAGTCATCCTCCACTTAATTCTTTAATTTGATTGTAAATATATGGAATGTCTCAAACGAAGCAATGGAGGCAGTTCTTAGAAATAAATGCACTTGTTGTTACCTTGTTCTTTCTCCCGAAACCAAAAAGCCGGGCGGCCGGGCAAATATTGCACATTGATTTTGATGGGCAAAATTTGCGCCATTTTATTGTACAAGTCTTGCACTCGTTCTTCGCAGGGTCGTTCATACAAAAGGGCAAAATTTGCAACACTCCAATTTCCACAGCTGCTTGAATACCACTATTGATGCAATTATTCTCTTTAGAAATTTGATTTATTTGAGGTATTTTCTGAACTAATTCAAAGAACAAAATAATAGATTAAATAATTTTACGTTAATTATTCACAGCCGTCGTATAGAGTTGGTAGAAAATAAACAGAACCACCTAAGTATGCTTGCTACTTATATCAAAATCTACTTACATTCAAAACCTTGGGGTATTACTTCTTCCCCTCCCTATCTTAACTCGGAGAACTCAACCCTTTGAGGATAGCAAGCTTTATTGAGCGAACGAAATCGTTTTTCAAATAGGTGTCCGAACCCATGGGTAACACAATGGACCTTCCTTGGTCAAGTGCGCCACCTTTCTGGTGGGCGGCTCCTATAAGCCTAACCTTACCTAACCTACATCAAAATCTTGCCTTACTCATTAAACTCTAACAAACCGAAAAGCTTTGTCCACCGATTCCCCAAAAGAAGATTTTATCTTCAATTTTAGCAGGTATGTAAGAATGTTTAAAAATTACAAGAAGCGAAATGCGATCCTTTTGACTTCTCACACATGCCAGCTCCCATGCGACCACAGTTCATGACTTTGAATTGTCAAAACTAATTTGTTCACTTCATGCAAAGAAATAATTTTGTCCACAAATTGCTACAATGTTTTATTTATTCAACCGATAAACAAACAATTTTTTCCATACAAAAAAAAAATAAAGAAAAAATCGGCAATCCGATTACCTCGTGCTGGAAATCCCCTTTTGACCTTAAATGCCTCGTTGGATAGACAATAAAAATATCATAAAATGTAGGTACACATTGGCCAATCGCTGCCATCAATAAATGTTTGAACGTAGTCAGAATCACTTTTAATTAGGTATTTACATTTGTGCATATATTGAGACGGAAAAGTAGATTGAGAGTTGAGTAAAAAAAAATAATAATAATCCACAATATTTAGAGGTCCTCGAATCAGAGGCATTGAAGAGAATGAAAAAGCATCAGTAGCTCTGTGACATGTAAGTCAAAAATTACTATTTCCGGTTATTATTTGACGAGCAAACTTAAAGCGTCACATTAAATTAAAAGTCGCCCACTGACCTAACAACAAAAAGCTCAATCGAGCCGCTACTTCCTTCTTAACACTCCATTCAACTCGACGTTACAATATGTTGTGCAATATGCTGCGACTTATTGATTCCATTCGTATGAAAAACACTTTGCTGAGGAGCAATTCAATTTCTTCTCAGAATGGCTGTTTTGGATTTGACCTAGAGGGTCGTTTTTTTATTTAATTGCCCTGAGATAAATGAAGAAGTGCTTTTAGAGATCTTTTGAGTATTTTTTACGATGAATGTTAAAAGCGAAATTCTGCTAAAGGCAATATATTAATTTTGTTGATGGAAACGTCAAAAGTCTCGGTGGCAGGGAAAACGAAACTTATGAAGCCTGAAAATAATTCCGATTTAATTGAATTCGTCAGAAGGTTTCCCATTATTGTCCTCTTATAAGGTCATTTTTGTTTTGATACAGTCAAAATTTACTGGATTTGCTAATTTTTCTAAGAAACGAAATAACTTATTGTAAACATCAAATGTTTTTGTGATAGAAATATAAGAATTTAAACATTAATAGAATTTTCAGTATTGTGTAGAATTAATTTAGAAAAGGCTGTTAAGATTTAGAAATCCTCATTCTATTTTAATGGCCATAATCTCGATCGATCAATCTAGGCAATCTGAACCTGCGCCTGCATCTGTGTGACAGTCTATTTGTATATTCGTCCTTCCTCTGAAAGGACATTTTTCCAAAAGGTTAGGTTTAACTAGTTGAACGTTTTGAAGTAAGAATACTTTCGCACGTTACAGAAATTGTCGCGCGAGTGAAACAGAAGTAGAAAGGATGATACGGAATATACCCAGCGGCCAAAATGTTACTCACGGAAGCGATGAACTGCAACACACTTCGCAGGCTATAACGCACACGACTTCTTATACAATCCTAGTTTACTTTTGTTCGAACGTATCCGTTTTGTAGAGTGCACGCCTACCACCATAAACTCACAAAGTAAACAGGTTTGTGTGGTGCTCATCCGATATTCTGTCTACAATCTTGCATACACTGTAAAGGGTAGAAGACTTACTCAATTTATTAAAAATCTTCAAAATCTTCTCTGATATTACACACTTTTACTCCGTTTCTTGTGGCTGTTTCGACAGTTTTGAAGGAAAGACGTAGCAACGCTGTTGTCTTTTCATGGCTTACAGAAAAAATAAATGTTGCAAGGTCCAAAAAACGTGCAGTATTTCATACGATATTTTATTTCAAAAGTTAAAATACATAAATAAAAATAATATATGAAAAAGGCTGAACAAAAAGGCTGAGGATAAAAATTGTTTTTAAGGCAAAAATCGGAAAGAAAAAGTCTAGGTTTTGCCTCAAATATGGTAAAATAGCCACACTGCTGGCCATGCTGTATTCTGCATTCGGCAGTTCATGGAAGTTTTAAGATAGCACCAAGTCGCTCCATGTAAAAAATTTAGGGAATATATTCATGTATGCATTACGCAAGACTAGTATTGGAAGACCTCCTCCATACTTTGGATGCATGACTTCATGAATGATCGGTCGTGACATTTGTAGGGATTTTGCATCGACGCTTCCTATGCTTCAAACTGATATATGAACATCTGTATTTTTAAGCTAATTTCGTTCTTTTTGAGCTCATTCTGAAATAGCATAGAACAATTCCATTCCAAGAGCAACGAGAAATGATTCATTCGATTTCAAATTGAGTCGCAATTCGACATGAATGCGAATTCTAGACCATGCCTGATCGTTGAAACCAATTTCTCGGAGATTTTGGTACTTTATTTAAGAAATTTTGCACCAGTAGCGATTATAAAAATTTATTATTGTATCCTTTATTCCGAAAAAGCTGATATACCTGCTAGAAAGTTGAAAGAATAATGATCTTCGACGCACCACTCCGAAAGAATTCTTTTTCGGCTGACTTCCTTTAAACTCGATCCAAACGTTTATTTACTAACGGAAGCGAAAGATTACATAAAAGAAATCATTGAAGGATTTCGGGCAATATTTAAGGTGTATGCACACTCTTTTAGATACCTCAATTCTGAAGGAAAATCCTACAACTTATTTAATTAATCTTTTAGGTTTATTGCAGCGACCGTGCAGAGTCCCTAAATGGTATTCTGTGCAGGTAGGAGGTAATTAAAACTTTCTCTGTAAATAAATAAAGCCTTGATTTAAGATATTATTTTACCTGCGATATAATTCTATGCAGGGCTACTTTATGAACTGCTCATTTCCACGAGATTTTGTTAAATGGTTTTGAAATGAAATATCCCTAGTTGAGGGGTAGCTTAAAACTTTATTCATTTCCTTGTATTTTAAACCAAGTCAAACCCTCTGCGCACTTGAAGGTACAAGCAAACTTGTTCGTGCAACCATTTGGCCTAAAGTATGAGCTAAAAATTTGCTCAATCTCCTTTAAAAGTGTGCGGTTAGAACGAGTGCGAGAGGTAGAAAGAAAGAGAGATAGCTAGAATAAGCCACGCACGCATGCATTTGGCCTGCTTTTGTGCCACAGACTATTTAACACAACAACTGCGCATGCTTCAATCAGTTCGCTTCGATTGCTTGAGTTGTGCGGAACCGGTAAAACCGATAAAACAAAAAATCGAAAATTCGTATTAAAAATGGCGTTAAACGAGCGTCGTGTTCTAACGGAGTTCATAAAGATATATGAAAGTGAGCCATGCTTGTGGAAGGTTAAGTCCAAAGAATATAATAATCGCGAGACAAAGAAATATGCATATAAACGTTTGGTGGCCAAATTGCGGGAAATTGATCCCAAAGCAGACCGTAAAACGGCTGTGAGACAAATCAATTGTTTTCGAACGAACTTCCGGAGGGAACAAAATAAACAACATAAGCAGGACGATGAACACAAACTGTGGTATTATCATCTATTTGAATTCCTCGATGACGCAAGAACACGAAAATCAAATAACTATAACACAAATCAGGTAAGCTGATGAGGAATCTGACTAGAGTACAAGGGACACAAGAGAGTCCTGCATTTATAAGCTGTTCCATAGTTTCACGTACACTGAATGCGATAATTGAGCAATATCAGTTTGTGTGAAGTTAAGAAAACAGCTAATTTTTTGTCTTTTAATAACAGGAGAAACAGACGTTTAGATGATTTTCTTAAAGGAGCCTAATACGGTCCAATTTCAAGTATAATTGCCACGTCACATTAATTTCTACATATCCTGAAATTGTCTCCAGTCTCTTTTATAAACAAAAAATTCATTTGATTCATTATATTCTTTCATCTTTACAGTACCCAGGCGACATCGAAATTTTAAAAGTAGAAGATTTTAATTCGGATTCAATACTTTTCAAAGGTTTCAACGATTCCGATGAATCGACAGAAAAGTCACAACAAGAACAAAATCAACTTGAAACAAATGAGGGAGAGCCAACTCCACAGCATCCATCAAGAGATGGCACAGAGATAATGGTGACACCCGTTGGCAATGGAACAGCTACGGTCAAACGCATGCGCTCGTATGAATCAACCGACGAGGATAGCTTAATCCCCAAACGAACAAAATGGAGTTGCACAAAAAATGAAAATCGCTTCGACATGTTCGGAAGTATGGTCGCTGGGAAGCTACGTTCCATCGGCGATGACTGCCAAAAAATTCTAGCCGAGAAGGCTATCAACGATGCGGTTTTTATGGCTGAAGTCGGTCAACTGACCTTGAATCATGTTCGTTCAATTTCGGAATCGCGACAAGCACCACCCGTTGTCGAGCTCATCAATTCCACGACATGTCAAAACGATGAACCCAACTCATTGAAAGAGCAATGGAGAAATTTGTAGAAAAGCAAACCAACCAAGTAAAACCTTGGATTTTTAGAACTATGTGACCACTTTTATTTTTGGTTATGTTGCAGTCTCGACGTACCCTTGAAACAGGGGCGGATCCAAGCCATCCGTCGGGGGGGGAAATAAATTTTTTTTTAAATTAAAATTTTCAATCCGTATTTTACAAAGGATGCACTATACATATATTTTATTAAAAGATAAGCAATTGATTTTGAGAAAATACAAACGACAAAAACCTACAAATAAAAAAAACCTTTTTTAATAAAAAAAATTTTTTAAATAATTTTTTATTTAGGGGCTCTCTCCAGTTCTGTCAGAAATAAAAAACTTCATATAAAACAAGTAAAGAAGTTTACATCGGCAAAGCCGATTGCACACATACCTTTTCCTCTGCCTAAAATATGTTAAAACATTACCTTAACGAAAATTCCTGCCGTTTTCGTTGTTCTAGCTTGGATATCTATTTATACCTTATCTGTACTTCGATTTAGCTTCTAAAACTCGAGATTATTATTAAGCACAAAATTTTCGCGGATGGTGAGCATGGTCAAGTTTTAACCGTTGGAGGACATTTTGTCTAGCTGCGAAATCCTCAATTCAAAATAGTGAAAATCAAATTTTCGCGAATTTCGCGAATGGTGGTCTTGATAAATTTTTAACCCTTAGAGGACATTTTGTTTAGCTGCGAAATACTCAATTCAAAATAGTGAAAATCCAATTTTTGCGAATTTCGAGAATGGTGGTCAAATTTTAACCTTAAGTGACGACTTTATTTGGCGGCAAAATACACAATCGGAAGAAGCAAAAAAAAAAAAATCATTTTTGTATACAGATATGAGAATAAGAGAAAAAGTGTTTTTTTCTTATATGTAGGATGATGACCATAGTTATAGCGATGTCGCAATTTTTTTTCAGCAAAAGCTTAAGTTTACATGGTAGCTATACACACACCAAATTTCAATAAGCTGGGATGTGTGGTAAAAAAGTTATCCAGGAAAAACCTTAAAAATCGTGATTTTTGAAACTTCTGAACCACTTCCCACGACCCAAGGAGGGACTACGAAAACAATTTTTATGCAGTTTTTCGGACATTTACCTGGTTCATGTGCATGCCGAATTTCAATATGATATCTTTCATGGCTTAGGAGTTAATTACGAAAAACTAAAGTGTGACCGACAGACAGACATGGCTAGATCGACTCCTCTTGTCACCCTGATCAAGAATATATATATATGTCTGTATCTATCGCGACTCCTTTGGTATGTTACATACTCCGAGCCAAACTTAATATACCCTTTCCTTCGGAAAAGGTATAAAAACGCTTCATAAATGAATCAGAAATTTTCTGAAGCGTTTTTTTATATGAAGTTTTTCATTTCTGTTTCATTTCTGACAGAACTGGAGAGACCCCCTTAAAAAGAAAAAACAAACATTTTGTTACGTAAATTTAATATAGCAATTTTAGACAGTTTATTTTTCATAGAAACAAATTCAAATTCAACAAAAAATTCATATCTTTCTTATATAATATTTGTATAAACAAATTTTCGAATTCGTTTTCCTTTTTAGAGAATTTCCCCTTTTTTTCGCCCCCCGTGGATCCGCGCCTGCTTGAAATAAATAAATAGAGCACGGCCTCGATTTAAATAACATAAATAAAATGTCCTTTTTTAGTTCGTAATTTGGAAAAATTTTTGTGAACAGGTGAAGCTTACGAAGCTGCAAATTTAGACAAGCGCACAGAGCAGTGTGATGCTTTAACAAATGTTTAAAAATCTTTTGAAAAATACTTTAAAGAAATTTCCAAAAATTCACACTTGATCGAGCTGTATAGCCTGAAATCCACTAAAGAGTTTTTTACGTAGATAAAAGTGTGTAGAGTGTATATAATCTACCTTTGTAGTGTACAATGAAGACCGTCTATAAAATTCTGCAATCCTACACAGGGGAGCCGTCGACATATTCAGAGTAGAGCTATACTGCTTATGTGCTCCACGATTATTACACATAAAATGTTATAAAGAGGAAATACCGATAAATGATGTAATGAAGGTGAACTAAGCACACAGCTTTGAAGTTGTAAATTATTCAAATTCGCTAAGCCAAAAAAGTTTTTGCCAGTTTACTCTTAAAGTATTTTTTCCAGTGCAAATGAATCGCTCAAACACACATATGTACATGTGAGATATCAGAAAAATTTTGCATACTCAGCAGGAAAAGTCCGCCTAACAAAACCAGTGATGTCAGGGTGACTTTGAAGCCGGTATGCATGCCAATTCATCGGACACTTTGTATGACATTTGTACACTGATAGGGACTGACTGAGTGACTATTAGTGAAAAAGTCACTAGTGACGCCCAGCAGGACATTGTCACGCTTGGGGGATGCGATGACGAAAAAAGCATTTGAGAGCAGCATATATGCTTTTTTCTCTCTAATTGTCACTTTATTTAAACCGGTCTGAAAACATCTCTTCTATGTCTTCTCTTCGAATATTTCGCAGATTTTTAAAAATCGATTTTCAATGATTTTTGATTCTCTCAGCCAGGGATCGAACTCAAGGTCTTTGGATTGTGAGACGAGCACTTATACATTATGCCATCCATGCTAACGACCAGCTGATGCTAAAACCTTATTAAAATTTCAGTAGCCAATGAGATTCAAGAACATGAACGGCATCCCTTGTAGATGACATGTCCCCCAATTTGGCATGCATGACAATATCACCTGCATGACCCAGTGAAATTGCTGATGTTTTTGTACTGCTGGATATATATTCCTGCTGGGTATGGTCGTATTGGGCAGCCATGAACTAGGCGAATGAATCTAACTTTTCGTTTCCGTTGATAAATGAATAAAACTGAAATATATTTTCTTTTATTTTGAAGCTTCAAGTACTTTTGTTGAACATTGAAAATTTCACGTAAATTGAAGACTTTTCATACTGATCTGAAAAATAAATTCATATAGCGTCCGCAACATCAACTCTTTCAACTGGTGTGTTCTTATTAATGAAAGTTATCATTTCTATTCCTATCCCTGCAGGAATTTGAACTAGTGCAGAAGTATTCTTCGACTACTTCCCAAATCAACAGTACTACTCGCTCGTAATTTCCCCGCCAATGCATTCAACTGTAAACTTTTACTCTGAGGTGCCATTCGAAAATCGACAGTCGCGTTTGAACTAGTGTAGAAGTAGAGGAAACAGGGCCAATTCAGTAAATTTGCTATACTACGTTGATAGATGGGGGACCGGGCCGCGCTGTCATAGCTCACAGCGTAGCGCGTGCAACCCGCGGTCCGAAGGACCCAGGTTCAAATCCTGGGCCAAGTGAACGCCGATATTTTTTTTAAATTATTAGTAAAAATTGGAATCCTAAGAGGAATAAAAAGCAAATATATAAAAAAGAAAGTTTTCAAATTGGCAGAAAATGTTGAGCGAAACGTGCCATTCTTCCAAATTTTTTCGCCTGCGAAAGTAATAGAACTCGAGTCCTTCAGATTCCTAAATGAATACGCTTTCACTACGCCACGGACCTATCTGACTAACGCACAGCAAATATATTAGATTAATGTGTGGACAAAATTGAACTGTTGATTATGCCACTAGTTAGGTACTGTTGTCGAGAACTACTCGCTAGGGCCCAATTGACCCCACTCTTCCTACAGGGAAATTTACGACAAACCTGCCGCATATACAACTTTTAATTCAAGTTTATCTTAACTACCAGATTTCTTTCATATTGGAACCTTAACTTTACGAGAGCATCATCCCTAACGCCTGGCTTTGCCCATATTTTTCATTAGAATTTACGGTATCCTCATGTTCGCTCCGTAAATTTATTTGTAAGGAAACCAAAATATTTATTTTTTTGAATAAATCCAAATATGAATGAATATGAAAATATTCTTGGAATAACGAAAATACTGAGAAATAAATTTAAATTCTTTCAGCCTTTTCTCCTTCAAACCAAAACAAAATCGCTTTCATCTCTTCGTTTTACCCAACTCCATTTTAAATTCTTAACATATTTGTTATTTTTTACTAATCCTTCAAAAATATATTTTTCTAGAGTGAATCCTTTTCAAAATGTAATAAGGATTTGTTTACCTTCATTGTAAGTTTTCTTTATTATTATCTTAAATTTGGTTTGAAAATACCAAAATAATCACATAAGCGTTTAAAATATTTTTGAAGAGATTTCGTACAACAAATTTAGCTGGAATTGAGTGCAGTGGATGCAGTTTTCTTTTAGCTTCAAGCTCTGAAAAACAATTTTATTACAAACAAACACTTATTGACTTAGTTGTGAGAGGATTAAGTACATACATACAGTGCCGAGGAAAGGTGGATACATGTTGGGCTTTCCATTTTTTTTGCTCCCTATATCTCCGGTGTTAACGATATCGTTGTGAAATTTTTTGAAATTAAAAATGGTACTGTTCAGTGGTGAATTTTACGGTAAGCGAACTCAACGGCTTCTTGAAAGTGTTTTAAATGCCAATTGTCTGTTTTAAATATTGTCCTTAATTCTCGACTGCGGGTGTTTTAAAAATTTAAGCCGATCTGGATTTTTTTGAATCCATAAAAAATTACTCTCTCTTGAAGGACTGCTACGTTTTTCATAATAGTTTCGGTGCAAAATATCTGAACGCTGTTACTCTCGATATTTTGGTCTCAACCTTCAATATATTAAGGATTCTAGTTTGTGTTCAAAACTCATTATATTTCTCGTTGAGAAGCCAGTGAAGTGATAATATCAGTAATTTTAAGTTTTTGGTTTTGTTTAGTTTATGCTGAATACGATTCGCAATGAAAGCGTAAACTTGAATAAAAAGCTTTTCCTTTCGTTTTAAGTACCTACTTTTATTAGACTCCTTGGCGAAGGATGGCCAAAGAACAAATGAAGGAAAAATGCATAATTTGAAAACAAACCGCTCTCGGTCTTGTTTAACAACAACAAAAAATTTCAGCAGCATTCTACGGTAGATAATCATAATAATACCTCAGCACAACAATTTTTTGTCCTTGATCCTTCTGTTTGAGACTTCAGTGGCATTGTGTTCATGACTGTGCATTGCATTTTCTCCTCTGGTTTAGTCATGTTGGTATTCCATGCAGTTGGATACTCCATTGTTCAAGTTGTTTGAATAGCGCCATTGGCTGTACCTACCATTCTTTGCAAGGAGGATAAATTGTGCCTGCTTATGTCATTGAAACATGAAAGTCCATTCAACAACAGAAGTCAACAAAAAAATTATCTCTCAAATTGCCTTTTTGATTGCTCCTTATGCTTTCTGTAACGTTAATACTTTCCTTCTCTATGAGGTTTGATAAAGGAATGACTTAATGAATTTTGAGTGGTTTTATATTAAAATCTTCGAGAGGAGATTGTGTGGAGTAAGAAATTAATTCTAATTATTTTTCTCTTGAAAGTGTCTGGACTTAAGTTCGAATTCTCAATTCAACCACAGTATTTCTTAAGCTCCTCGTCTTTCTTCAAGTTAACATCTAAGATAAACGGAATATCATCAAATAAATTCATCTGAGATATGATAACTGAAGTGAAACAGATGGTCAGAAATGGGTTAATATTATAATTATATAATATAATATATATATGTTTATAGGCCGTATATATTTTTTAAGGTGAACTTCATAATCAACCTTTACACATCGTCGTTCGTAAGTTATTGTGTTCTATATGAAAAAAAAAAATGTTGGAAAATTGATTATAAAACTCAATTTAAAAAAACTGAAATGATAAAAGTGCGCTTTTATTGAGTCCACTAAGGCGGTAATGTCTTAGATTCCTTCTGCTTTAAAAATATCAAACTCCGTAGAATAAAGTTTTTAAGTTGGACGTTTTTAAATCAAAACGAAATCGCAATTCGTTTTTATCACATTGAACACAATAATTTACGAACGACGACATGTAAGCGCAAATCCAACATATCCTGCAAACGAATATATTGGGCACAAGAGCATGATGATTGCTCAGTGAGCCCATCATTGATTTTTTTCTTCAAATCTTTCTTCCTTCCCTTCAAATAATAATTTTATAATCGACTTGAATTGAAATTTTTATATTTTCCATTATAAAAACTGAACACCTCCCAAATCGGGCTCTGAGCGGAAACAAATACACGGGCTGCTGTCAATTATTTATTTTCAAAAATCCTGCAATGCAAACGAGATCCAAAGCAATTTGAATAAATTCGAAATTGAAGAAAATTGCTTCCTGACCGTAATCATAATTGATTCAATTAGCAATCTTGACTGAGCATAAACATTTGTTCCACGAAAAATGGTTCGGTTTCGTGGCGCTTCAGAAGAAAATCGAATTTCGCAAAAACATTTTAAAATTTAAGTTTTTCTCATTTTGGATTCAATTTTCTTGGTAAGGCAATAAAAAGAGACATTTTGAATTATTACAAATTTTCTATCATAAATTTTTTTTACAATTTTGTTATCAATCAAGGCTATTAAATACTTTTTGTTGTTTCAAGGAGGCCGAAAGACATTTTTAATGACTTCTGTTCCCTTAAATTCAAACTCTTATTTTTAACCAATGATTTATTATTTGAAAGAATAGCAGCTTACTTTTCCTTTTGGCAAAAAGCAAAAATGTGGAGCATAACATAAAGTCTTTGAAAGCGAGCTGGATACTCAAAAACTATTTGAAGTTGATTAAAACATTTTATTTGATGTTTTCTTTGGCTTATCTAACAATGACTATAAATTCTTGCTGTAAATATTTTCAGTAATTAAAAAAAAGGTGCTGCGATGGTGCATGATTACCTGGAAACGCTGCCAGTTTGTATGGAGAACCCATCTATTGACTTTAACACGTTGCGTGTCATATACTTTCGTGCAACGCTTTCACGCAATCGTTATTTAATATATGAGCGAAAGTTTTTTAGGAAATATTTTTAAGAATCCAGCTGAATCTAATTCAATTTTAATTTGCCAAAAGCAAGGTTTCTTGGGTTTAAAGTTAACAGTAAAATTAGCTTTAAACGAATAAAAGATTTTCAAGTCTGGGCAGTAATAAGCAACGAAATTTTCTGTGGCATGTGCGTTTATTAAGTTAAGCTTGGGTAAAATTTGAAGTAAAATTTTTCTTCTCTTATTATCCTCAATTTTCACAAATATAGCTTGTACTTTCTTTGGCTTTCTCCCTTGCATGAATACAAGCTAGAGAGCTTAGTTCATCAGTTGATGGAAAGAGCTTCAGTTCAACGTACTTATTTTCTCGTTGTGGTGCACGGAGTTGTTTCCTGTCGTTTTGCGGTTTTTCATTTTCAGTAAACAAAACGGATGTGCTTTATTAAAATAAAACTCCGCGAAACACGGACGTGTAAATCACTTTGGAAAGTTTTATACACACCAACGTGTGACATTGATTTATTTGTGTGAATAGAATTAAATGGTATAAAAGATACTTAATGAGGGAATGGGAGTAAAATGTGAATGAAACAACCAACACCATCAAACCGTCATTCTTTAACTGCTTGTAAGTTACCTTTCTGGTGATTTAACCCCCTTCGATTCGAATTCAAAAGTCGAGCACAGAATGCCTTATGAAGTCCAAGGTCAAATGTAACACAATTTAGCACAACTGAGCGAAGCGTTCCGAGTATTCAGTTCAATCGTTTCTTAAATAAATTTGTTTTGCTGCTTTGGATAAATAATAATATTGAACACCCACAAACTCAAAACTAAACAAAATAATTCCTTTTTTAAAATTTTGATTTTATCAAAAGAGATTATTACCAGCAATTGTGCAGTGTTGTCAATTAAGTTTTCATGTCTAATATGGAACCCACAAATTAAAGACCAAGAAAGACGAAGAAAAATTCAATCAAAATTGAAGCATTCCAAGCAAAAGGCAATCGAAATGAATTTTTATCTCTGAATGAGAGCTGACAGGAAGCCACAAGTATTCAGGTACCCAGATAATGCACTTAATTAGCTCAAAGCGGTGTTCATAGTTCTGCCCATTGTTGTGGTGAGACGCTAAGTGAGGTTAAAGTGGCCAGGCATTTTTGGGAAGTACAAACTTTAACTGAATTGGCCTTTAGTGAGTGGATTTTGAATATTGGAGAGATGATGTGAGTTTTCTTCGTAACTTACTTCGAAATAATTCAACTTAAAACATTTTTTCCTCCAACTTGTAAATTTGCTCAAACAATTTGCGGAGTTTCATTTGAAGACTCAAAGAAATGCTCTGAAGACTTTCGACGATTATCCTCTTACCTGGCAACTGACAAAATCTTTTCATTTTCAACTAAGGTAAGGCATTAAGTGTGCAAGGAATGTCAAAGTAGAATGATTTTTCCTTTGAAAACATAGGATTTTCTCTCGCCAATTCGATTTTCTGAATGGATTCCACGCAATTTGCTTGTTTGGTGTTGATTAAATTTGAGTGAGAAGAAAAAATCGGAACATTTCCGTCTGGTTAGCATGATTTTTTACTGCAAACGCTCATTGGACGAATTGTCTGATTTGAACCAACCTATATTCAGGTTCCAGATAAGATAATACTTTGCCTTTAACACATTTGGTCTTGACTTTGCTGGTCCTAATGTTATCGTGGAGAAAAGATTCCTGAGAGTTTAAGTTCATTAATTTATGTTGAAAAGGCATTTGCGAACCTGCTGACAATGAAGCAATAGGTGGAACTAATTTTCCTATGAAAACAATTGCGAAAGTTGAGAAGAATGCTGAAGAGAATCGGCTTAATGCTGGACGTACAATACTTATTAAATTTTAGGTTAGTTAGAATCCTTACGGAAACTAATGATATTCTAGAGCGCGCCTAACAAAGCTTTGATATTTGGTATTTGGTATCTGGATTTCCTAAAGAATAAGCTGAACACTGTCGAGGTATTGTTCTCATTGCTGTGCGTTTCAGCCTCATCAGTCAAGGTGAACATGAACCGGTCAATGCTAGGTATGATTACAACAACTGTATCATGACTCATACTTGTGCATGTACAAACAGTCAGGGCTGTCATGGAAATCAATAGTTGTCAGAATCGATTTTGAAATCATAATTTTTTTTGTGCAGGTGCCTCTGAAATCGATTGTGGATTCGAGACACGGTTTCATTTTTCGAAAAGGATACTGTTACCAAAACCCATATTCGATTTGAAAGAGACCTGCATAAAATAAATGATGATTTCAAATTGATTCTGAAAACTATTGTCATCCCTGAGTATCTTCAATACTAAAAATGGACATAAATTTCTAGGTTTCACTAACAAAATATTTCATTGGCTAATTTTTTCTAACTATCATATAGAAGGCGGCCTCTGTACCGTAGCTGGTTGAGATGTCAACTTACGAAGCGAGAGGCTCTGGGTTCAACTTCCAGCTGAGGTCGTGGATGTTTGTGTCGTTTATGTGGGTATGTTACCCAGTTGCAAATAAGGGGAAGTCCTCTACTAAGCGATGCATCACTTGAAGTATGCCAAGCACTGTCAATAGGCATTACTTCTCTTGGCAGTCTTTGAGAAGGGAAAAGGTGACGTGTTCAAAGAATAGCGTAAACACAAATTTTTCCTTTCTTCTATTCCGTTATTTTCCTTGCGGAATGTAAAACCGAAACGCAAAACCAAAACATTTTTGAACGGCTCACTTTCTGCCTGATCGTGAAAAACATAGGGAAGTCCTACCCAAAGTGGCCATGATCAAACAAAGTAGATGTGTAAAAGTTATTGGAAAAGTCTATGATAACCCCTCGCTTAGGAATGTTCAAATGATCAATACGGTGAGCAAAAAATTTGCAACTGGATTGCTGTGTACTAAATTTTTTTTGAAATATTATGGACAATTCCACAGAAAAGTCTACCATAAATGAAACAAGTAAGGGTGTTACAGTCAGGCGAGCCTGACAACAAAATACCCGACACAGACACGTGTTTAAATAATTTTTGAACCACGCACAAGAACAGGACCACTAAGAAGGAATATTCAAGAGGATTTTAAGGCCATTAGGGGCCCCATATACCGACTTTTGTTAAATTTCTTTATGAAAACCGCCCCTTTTCCACGCCCAATTTTCCAATTTTTTTGCAATTCCAATCGGAGGCCATAATATGCGCTCAAATTCTAAGTTTCAGTGGAATATTTCGAAAAATGCCAAATTTGAGGCAGTTTTGGGTTTTTTGTGACAGACCCTAGTACTGGAGGTACCCTTAACATTAGACCGATCAAGGTCCATTTTTTGTCAAATTTTTTGGGAGGATGTTTATGGTTACAAAGGAAGCATAAGTGCAAAATTTCGTTCAAGTCCCATTTGAATTTCGGGTGTAGGGGACAATTTTCGAAAAACGCCCTTCTGCCACGCCCATTTTTCTAATTTTTGTAAAACACATTAATTGGCCTAAAATATGTTCAAATGCCAAATTTCATCAAAATATCGTGTAAAACATCGGGTTTAGAGCAGTTTTTGTGATTTTCGTAACAGACCCTAGTACCGGAGGTACCCCTAAAAATGGTCCGATCGGGTCCATTCTCGAACTTGTTCTTACTCATGTCCCCGTGAGCACGCATACCAAATTTTGTCGCGATAGCTCAACTCCTTCGATAAGATAACAGTATACAGACAGACGGACAGACAGACCGACAGACAGACAGACAGACGGACGGACGTACTGACAGACGGACATGTCTATATCGAATCTCCTGGTGACGCTGATCATTTCTATTTATATTTTGTATGGTCTATCTCGACTGGTTCTGGGTGTTACACACAACCACACAAACGCAATATACCCTCGACACAGAGTGTGTCGGGTATAAAAATGAACAATATTTTTATCGGCGCGGCTTAGTTCTAGCTGTTACAATATTCAAGGAACTAACTGAAAACTTCCATCAACTTAATCAAATGGGGATATAGCTCAGTGGTAGAGCATTCGACTGCAGATCGAGAGGTCCCCGGTTCAAACCCGGGTGTCCCCTTGTTAAAGGTGATATTTTTATTAAAAAGACTTTGAATTATTTTACAATAGTCTACCAGAGTGCCATTAAAAAATGAATATACGTATTATTTCTCTTTAGGGGCTATCTCCAGTTCTGTCAGAAATGAAACAGAAACGAAAAACTTCATATAAAAAACAAGTAAGAAAGCTAAAGTCGGTCAAGCCCGACTTTGAAATACCCAGCGTCCCGACATTATGAGCGCACTATGTTTTGCTTCTCTATTTATGGGCGTGGCAGTGGGAGGGCCACATAACATTTTTTCCTACATCTTTCATTCGCCTTGGCCAACCTATGTTGCGAATTTGAAGCTTCTACGCCTTTTACCTCGGAAGCTACGAAAAATCTTCATTTTTGGGCGTGGCAGGGGGCGGGCCAGTTAAATTTTTTCCCTACACCTTTCATTTGCCTTGGTCAACCTATCTTGCGAATTTGAAGCTTCTACGCCTTTTACTTCACAAGTTATGATAAGCCCTTATTTGTGGGCTTATTTGTGGGCGTGGCTCACGGAGGGCGGCGACCATTTTTTTCCAGAATATGTCCCTTTTTGTAGTTTACCAGTACACCAAATATCAATGGAATGTGTTGAGTGGTTCGCAAGTTACAAGCATTTTACTGAAAACACATTATATTCATTTGTGGGCGTGGCAGTGGGCGGCTGTCTCCCATTTTTACTTAGGATCATACTCGGATCCCGATATATGTACCTGTGTGCCAAATTTCGACTTCATTGGTGCAGCCGTTTCGGAGGAGATCCGACCACGGACAGACGGACATGTCTAAATTGATTCAGTTTTTGATCCTGATCATTTCTATATATATATGTCTATATCTCTGGAGCTTAGTTCTCCCTGTTACAAGATTCGCACAAAACTAATATACCCCGCTTAAGCTGGGTATAACAATTCAGAAAGTTTCTGATTTAGGTATTTCTAAAGCTTTTTGTTATATGAAGTTTTACATTTCTGACAGAGCTGGAGATAGCCCCTTAAGGTCATTACACACTTGCTTAAAGTGGCAGCTCTTCATACTTACATTTACTGTCATTTTTTTATCTGAGCGAAATATAATATAATTGCTGAAAAGATTTGGAGACTTAATTTCTTTTCACGACGAGTGTCTACTAATTATGCCATCAAAAAATTAACTACGATTGTGGAGAGCCTTAGTTTAAGCTAAGTGAAATATTTCATTAGGGGTATTCACAAAGGCGTGTTTAAAACGTTGGAAAATCGGAATATCGGAAAAGTGGCTTCTTAAAAAATTTTTAAATTGAACAACTTTTTAAGCAGATAAAATTTTCCGATTTTCCGACTTTACTATTTTCCCACGCCTTTGTGAATACCCCTATTATGTCGAATGCAAATGAAATCTTTCCACAAGCGTATACAAACGTCAAAAATATATGCCTTATACATTGTAAAATGACGAATTTAGTAGACATTTAGCTGACAAATATTTTACTACGTTTAAGGAAGTGTGTACTGACCATTAGTCTTAAGCAATAAAACAAGTTAAAAAGGCGGACGTACAGACGAATAGATGGCCGGACGGACGCACATGTCTAAATCGATTCAGGTGTCGATCCTTACCAAGAATACATCCTATATTCTGCATACCTGCGGAGCTTAGTTCTAGCTGTCACAAGATTGGCACAAAACTAACTTGTTGTTTATCCTTGGACGCCGTAAAAGGAAAATTTTAATGAGGTGAAAAGGCTATAATCCGGTTTTCAAACATTCTATGTTCTTGCATTATAACTTGGAAGCATTTTACGAACGTATCCCTCTCTCCCACTCTCTCTCTCTCTTCCTCTCTCTCTCTCTTCCTCTCTCTCTCTCTTCCTCTCTCTCTCTCTTCCTCTCTCTCTCTCTTCCTCTCTCTCTCTTTAACTTCACTTCCTTGTAGCTTCCTCTCAACTTCTATTCACCTCCCACGATCACGCTTTACGAAACAAATTTTCTTCTCGCCCCAAACCCAAGCCCGTCTGAAGTGGTTTCAATTCTTAAAAAATATATAAGAAGGTTGGTTAAGCATGATTTTGTTATACCCAGCGTCCCGAAAGTATTGGCGCCCTGTATTTTTCCTTACACAAAATCAATGATTGTGGGGTTGGAAGTGGGCGGACCACATAATTTTTTCCCCTTTACCATCCATTCGTCTTGATCAACGTATGTTTTGAATTATAAGCTTCTACACACAGAAAAATATGACCCCATAAAATCGATAAGATCCCCTTGTTGAGCGATTTTATAGAAAAATCTTCTTAAACTATATGAACGATGTGCTTTTTCCATAGAGAAAACTCTTTGAATGCATAGAGGAAATCTTATTGAAACATTTTAATAGATATCCTCATATATTTAATGTGAATATCTCATTATTTCTGTTGAAGAATGTGGAGAACTTCTTGATATAAGCAAATAATAAGGTGACCATATCAATCAAACTATGTGACATTCTTATAAAAATTACGATTTGATAAGATTCCTTATTGGAAGAAAATCGTTTTAAAAAGAAGCCTTTTTAATATTAAAAGCAAGACTTATTGATTTAAAAAAGTATATTAATTCCATATTGAGTCCATAGTTTAAAAATCTAAAGCAGTTTTTTGCACTTACATTGATCCAAGTTCGAACCCTGCCGCAGGCCAAAGAATTTGAGGAAAAATTGAGAATAGGTAAAACAGGCAAGTAAATTTTAAGGAAAAAATACGGGGTGCAGAAAGTAAGTTGCCAACCTAATAAAAAGTTGCTTTCATTGCGCCTTCCAAAACGTCATGCAAAAGCTCTTTCAAGAAACTCCTATAAACTCTTTTATTTCTCAGTTTTTCATACAATGTAAATGTTAAATTATCTACTTTTTTGTGGCCCTGGAAGTAAGCGGATGTCGTTCATTTTCACATAGCATACTTTTAGGGGCCCAACATACCTGTGTACCAAATTTTGACTTGATTACTCAAACCGTTTGAATGGCGATCCAACCACAAGCGGATGGAAAGAGGAACGGACAGACGTTCGATTCAGTTTTTTCTTCACCAAGAATATATATTTCAATATCTACAGACCCTGCTTACGCTGAGTAAAAAAAGAGAATTTTATTTATGTTATTAAATTTGAGTCAAGGGTCTCTTTATTTAACTCATAAGTATGTTGAGACTGCAATATCGACAAAAACAAATGTGGTCACATAATTCTATAAAACCAAGGTTTTTACTTGGTTGGTTTGCTTTTCTACAAATTTTTCCATTGCTTTTTCAATGAGTTCGGACATCGTTTAGACATGTCGTGGAATTGATGAGCTCGACAACGGGTGGTGCTTGTCGCAATTCCGAAATCAAACTAACATGATTCAAGGTCAGTTGACCGACTTCAGCCATAAAAACCGCATCGTTGATAGCCTTCTCGGCTAGAATTTTTTGGCAGTCATCGCTGATGGAACGTAGCTTCACAGCGACCATACTTCCGAACATGTCAAAGCGATCTTCCCTTTTTGTAGAACTCCGCTTTGCTCGATGAGGGATAAAGCTATCCTCGTCGGTTGATTCATACGAGCGCATGCGTTTGACCGTAGCTGCTTCATTGCCAACCGGTGTCACCATTATCTGTGTGCTCTCTCTTGGTGGAGGATGCAAAGTTGGCTTGCTCTCGCTTGGTGGATGATGCAAATTTGGCTTGCTCTCGCTTGGTGGATGATGTAAAGTTGGCTTAATCTCATTTTGGAAAAATTGATGTTGTTCTTGTTGTGGCTGTTGTTCGACAGCTTTGCATTCATCTGAATCAGTGAAACCATGGAAAACCATTGAATCTGAACTAAAATCCTCTACTTTTATAATATCGATTCGGTTTGGGACCTGTGTCAAAATGAAAGATGAAATAATAAATAGAATAATTTTTTTTTTATAAATAAAAGCGACACTGGAAACAATCTTAAGATATGTTACAAATAATTCAACCAGACAATTATACTTGAAATTGAAGCGTATAAGGCTCCATTGACAAAATCATCTAAACGGATGTTGCTCCTGTTATTAAAATGCAAAAATCAACTGTTTTCTTAATCTCACACAAACTGATATTGCTCAATTATCGCTATCAGTGTGCGTGAAACAATGAAACAGCTGATAAATGCAGAACTGTTTCGTGTTCCTTGGACTCCTATCATATTCTTTATCAGCTTACCTCGTTTTGAATATTCTTATTTGGTTCTGGTGTATCTTTGTCGGCAAGGAATGCAAATAGATTATAATGCCACAATTTGGGTGAACAGTACTTGTACTTTCTTGGATTCTTTTGGACTTTCCTTTGCTCCCTGCGAAAGTTCGATCGCAAAGTAGTGATTTGCTTTGCCGCCATTTTAGGGTCTGCTTTGGGATCGATTTCCCGCAATTTGGCCGCCAAACGTTCATACGCCAGGTCCCTTAGCTCGATATTGTGATAGTCTTTGTTATGTATCTGCCATAAGCATGGCTCACTCTCATATATCTTTATGAACTCCGTTAGAACACGACGCTCGTTTAACGCCATTTTTAATACGAATTTTCGATTTTTTGTTTTATCGAACCGGTTCCGCACAACTCAAGCAATCGAAGCGAACTGATTGAAGCATGCACAGTTGTTGTGTTAAATAGTCTGTGGCACAAAAGCAGGCCAAATGCATGCGTGCGTGGCTTGTTCTAGCTATCTCTCTTTATTTCTACCTCTCGCACTCGTTCTAATCGCACACTTTAAAAGGAGATTGAGCAAATTTTTAGCTCAGACTTTAGGCCAAATGGTTGCACGAACAAGTTTGCTTGTACCTTCAAGTGCGCAAAGGGTTTGACTTGGTTTAAAGTACAAGGAAATTAATAAAGTTTTAAACTACCCCTCAACTAGGGATAGTTTATTCCAAAACCATTTACCAAAATTACGTGAAAATGAGCTGCTCATAAACTAGCCCTGCATAGAATTATATCCCAGGTAAAATAATATCTTAAATCAAGGCTTTATTCATTTACAGAGAAAATTGCAATTACCTTCTACCTGCACAGAATACCATTTAGGGACTATGCACGGTCGCTGTAAAAAACCTAAAAGAATAATTAAATAAATTGAAGGATTCTACTTCAGAATAGAAGTTTCTAAAAGTGTAAGCATACACCTTAAATATTGTCCGAAAACCTTCAATAATTTCATTTATGTAATCATTCGCTTCCGTTAGTAAATAAACGTTTGGATCGAGTTTAAAGGAAGTCAGCCGAAAAAGAGTTCGTTCGGAGTGGTGCGGTTCAGATCATTATTCCTTCAATCTTCTAGCAGGTATATCAGCTTTTTCGGAATAAAGGACGCTATAACGAATTTTCATAATCGATACTGGTGCAAAAATTCTTAATTAAAGTACCAAAATCTCCGAGAAATTGGTTTCATCGATCGGGCATGGTCTGGAATTCGCATTCATGTTGAATCGCGACTCAATTTGAAATCGAATGAATCGTTTCTCGGTGCTCTAGAAATAGAATGGTTCTATGCTATTTCAGAATGAGCTCAAAAAGAACGAAATTAGCTTAGACATACATATAAGGGCGGTTCGTATTTAAAAAGAAACATTTGTTTTCGCGGAGCACCTCGTCAATTTATTACCCAAAGAAAGAAGTTCATATTAAAAAAAAATTTTTTAATTAATATTTAGAGGTCGCTACCAGTGTTCATGGTTTTCAATCTAACTCAGAATATGTATTTAATATTATATATTCATCGAAAATATGTTATTATAAAATTTCACAGGTCAAAAAAAAGCGCGGTATTTTGAAGTATTTGTTATTGATTTCAGTGCTGGTTGATTCAAAGTCCAAAATAAATCAATGGAAATTTTAATAGATTTTGAAATGTTCCGACTTTGAGCAGCCCTTTAGATCATTCATTCTTAGATTTGTATGTTATTTATGATCTCATATTAAGGAATGTGTGGAATGGAATTTTTTCGATAATATTCATTTTTTTTACCAAGATGAAGTCTGAAAATGCTTCAAAATCCCTTGCCTATTTTTGGCTCTGTTATTTTGTTATTATTTTAAAGAATCTAACAACCCAGTAAAAAATTTTGGAGCAAAGCCACAATCGAGCAATCACGGAGGAATGACTTTTCAATCCATTCGGAGTTGTAGCGAGCAGTCCGAAATTGAGCAATGAAGAATAATGACTTTCTTCATCTATTCGGAGTTTTCGAGAGTAGTCAATCCATCAATAAATGAGTAATGACTTCTTCATCCAATCGTAGCAATAGGAAATCGAAATAAAATAAAATCCAGTTTGATTTTACGCTTGTAAACGAAAAAAAAAAATCCCTGAATTTCGATTCGACAAACACGGTGTATATGGTGGATATCATGGCTAGAAGTCGAGAACTCCAAGGTTCGAATTCCACAACAAGCCAATTTTAAAACGAGAAATAGACATTAGAAAAACAAAAAAATATCTGAAGTTTTGAACACGGAACAGGCAAAAGATATTTGAAATTAAATAAATCAATTCGAATATTTTTAGAAGCTAAATGTTATTCCCAGCTAGCATTTTTCGAAACTTTTGATCAAAAGCGAGTCTTTTTCGAGTTGCCTTTCTGATTTAAAAGATCAAATATGCGCTCGTTTTCTGATCAAAAATAATAGTTTTTTTGGGAGAAATTGGAACCCTCGCCGCGACTTTTCTTACGGAGTCATATTTGATATCATTTGCGAGTCGTTTTCGAGTCATATTTGTTATAATTTTCGAGTCATATTTGATACCATTTTCGAGTCTTCTAAGACTCATATTTGCTATCATTTTTGAGTTTTCTACGACTCATATTTATAGTCAATTGCTTTCCAAAAAAAAACAAAAATTTTTTTAATCAAAACACATTTTTTGGCTTTTCCGTGTGTATAATATGTTAAATGTATTATTATTATAGATTCAACTTTTTTTTTTCTTGCGTTATGTTGGATTTGAACCTAGGAACTCTCGTTTTCTAGTCCTGTGCTCACCCGTCGACACCAAGCTTTCCAAATCGAAAGTCATGGAAATTTTTTGTTTATAAATTTAAATTCGAATTCGATTCAATTCAATTTTGAGTCAAATATTGAGTGAAATATAAGATAGAAATAATTTGAATGATCATATTTCAATCCAATACGTGATTAATTGGCTATTGCTCTTTATTTTGTTTTTGTAATTTGAATACGACTCGCTTTTGAAACATATTGGAGAGTCGTTTTCGAGTCTTCTTTTAATCATGCATGTGATCAATCATTTTCTAATCAAGAAGGGGGATTCGAAAAAGACTCGTAAATGAATCTTCTCATAAAGCAGTCTTCCAAATGTTGGGTGGGTTGTGCTTAAATATTCCTTATTTTATGAAGCGGTGTATAATATGGGGGCAATCGAAGTCAAGATAATATTTCGAATTTCTATGGTAACGTGATATTTTTGACAATTTTTCATAAAAATTTTCTTTTCTGAATGGCTTAGCTCCAACATACGAGGATAACTGACAAACTATTTTGTTATTTCTCCATAAGATATTAGGAGCTTACGTTCCCACCATACGACGATCCTACGTGTTCAGTAAGAAATCCTCTTGGTTTGTTTTTGATATTGTTATCCTCCAAAGGTAGTTTGCATTTAGGCATTCGGTTTGCACGTGTGTGTCCAGACTATAAATACCTTTAGGACGCAGGTAAACCAACAATTTTACAGTGGTATAAAAATTGTCAAAATTAAATTACATATGTGATTTACGAATTTTTTTACTGTTTGGGATAAATGGACGACAGCATTAGGTAGGTATATCTGGGTTAACTCGCAAAATCACATTATCTCCCGCCCGCTGTAAATTTCAAATCGATATTGGCACTTCCACAGGTCGGTGTACCGGAAGTGAAAGAAAAAAGTTATTAAAAACTATTTTTGGGTTATTATCATCGTAAAATGTCTACATTCTATTATTTTAGATGGTTGATGGTTATAGTCAGCTCTCATTTCTAGAAAACTGAGGGCAAGGTTGATTTATTTATTTTTGGATTTTTTAAAATTACTGTTAACAGTGTTTTCCCAATAACATTTGAGCCATTGAAATTACTCGAACTATTGCCCTTACCGTACCTAATAATTGGAACAAAAATATTCAACCAAAAATTCAATATTTTTATTAACTCTACTTTGACCTTAAAAAAGTAACACTAAATGCTTTAGGGGCCATTTGGTCTGCGGTGTATTTCCCATGCAAAATATATAGTTAATATAAAAATTTGAGCTCTTTACGAAAAAAATTGTATGCCTAAAATAATATTTATGTAACTAATCTCCAGATATTGGCCTCACAATTTCATTTAATTTTCCCTTCTATTTATAATATCATAATTACTTAATTGAAAAGATCTATGGTGAAAATTAATGACTTTTTTCATGACAAAGCCCTTTAGAAAAAAATGATACGTAACGAATGTCAAGGAACGCTAACATTTCATACCTCAATAATTTGAAAATTATTTCGGTGCACAAGTTATGACCTTAAATTTGTAATATTTCTGATCGATTCTTTTGAGGCTCCTTTAAAAAACTCATTCTATTATATTTGCGCAGAATTTTGCGTCTTAATAGGTAAAGAAAAAACGGCTTCCTTTTGTCGTCACGTTACGACATTAAAATGCATTAAAAATCTTCATAAATTTTTAATATTTTCGGAGATGCATCGACTTTTCTGAAAGTGTTAGTTCGAGTAAATCTTCCGTCTGTTGGGATATAGGGTGCTAGCGCTCAGACACAGTCGAGCGTATAAACGTTCCTTTATTCCAACACCAAATTATAGGAAACAAGCGCTCAGACAAAGTCGAGCGTATAAATGTTCCTATAAACCTCTTTAAATAAAAGAGTGAAGTTTATATTTTATCTTTTCTTTTATTTAATGATCCTTATGTCTAAGACAGGATTTAATTCACTGTTAAGCTGCTAACACTACTTTACAATTTCCCTATGTCCTTAATTATACTTTTAACGCCGTGGCTCGTATGTACGCACGTCAAAAGCAGAGACTTCCGAAAACCAGTCTGATCTTTCTGTGTCCGAAGCTCCCTTTTTATAGGCCAATATTGCTGATCGGCAATATTGGATATCGCTGATGATGCTTTCCAAAACCTCTTGCATAAGATTCACCTGCAAGTCTATTTCTGGTGCTGCTATTCTCGTTGTTGTTGTTGTAGGTCGATGTTTGGTGGCGTTAAACCTTGCGCAGAACTTATGACGCATCAGCTCGTGCCTCCCGTGTTTTCCCTTGCTCGCCAAAACTATCCCGTTGTTAGTGTGTTGTTGTTGTTGCCAGCGATCGAGCTCTTCAGCATAGCTTAGACAGTTGCAGTGTTGACTTGCCAGCTCGTGCCCCTCGTACTTGACACCTAGCTGCCCGTGCCTATCATTGCTGTCGCTCCGTTAATTCTCTCCCGCCGTTCTAATTCTCGGGTTTCACCCACTGGCTTTTAGCATTGCGATCGTGGGCTTGGAGTGATTTCACAACCGCTGCTGTCTGCCGAAACTTCTGGGTCTCATATTACATTCATTTCATTTGGGCGATTGCTGCTGAGGCTAATTTCACAATCGCACTCGTTGAGTCTTCGCGCTGGTTCTTGTTGTTGGACTTTTTGTGGCGAAGATTGGGATATGGCATGGTTGTGCGTCTGTGACTCGCAACACGTCGGCATGGGGTAGTTTTACCCAAAAAAGAACAGGCTTTATCTACGAATTATTCTTTTGCTTATCTTCTTGAATTCTACTTCTATCATGAATCATCCGATAAAGATTGTCAATCTGAGATATTTAAGGGTTAAAAAATTACACGATTATCAACTTTCATCTTGCTGTTAAGCTTTATTAAATTAGGTCCTTTTCTAAATCGAAATTAAATATTTTCTTCCTTTCGGTTGCAAGGATTTTTTTTTTTAGCTTGGCTTTCATTATGCTTTTATTTTGTCATTCTATTGAAACTCGGGGTATTTGTATATATTCGTGATGTTCCCTTTTGTCTTTCCTATCTGGTATGTTTTTCGGATTTCTTAGTTGTTAAGAAAAGCCGCAAGGCATCAAGAGTAAATTTATTAACTGTTTTCGTCATTGATGACTTGAAATCTTTAAGTTCGCCATATCTCTACATTAAAGAACTTACTTTATTTTACTTAGGAGAGATCCTACCCTCAAAAGCAAACTGATAATAATTTTCATTCAACAACTGCAAATTCTGCAGCGGAAGGAAATTTCCTTCCTTATAAAGGGCTCAACACTGTTAAAGTAAATTGGAAGGAAGTAACGAGCTCATTCTTTTGAAGAAAGGAAATAAGAGTTGAAATTTCGATGACAGGTCGACAGAAATATAGAAAATGTATAACTTAAATGCAACCCTGTGAGTCCGATTACTTGTAATGAGCGTATGCGTTCAAGTAGCAAAAGTAAACCAAAATACTTCTTTGTTTTTTCTACATGTGTTTGGTATAGGAAATTTACTTGCTGCTTTAGAGCTTAGAGCCCTTAATAATGAAAATTTAATATATTTTACCAGATTTCTTTGATATATTTTACTAGATTTCTTCAAACGCAATTCAAAAGAAACAAATTACTTTTCTCAAAGGACAAAATGTTGTGTAATAAGTGCTTTGAACACAGGAAAGAAATTCGAAACTCTTTCTTGACTTTAAGGTACAAAAATTTCAAATAGATTTAACATGCTGATTTTCACTTGCTTCGAAATTTTCTTTCGAAATATCGAGAAATGATATTTCGTCGTCAAATTCAAATTTAAATGCAACCCTGCATGTTCGATTACTTTTAAACTGCGTTTTCGTTGAAGTAGCAGAAATAATTCAAAGTACTTCTTAGTTTTTTTGCAAGTGCTTAGTATAGGAAATTTACTTCATGCATATCTGCGCAGAGCCCATTAATAAGTGGCATCAATTTTTTACCTACCTGCCTACATCCGCTCAACCAATCTCAAAAGTGGCCATTGCTTCAAAAATTTATGAAAAAAAAAATATTCTCTTCGTTCAATAGCATTTTCATTATAAATCTTTAAGAACGTCAAGGTCAAACCCGATAAAATTGAATGCCTTTTAAGAAAATCACATCACCGCAACCGCCAAATCAACAGCAGAATCGTACACAGTGGTGTTAGTATTTGCTTGCGGCTTAAACTTCAATAATGCCGCGAGTTTTCAGGCTAATAGAATGTCAGCCACAGTTGCCCTTCAATGCGAACCGTAATGAAATTTTATTTAACGGTTTCGTGCGTAGATATCCTAACGGCTGGAATGGGTTAAAGCGATACTTAGACTGAGAGGCCATGTGGAAATAGAGCTCTGAAAAAACAAATGAAAACGGGGTCATAACAGCAGAAATCAGCTCAAAACTCATCAGAGCTGGGGCTTCAAGGCCAATATTAGATGAACAGATAATTAAAGACCACGAAAATCTCATTTAAGTCAATTTTCTCACGTGATAAGGTAAATCATGCCTTAGTTAAGTTGTCTTTGACTTGAGGTTGGCTTGTTGTTTCTGAAATAAGTTGTTCAAGTTGAAAAATAATTTGGAGAGAGATTCTATTTTAAGTGTTTTTTATTCCCTTTTTCTGTCCAATATTGCTGGAAAAAGTATACATTTTCAGCCTTTTGTTTGAAGATGTTAAGCTTAGTGTGACGGGGTCCCGTATTTCGAAGCCATACATGGACAGGAGATAACTAGACCTAACCATAAAAGTTAAAAAAATAATGAAGAAGGATTGATTGATAAAATATTTTAATTTAATTAATCATTTTTGTTGTTGTGATTGAAAACATATCAATCAAATGGACTAGCGTTAGTTTTAACGTTCTCCGTGGTATTGAATTAACATGATTCTATGATTATTTGCTTGCTGTATCAACAAAAACTGATACACTTGAGTTAAGGTGAACAAATTATTCTCTCAAAACGTCCCGTTTTTTTTTTCTTCTTGAGATACGTTCCTGCTGGGGCCTTAAATGTAAATACTTTTTCGACCTTGTATGATTCGCGCAAATCAAAAAGGATATTGTGGAGATGAGCTTATACATATATTCTGGACGATGACGAATGATGATAAGGGGGGCGAGCGGGTCTAAAATGGTCAATACGGGCCGTCAATGTATTTTTCCATTCAATTTTTTACGACATACATACATACGTATGTATGTAACGGAACTTTTCCTTTGTTAAGTGAAACAATTTTAAGAATATTTCAAGTCAGAGAAATAATATATTTTTTCTATTGGCATTCCTTAAACAACTGCAAACAAGTGCTTAACAGGATAAAAAAATCGATTCCTACTCCATTGAGTCCTTGAAAACGGTGTCCACAGACATATCGCATTGATTTTGTATGGAGGATACGAAACTTCTGTTGAAGAAAATTCCTCCAAAACCACATTAGGAATAAGACATGAATATCTACGAAAAGAATAGTCATTGAGAAGAATGAAGGCAACTATTGTTCACGCAATGGCACTACGTGAATCCACTTAATCTAATGTTACACTGGAAAACGGTAAAAGCTTTTCTACGAAGAAGTCACATTTTTGCAATTTTATTCATATCTGTGCCATTTCTGCATCCTTCGTTGTGTTCTTTCGCTTGGTTTGCATGTCTTTTCTGTTTTTTTTTCGATATGTTTGCAATATTTCTCCAGGTTGACACTGAAAATTTCTGTTGCTACGTCGTGTAAAAAAACGCATGAGCACAATCTTTTATATAACCGAGTAGGGAAGTCCTGAAACAAGAATGTTTTTCATGACCTGCACAACCGACACAGACGTCGCACAGTGTCGTGTGAGCGGCCAAAAATACAAAAATTCGATGTGTGAATTTGAAAAAAATTTGGATAGGTAAATGTTAGGAATATATTGAAATAGAGAAATCAAAATTTTTGTCCAAATATTCGTAGCGGTTTTGTCACAACAGACTGTCAAAGTCGACACTGCTCGTAAAACAGCTGTAAAATGTAGAACTTATAAGTTTTAATTGTTATGTTTATAAAATTCTTACTGCGTCTATTGTGCTTTGGTCTTTATGTTTTTATGTCAAATTATAACTTAAGCCTTAACATTTATTTAAAAATTGTTGTTATTGTTTAAATTAAGAACATATGATTGATATTGCCTCAAAAGGTAAACAAAGGAAATAAAGCGAAAAAATTTAAATAAAATGTTTTTGAAAGCGTTTTAAAAAGTTTGTGAAGATAAGCTAATCATAATTTTTATATATTTTAATTCTGAAAGTAAGTACAAAACAATACTAAAAATTCAGCTGCGTCCGAGTGCGACCGCGATAATAATTTAACTTTTTGTATAGTGGCCGCTGCACTGAAAATATCAGATTTTTTTTAACGTTTGGCTAGCGGGCTGGGGTAAACGTGAAGCCGAAAGGGAGAACCTTATGTTTGAATACCTAGAAAATAATACGGATGGACACTTCGATACAGAGGCTATTAGAAAAAAAATACGTTTTTTAGACGTCGAATTTTCGAGGAAGTGGGCTATTTGTACTAGGAACAAAACACGGTTTGTTAAAAAATTTTCGGAATGGCTCTGTTCGTCTTTCGAAGTGGAGTTGAGCGTAAGTGCAGAATAATATTAGTTATTTCCTATAATAACGAAATGAAAACATAAAAATAAGTCCATAGAGAGGTTGTGCCGACGGACGCCGAGGTGGGTTTTTCTACATTAAATAGTTTGGAAATGTTTCGAATAATATCTCTCAATTTTTCTTAGCAACCTAGCACAAGTAGAGGCAGACCAAGAAAAGCCTATGAAGAATCGTCGGAAAGAAGTAAGCGCCGGAAGGTAGAAGAACTTAAAAATTTAAGTTCGACAGAAACTCTGCATGCAGCAGAGTCTATAAAAAAAGAAGAAGGCACAGCTAAACATAGCCGTATTGTCAATTGCACAGGTTATTGCCTTGTAAATTTCGATAAATTAAAGCTGTCTGTTCTTGTCAATATTACACTCTGAGAACAAAAGTTGTAAATTCTGTAAGCCCTGATTGCTTTCCAAGCTATCATATTTTTGAGCCCAGAAAATGATGATGAAGTTTCATACCGAAACCGTGTTAATTTTTTGAACGTCTGGGCTAAAGAATACTCTCGACTGAAATTCACGCAACTACAAAGATTTGAAGCTTGACTGCAACATGCGCAGTATGCCGTTAATGTTTTTGCATTATTATTGCATTGCAACGTAAACGAAAAATTTGACAATTATTGAGAAGTTGCAACATGTTCAGGTTTAGACTTTGCTAGAGCATGGAATGTCAGTTCTGGAAGCCTTCAAACTGATTATGATACTAGAAAACTCGGATTTTGAAGCAATACTATAATGGATTAAGTAAATGTAGTGACCTTAAACTTGTTGTAAATGCAAAATTTTATTTTAATCATTTTAGGCAAAAATTTTCCATGACGTACATAAACTAGGAAGACCTTCGTATTCAGTAATGATAGCTTAACAAGAAAACACGGTTGATCGATAACAACCATAATAAATGTTTGATAACGAAAGATCACAAGTAATTACCAAATAAGAAAATAATTTTATTGAATAAGGTTTCCTATTCTTAATTTTTTAGGAAACAGAAGAAGGGAATGGTCGCCATAATTGAATTGGTGGGAATTAGAAATATTTGAGTTCTTATACAAAATTCAGAACTTCCAATCAGCGATTTATTAAACAATAAGAAATTGCATATTGTTCTTACCCATGTTCAATTTTAACTATGGTGGATGGCGTTTAAACTGGCTGTTACTTCGGAGAATTACGGTTTCTTCAATGTTTCGTTGGTCATTCCAAGCTTAGAACTTTTCAATTCTAAACTATCAAAACAAATAAGACGACTTTATCAAGCGGGATTAAAGCTCGAATGTTTTTAAATTATAGGGGCTTTTTTTTAAAGCGTAGGAGTAAATTCGCAAGCAACTTGAAAAGATATGCAACAGTTGTATCTTTTGTATGCGTAAGATTTTCAGATACAAACACTTTTGCAGAAAAGCATAAAAGAAATATTTCTTGTTTTGAAGAGCTTTAAAATTTCGAAAAAAAAAAAAATAAAACAAAAATACTGGCAAGGCTACACATCCTTTTTGCAAAAAAAAAAAACTACTTTTAAAGGAACAATTTTAAATTTGACTATATTTTAAAGAGGAATACTCTTCAAGCTAGGAAAATCATAGAAGTAGACTTTCCATGACTTCATTTACTGCACGTAAAAAAGCTTTTTGCATTCTACACTGGCAATGTTACATCGAAAATTGCGCCTTATTTCACTGCGCCGTAACTTTTGCATTTTACCTTTCTTAATGAAGGTTTAACATTCATTCAATAAACTATCATATGTCCTACTATTCAAAACTTAAATAAAAATTTAAATCAAAGTTTAAACATACTATACTTACCTTTTTCTCTTGAGCTGATTTAGAATCCATGTTCACGTGCTTCAAATTAGTCTTATAAATAAATGAACTGTCAAGCACTCTTAACCTTAAATTTTTTGACATTTGCTTTTCGAAGACCAAAATATACAGACGATTGAAATAAAAACTAATTTGGGCGCAATATTCCAAAAAAAAAATCTATTTCCCTTGGTTTACTTTTTCAAGTAAGGAATGTCCCAGAAATAACTGTCCTTTTGTTTTTAGGCTATTTATAAAATAGTGTTAACTCTATAGCAACATATTTGGTACCTAAATAAAGTATAAATATTGCAGATTAAAAAAAAATACTCATTCGAAAAATAAAAGAGCTACTGAAAAGATGTCGTCTCAACAAGAAGAAAAGCGGAAAGCAATTATTTACAAACACCTGGAAAATCCAAACACAAGCGAACCAAGCGGTGGCCCAGAACGTTAAGCGCCTGTTTACTCAGAATCCAGGCACTTCGGTTCGTGTTATGGCAGCAAAAGCGGGAACATCGAAGTCAAGTGTTCAACGGATTAAAAATTTTTACAACCTAAGGAGCTATAAAGTACAAAAAGTAACTGATAGGTCAGAAGAAAAGGACGCCGAAGCCAAGAGGAGTGCTCGAAAACTGTATCGCGATTACCTGCCCAAATTTGATTGCGTGATCATGGACGATGAAACGTATTGCAAAGCGGATTTCAAGCAGTTACCTGGGGCCCTACTCTGTATTGCGATGCGCAAATCAATGCGATGCGCAAGGAAATCGCTACCCTGAATTGCTATCGCATTTGTTTCCGCATAAAAAAATGAAAAGGAGGCAACACTGTTTTTCGAAGTTGAAAATGAATTTCGAAATGTCAAAATATGTTGTTTTGATGGAGAAGATTTATCGGTTTCTTAACCAAAAGCAGCTAGTCAAGGTGTTTAAACAAGGTGCAAGCACTATGTCGCATGCTTCGTATTCATTTTTGTCAAATACGAATTGTAAATATGGACGTATGTTTGTTTACATTTCTTATTCATGATACAAGAAAACAAGATAGCGCCATTACGGGTGCCGCTATTTTGTAGCATTGGGTATGAGAGCGAAGATGACGTATTACCTACAAGAGACAGAGGCATTATTGTTGTTTTCCATACTATTAAATGATTTGTTATGTTTTAATGCCAATATAACTGTTATTTTTATTTATTTATCACCGATTTTTACATTACTATGTAAAGAAATGTTGTAAAAAAAGTACTTAATTCTGGTTTTACAAAATAATAACTTTTTTATTTATGATTTCTCGTGTAAAGAATCATTTGCTTGAGGTTTGAAGCATTCTGCATTGGTTTGCCTAGGCGATCACATCGTGAGCTTGAAAAATAACAAAGCCAAAACTTTTATTTTGTTTGAAACCAAAAGTTTCAATATTCCTTAAAATACTTCTTTACAAAAAAGTATAAAAATCAGTTATCTAAATTTGCAAATAAAATCAAAATTCGCATCAAAAGATGAAAAGTCGGTTTAACATACAAAAAAAAAAAAACAACAACGATTCTCTCTTTTGGATGTGGTACGTGAAGTTGCGCTTTCTTGTTTTTTGTATCATTGATTTAATTAACGTTTCTTTGCTTACGGTATTTTTGAATATGAAATTTGAATTTAAAAATGAGAAAGTGTGATGTTTCCGAAAATTAAATGGACCTCGCTTTTACGTTCCTCGATGCTATAATATATATGCTATATATAAGCTATAGTATAAAAACATTTCTCAAAACGCGCACATAGAGATTTGATAATTTTGGTTTGCTTATAATTTTTGCAATTCTGTGTATAGCTATAACCACGCTGATTTTCACTTCCAATCTTAATAAATCTAATAAAAAAAAGTATGAAAAATATACTAAGCTATCTGAAATTATAAATAATATTATAAAAATAAAAAAACTTCATATTATAAAAAAAAGAATAGTAAATAAAAACGAATTATGTAATTAACAATTACATATAACCCTGTTAGCTCCCCTTTTAATAAAATAATTAAAATAAACAATGAAAGTAATTAAAAATTGCACTTATTAAGACAATTTACTCACATCGCATTACCTTTCCGCAAGCCAAACAGTTGGCGAATGAAATTTGCGACAAAAGGGTTGTTTTGACACTCGCTATCGCTTTTCAGAGTACCGTGAAACTGAGGGATTAGCGGAAATTTCGAATATCGAAAATTTCAAATGCGGTTATCGCAATACAGAGTAGGGCCCCTGGACACGGATATTATACTGCGGTTAGAAGGGGTGGAGCATCCTCTAAATTTACCACCGAAAAACATACCAAATTTCCAAAGAAATACATGGTGTGGCAAGCCATTTGCAAATGTGGCCTTCGAAGTAAGGAATTTGTGACGGATCGCACAATCAACACCGAAATTTACATCAGAGAGTGTCTGGACCGGCGTTTGCTGCCTTTTATACGTCAACACCAAGGTTCAGTACTATTTCGGCCTGACCTAGCAACATCTCACTACGCCCAGAGAACGATGGATTGGTACCAAGCCAATAATGTCACTGTGGTACCAAGAGAAGCAAATCGTCCGAATTGCCCCGAACTCCGTCCAATCGAAAAATATTGGTCTTTAATGAAAAGGAACCTTAAGAAGACCAAACAAGCTGCGAAGAACATCGAAATATTTCGACATAAATGGCGTCGGGCATACACTATGGTGAACGAAAGGTCGGTAAAAAACCTACTGGAGGACCTTAATAAAAAAGTGTACAATTTTTTTAAGTGTATTTTTTTCAGTGTAATTAAAACTTTTATTTATTTTGTAATGTTCACTTAATAATAAACTGAAAGAATTTTTATAAAAACATCATTGGTTTTTTTGCAATAAAAAAAAAACAAAAGGACAGTTATTTCTGGGGCAGTCCTTAATTGACCATATATTCTGGACGATGACGATTGAAGATAAGGCGGGCGAGCGGGTCTAAAATGGTCAAAAATATGCTGACGTAACACGGGCCGTCAATGTATTTTTCCATTCAATTTTTTACGACATACATACATACGTATGTATGTAATGGAACTTTTCCTTTGTTAATTCCTTAAACAACTGCAAACAAGTGCTTAACAGGATAAAAAAATCGATTCCTACTCCATTGAGTCCTTGAAAACGGTGTCCACACACATATTGCATTGATTTTGTATGGAGGATACGAAACTTCTGTTGAAGAAAATTCCTCCAAAACCACATTAGGAATAAGACATGAATATCTACGAAAAGGATAGTCATCAAGAAGAATGAAGGCAACTGTAGTTCACGCAATGGCACTACGTGAATCCACTTAATCTAATGTTACACTAGAAAACGGTAAAAGCTTTTCTACGAAGATGTCACATTTTTGCAATTCTATTCATATCTGTGCCATTTCTGCATTCTTCGTTGTGTTCTTTCGCTTGGTTTGCATGTCTTTTCTGTGTTTTTCTTTTTCCATACGTTTGCAATATTTCTCCAGGTTGACACTGAAAATTTCTGTTGCTACGTCGTGTAAAACAACGCATGAGCATAATCTTTTATATAACCGAGTAGGGAAGGCCTGAAACAATAATGTTTTTCATGACCTGCACAACCGACACAGACGTCGTGCAAAGTGGAAGCCTGCCTTTCATTATAGCAATAGCAGTCCAAAATTGCTACTATTGGTATTTTTATAAGAAGCCAAATTGTCCAAAGGTAAGAAAGGATGGCTTCTTCCTGTTTTACAAGAGCGCGGTTTAAAATTGAGTTGCTTGAAAGAAAATCCAGTTATTAAATCTCTAAGAATAAAAAATTTATTTAAATTTTAGATTTTCTTTACTCTCAAAAATATCCAAATGGACTTGGAACTTCTTTTCCCAACCTTGGATTCATACGTGATTTCGCTTTTACATGAAATGAATAAAATATTTGAAAATTTTTTCAAAAGCTGAAGAGAAAAAACCGGTTTATTAAAAATTAATATCGAAAAAAACATGGGGGAAAACTGATTTCAAATTGAATCGAAATTTTGAAATTAAATGAATCGCACAATTGCTGGCGTAGGGGAAAATATTTTTCACATTTCCAACAATTTTCTTTGAATTTTGTTATGGGATCGGTGAGGAAGGATTTTTTTCCCTTGCTAATATTTCCATAGTAAAATTCTGAAAATCAATTTTATTGAAAAGATTTTCATTTGCATTTGCACGTCAAAAGGAACAGCATTCTGATAAAGAGAGATGGGGTGTATTTGAGTAGCTCCAGAAACACTTAACAGAGATTTGGTTATACAGAGATTGAGCTCGTGCAGCGCTTTTATTATTTTGGGTACGTTTTCACAAAAATATTGTGATTGTATTTGTATTATATCATCTTATGTTGAGAAGATAAGTAGAAAATAACGATTTTCACTATAAACTTTCGATATTCACCATAAAAAGGATCTAAAATACTTTAGGTATAAATCGTTTTTTTCGAATGGAGAAATCCTTCTCAAAAACTTTTCGTATCAGATTGTGGCTTTAGAATCTGTAAGGATAGATTCGTGATAGCTTTCTACTCGCGGCTGTACGGAAATTCAATGGCATTCATGTCATCGATTTATAGCCTTCTTAATAAGAAGTGCTTCGGTTATAGATTCTCGAGAGTCAGACATACCTAAAACATGTTCCGGAACATTAAGTTCGTTGGCAAGAGACGAAAGAGGCAAAGGAACTTTTCCTCTCGATAGGACTTTATAGAGAAATCTGCTTAAACTATATGAATAATATGCTTCTTCCATTGAGAAAACTCTTTGAATGAATAGAGAAAATCTTATTGAAATAGATATCCCCATATATTTCATGTGAATATCTTATTATTTCTGTTGCTATAGAATCCTTTTCTTTAAACTTTTTAAGGTTTGGTAAAATCTTTTATTTCTCAGTTTTTTCTATTACGTAAATGTTATATTAACTACTCTTTCAAATAAAACAAAAATTCTGAGAATATTTTCTTCTGTTTGAAGCTCCTCCCAAGGTGCTTTGTGAAAACACCAAGGAGTTCAAATTGTGCCTAACATAGAGCTGGAATTATATGTTTTCTTTCATTTACAATTAGAAAGAGCTTTTTTGAGTGATACTCGCCGTCTATAATGCAAAGAATACATGTAGGAAATTTTTTCAACGTCACTAACGCAGCATCCAAAACGTCTATTTGACAAAATAACTAGACGAATAACCCAAAAGGTAAGTTTCCATTGATCTATATGTAAATTTTGAATATTATTTTATATTAAAGCTCCTAGTTTTTTTATAACATTAATAATTTCACGGAAATAGAGGAATTTTCATAACGATCGGAAAAAACACTTCCATTTCTTGAGACATTCGCAATGCCAACTCTTTCAACCGGCTTATTTTTATCAATGAAAATTATAATTTTTTTTCCCTGTATTTTCAATAAACCTTGCTGCTACCCAACTTTTGACTCTAGTTAATCCAAATTACCACCATCCCTTCATATGGGAAGCTTGGATTAAAGTGTAAGAAGGACTAAATAACGAGAAAATAACTTAAAAGTAATTTTACGTCTGACTAAATATTAATGATCCCATATTTTTTGTTTGTATGAATAACAAACGGCAAACATCGAACGAGGAACGACTAAAGACGAGCCCGGAGGAGTTGAACGATGAATGGTGCATGGTAAGTGCTAAAGCGATGAGTGAGAAGCGAACGGAAGGCACACACGAATTTGGAAAATTGCGTCTTGATTATCATGGCGGTTATCCGAACCGAATACATTTGAAAGTTTTCAAGTTTTTCGTGCAATTACTTTTCGGAAAGAAAGTTCAATGAAATTGTAAATATGTATTCTCTCATAGGTCCTTTTTCTGATTCCCTTCTTCAGCACAAAAGAGGATGAAAAAATTTTTCAAAAAAGTCGCCGGGCTCAACCGGGATTTGAACCCGGGACCTCTCGCACCCAAAGCGAGAATCATACCCCTAGACCATTGAGCCACTTGGTATATGCCGTTTATTTATTAATTTTTCTCATGTCGGCCAGTTTGACTTCATTTGATCAGAGTTAACAAAAAAACAGTAAAGCTTGCCGCGGCCTTGGTCTTCAGAGCGCTCGAAACACGCTCGCGCAGCATAACTTAAGCGGCTAGCTGCTTGCATGCATTTCATTAATTGGAATCTGAATCACCATTGTGCGCTGCCGCCTTTGGCTTTGGAGTTTTGGGCCAAGAGAAATTAAAGTCTTCGTGTCGATGAAAAATGCGGATATGGATTTTTTCTGTATTTGGAATGGCTTCTTTTAAATTTTAAAATAATGCGTCTCACAATAATATGGGGATGTAGCTCAGATGGTAGAGCGCTCGCTTAGCATGTCAGAGGTACGGGGATCGATGCCTCGCGTCTCCAAGAATTTAAATGCATAATTTGGAACATTTTTTTTGAAAGCATGCTGACGTCGAAGGATGCAAGACTCTCTATGGTTTCTGAGACTTTACTTATGAGCAGGTTAGCATCATACGTGGCCCAATGGCTTTGCTATGAGTAGTAATTGAGTTATGGCTCTAAATATGGGGCAAAGTAGAGAAAATTGGCTTTTTTCACATTATGGGCCATATCTCGGAAAAGCTACGTAAATCCATCAGACCAATGACCTTTTTGGAATAAAGGAGCCCTAAGATAACATAAAATAACCATTAGAAAAAAAGTGTATGAAAAAAATAATTTTTTTGTAGCATTGTGCTATTAAACATTCTAAAAGAATTGTCTTCACCAAGACAACATAGAACAATAATTCAAAGCTTAACTCGGTACCAAGTGATTGTCCTCATCACATGAGGTCTATTTGATTTTGAGGCACTCGCATTTGCCACTACTGTCGATGGACACGCACATCGGAGAGCCGCTTTCATTATTTGATTTTTCCAAAATGCATCCGATTCTAACGCGGGTGAGTGTTGGCTCGGTCGGAGGCGTTCAATCACGCACAGAAGACCATGCCATATATTGATTTCTGTTTTGATAAAACCTGTTCAGAGAAAAAAGTCAAACATTTTCGACGGTATATCTTGCGTGACAAAGTTTATTGTTTGCAAACGGGCCCACCGACGTATGAGCGATGTATAAAATCTGTTTTCTCACACCACTCATACGCAGAGCCGTCTTTTTCGTTCACAATAGCTTCATTTTTTGAGTATACTTCTTGGAGAGAGTTGGCCACGTCATATATACCGGAGGCTGCTATGATTTGATGCAATAAAATTACTTTTATCAGCCTCATGTGCTGCTTTCTCGTGTCAAGTGTATGCTGCAGACGTGTTCTTTGCTATTGAAACAGCAACAGGAAATGATTTTTTAAAAGTAAAATCCAGAGCTGTAAATGAATGATTCATTACAGTTTTTTAATTCAATCGATTTCAAGAATTTAGAATGAATTAATTTCAACACGAAATTATTGAATTAAAGTTTAAATGCGTTCTTTGAATAAAAAAAATTAAATAAATTCTTTCGAATTGAATTGTTAATTCAGAAGTTACAAAACTTCTGTGAGCCCATTTTTACTTAGGATCAAACTCGAGGTCCCATCTACATACAAATGTGCCTAATTTTGACGTGATTGTTCCAGGCGTTTGGAATAAGATCCGACCACAGGCGGACGAACGGTCGGACAGACGGACATGTCTTAATCGATTAAGCTTACGATCCTGATCAAGAATACATATATTTTCTATACCCGCAGAGCTTTGTTATAGCTGTTTCAGGATTCGCACCAAACTAATAAGGATTAAGGATATAAGGATTTGTTAGAATGTTAATAATAATGGAACTCCTTCCGTTCATTTACACTTTAGCTCTTGATGGTGTTTTGTATTGTAAGGCAATAGTATCACTTTACATTAATCATCATTATTCATGTTTTTTCCCCCTCTTCACACCTCTACAACTCGTAAGAACACAAATATGACTCTTCCCAACATTGCTTTTAAGTTTTTCTTATGGGGGCGTTTGTTTTGTAAGCCCACTCCGGATTTATGCTTGCTTCTGCTTAATCTTTTTTGATGGCAGTTTGCTCGTCTTCGCTTAGAAAAAAAAACAACCTTTGGTTATTTAAAGAAAAGCTTAAATATTTTACCTCTTCATCTGGACTAAGATATTCAAATTAATCGATTCAGAAGGGCTTAAAATTTTTTGAGTAAACTTTATTGGTCAGACTAGAAAAATCATGTGCTCGCCTTCTGCAAATTGAATTAATCTTGCTTTGATTTTGCAGTGAATTTCTTTTTCAGCATCTTTCGAGCCCTTCTACTGCCACAAGAAACAAAATCAACAGAAAGGATGAAAAGAAACGTGCCAATTCTGATTTTTGGCTTGTCTCTTCAATTAGAAATGGATTCGTGGAATGATGAACTATTTGCATGCACAAACTGGAATGGCAGAAAGTGCACAAAAACTCATTTGACGTTCTGTGTTTTGAAACGTGGTTCGCTCGATCATGAGGATTTTGTGAAAATTTCGTTTAGACTTCTTGAAGTCACTTTGCGAATGCATGTATGGAAGGAAGACACGGCTGGAGAAATCAGGCGCAAAAAAGCTATTTGGAAGCTACATCGAAACAGTCTTGGAGCTAAAATATTGCAGACATGAGTTTGAAAGGACTTGCGAATTTACTACTAAAGTAAAGTAACTCAAAATTGATTTTGCTTATCAACTTATGCCCCCGACGCTGTTCAAAGCTTGTCTCCCATTTTGCATCAAATGCTGATCTTAATTTAAGAATGTCTGGGACGATTGCACCTCGGGAACATATATACCAGACCTTAGATAAGTGTATCTAATCCACGTTAATGGGTGTGTTTTTGGCTCGCTTGAACATCAATTTATGGCAAAGCTTTCTTATAACCGCAAGGAAGACTCGTCCTGGAAGAGTAACTCAATCGGCACAAGGGAAGACTTCATCGAAGCTGGGGTAAAGAAAGTAAGTGTTCATGCATGGAAAAGATGTACTTATCTACGTTGGAAGGATTTCCTTAATCGGAATGTGAAAGATGTAAGGATGTAATTCATGAACGCCTTCACTGAAATAAACCTGAAAGTAAATTTAATCCAAATTGATTTCTACGACGTTCACATGCATGCAATCTTTATTTGTTTTGAAAGCAAATGGGGTCTCTTCAAGCCTTAGCAGGTAAAATATTAGAAAATTGTAATTTTATCCATTGAGCCTCATTCCTCGAGAGTGCAGCATAAAAATTCATTGAAACAAATTGGAAAAATTCTGCAAATATTTAAAAAATAGAAATGTGCATGAAATTGGTGAATTCACTGAGCTTCATGGAAGCATGAAATTAAAAATGAATGTGGAAGCTTCAAGCATTTGTATGAAATTAAAAAATGAGTCTGCAAATGGAAAATTATTCTTTGAAATTTTTCTTTTTAACATCCGCATCGTTCGCTTTTAGTTGTAAGATATTCATAAGGCTTTCAATGTTGGGTATTTGTAGCATAGAGTTTTTTCCACTATTCAAAATAAAGAAAATAAATTTTTGCTTGGTTCGAAAATCAAATTGGAGTATGAGATTTCTTTGTACAAAGTATTTGGTTTGTGGAATTTTTTAATGTTGTACTTCAACTATGGTATGAATTCAATCTACATAAGAACACACGAAACCAGTTTAGTTTCTTCTAAGGAACCGAGATCAGTTTTGGTTAATCATAAAAGTCCTTACTGTCCATCCTAATTTGAATTTGCACTCGAAACATTGAAAACAGCAGTTCACGACACATACTGCCATGTTTCCATATCCGTTATCAGAGTGCTTCACTTGGCATAGCTTTTGTTCTTGATTTTCTTAACTGATATTATAAGCTCCTCGAGAAGTCCTACGCTGGAAAGGGTTCTAGCAGCAATATGAAATCTATTGTACCACGATATATGCGCGTTGATGAAGTCTTAACCCCGTCTTATCCGTCAATGGTAGTTATGGGATCATCAATGGAACAATAGTGCAAGTGGACTAGTCGAAACTTTGGAAACAAATATTGCCCTTTGCAGTTTAAGGCTCATGCACAAAGGAAAAAAATTTACTTGAAGGAATTTTTTTTCCTATTAAAATTATTCCTTTTTATAGTCCACAAAGAAAGAGAAAGCAGACGAAAATGTGACACCTGCACATAGAAAAAAGTAACTGTAAATTATACCAATTTCGCTCTTAACCCAACAATTTTCGCTCTTAAAATGATCTCAAGAGTTTTTAGCTTTTAAACCAACAATGTTATCACTGTTATTTTTTCAAATGCGAAATTGTTGCGTTAAGAAAGGTGACTTATAAAATTTCCGAGCGCGAAAACGGTGGATATGAAATGCACAGCTTTTAATCTCCAAAAGCGAAAATTTTGATTTAAAATTGAAAACTTTTAATAATTTCCAAAAGTGACACTGTTGATTAAAAATGCACAGCTGTAGATAATTTTATTACCTATTCGCAAAAATAATTTCAGAAAAATGTGTTTCCTCCTCTTAACATCACACCAAAAATAGCCATCGGATGGACTTCATCTGATTTTGTCACTCCGTTGTCGTGACTGCTTTCGCAATGCTTAAAAAGTTCTAAGATGAATAAATGTCTTATATGTCCTAATTTATGAAACAAATGAGAATTATACCGAACGAAAAGAAATGTAATTAAGTGCTCAGTGCTCTTAACTGACTTAAATAGTTTCGCTCTTAACAAATTCAATAAAATGTAGTTGGAATAACAGTTTAGCTGTAAAAATCCGAACTTTAAATGCGAAAGTATTTAAATCTACGGATTCACTATAAAAGTTACTATTTACTTTCATTCTTAAATGATAGCCAAGAGCGTTTTCATTGTTGGGATAAAAGCTAAATCCTTTAGATTCAAGAGCGTTTTCTCTAAGAGCGTCGCACTCTTGAATTTACTACGTGTTTTTTTCTCTGTGTGGAAATTGAAATTTTTAGCGGTAAGTGGCACCACCGTAAGAGGTTTCTGAACGCTTTATTGAACGAGTTTTATAAATCCCGATTGTGTTCAATATACATATCAGCTGGTCGAAATTATTTGCGCGATGATGTAACCGAATTTCTATTTGTTAATTGTCCGTCTGTCTGTCCGTATATCTGAATACAGCTTTTTTATTGAAGGGGATGAGCTATGGTAAGCGTGCTCACTGGGACATGAGTAAGAATAAATTCGACAATGGACCCGATCGGAGTATTTTTAAGGATACCTCCAGTACCAGGGTCTGTCACAAAAATCCCAAAGCTGCCCCAAAATCTGAATTTTTCGAAGTATTTGAAGGAAATTAAAGTTTGAGCGCAAGTTTAAGCCTCTGATTAGAATTCGAAAAATGCGGAAAATTAGGCGTGGCAAAGGAGCGATTTTCATAAAGCAATTTATGAAAACTCGACCCTTATGGCCTTAAAAATCTCTAGAATAGTCTTTCTTAATGGTCCTGTTTTTTTGACGCGTTTTAAATGTTATTTAAATATGTTTGTCTGTGTCTTTTCTTGTATTGATTTGTTGTTAATAGACACTCAGTGAGACACTCAATGTCTACTAGACACAAAGCTACACAAAGCTGCTTTAAATTGACATTTCCATCATAGGAAGTAAACCCAAAATATAGTTGGTTCATATATAAATTATCAAAAAATGAACAAACAATATTTTGGCCTTCCTTCCTGTGAAGAATATGTAAATTCGAAGCAGTTTTTTGGCTGCCCTGTAGTATTTTTCAAACGAAAGTTAGCCGACGATATATATTTTTCTGTCCAAATAAATTGACTGAAATCCTGAAAAAAATGTGTCAGTATGTTATGTAAAAAAATATTGAATCAATGTGTTCTTTCTCGGACGATGCATCAATACCAGGAAATTCATTTCACTGAGAACACGGGCGAATTGATATCTCTTGGCCCAGGGGTGCTGTTAAGTTCGACAGCTGTTACAGTTCAACGAAATTTTTTTTGAAGCCTCTCTTTTTTTCCACAAATATTTCGAGCGTTTGCAGATGAACAAATATGTTTTTTATTTAATTTCAATGGAACTGTATCCTTCTCGTGAGGATAAACATAAAAATTCAGTGTCGTGGTTTAAACATCTTCTTTTGAATTGTTATTCAACGAAATAAATTAATTTAACATATTTATTCCTGAATAAATTGGAATTAAAGTCGTCAGAACAAAAGCGCTACTTCCGACAGCTGAATGGGAACCAAATCGAAATTAAAGAGAATGGCATCCAGCGTCAGGTCCTTACACGATTTAATTCTGCGAGACTTGACAAATTTGGAACAACATTTATCAAGAAAATACCTCAATGTATAATCATGTCACGAGATGCTTACTATCACTGAAATTTCTTTCTCTTTTTTCTAAAATAAAAATTTATTGCGAAAGGCAAATCTGAGGAGTTTCTCAATAGTCGTCCATCAAATTGTCATGGATGTGAGTGTAATGGGAAGAAGATGCTCATAGAAGGAAAATAGTAAAATTCTGAACTGTTTGGCCATTCCAGGATATCGAATTTAGTTTAATTTGGTTTTATTAACCCAACATCAATCAAGATTTTTCTTGTTAGAATGATAAAGCGCGTCAAATTAAATGGACAGGGCCCAACTCAAGGAAAAAGAAAGCCCACAGCTACTTCGTGTGTCATCTTCCACTTTGAAGGGTTCTTTTGAAGGTCAGAAATGGCCTTACTTAAATGGGCAGCCAAACAAGCTGCCGCAATTACATAAAACGCAATGAATTGCGTATCATTTATTTCTTTCCAGTAAGAAGATAATAAAAAATATATTCAGCAGAGATTTGTCACTACAATATAGACCAACACTTCCCAGGATTCTTTCTTGAATTCTGCCTTGAGAAGGAAAATCCTCATGAAACATTTTTCGTTCAAGTAAAAACGATGCTCCACATGACAGTGCTATGTTCCAATTCTTTTTTTTTTTTGGAAAAAAAATGTTTTATGAGTTCCGGCACAAAGATTCAATTCCGACCTCTTCGAATCAGAAATACGTTCGAAGGAAAATAAACAATCATAGCACACTCATGAAGCTATTACTCCTTGACTGCTCCATGCATTTCGGCGCGCCCTTTTCACTTTGTGATACTTTCATTTTATTTTTCTTCTTTTCAATTGTTCTCCTTGCTCTCATACTCATTGTGTTCATAACTTCACATTGAATATGGCAAACAATTGAATAAAACTCATACCTTTGAGTGTAATAAACTTTAAATTTTGCTGGAAATCGCAATGGATTGTAGGGCTTGAGGAAAAATGAAGAGAAAAAAAGTTTTATTGATATTAATTTTGGAAGGTTGAAAAAATCATCATGGGGCTTGCGATAGAACTCTTTTGTGGAAAGCTCGCTCAGACTAAAGTCATCCGATATTTTCGTTTGTTTTGCCTCGACTTTTTCTGCCACATCCTTTTTCGATGAAAAACCATTATTTCTCTGGCATTCATTTATAAATTTCATTTGAACAAGATAATAAAAACTATAAAAATGAACAGTGAAAATATTCATATCTGAGTTTACAACCTTGTATGTAATTTTCCATCTTAAAATGAGTTGCATGAGGGCTGAAAAAATGAATAAAAGAATGAGTTAACGAGATAAATTGAGAGCGTGAAAAGATAATGAGAAGGTCTGATAGTATGTAGAAGAAAACATCTTTATTTGACCAAAAGCTATTACCACCTTAAACATAAAGAATTGGTTTTATATGAAAAAGTGTTGAAACTGTGGCATGCCTGCCCTCGACGGTGTTTAGTCATCCTTTCGCGACAAACTCAACGAAGATCGACAAGAACTATTAATTATTTTACAAAATTTATGTACCTACAAAAGAAGGCCTTGAGTTCATATCTTCTAATCTCTATAGAATAAGGATATGGGCAAATCTTGACATTTTTCGAATGTAAGGGACATCATAATTTAGATATATCTAAGCATATATGCTTCAATTGAAAGTTCCAACATTTCAGTTTTATTCAAAATGAAGCAGTGGAAATTAATAATAGAATATCTACGAACACACCAGTTGAAAGAGTTCACGTTGCGGACGCTACAATAAATAGAAATGTTTTTCAGATCAATATGAACATTCTACGATTTCCATGAAATTGCAATGTTCCACAAAATTACTTTAAGCTTCAAAATAAAATAAAGGATATTTAAGGTTTGTCTTTAGATCGACGGAGACGATTAGTTCGATTCATTCGTCTATTTATTTAGTAAAATATGCGTTTAGGGCGCTGCGTTAGGAACTTTGCCAATGTCATTACAGATATCGAGCATCATTCATATAAGCTCTTTCCTATAATGAAAAAAAAAAAAACAATATATTGCAGCTAGGGGACGATTTGAGCTCCTTGGATGGTCTATAAAGCACATTGCAATGAGAAAAAAGGAAGGAAAAAATCTTAGAATTGCTGAAAATCGAGAAAATTTGTGTTCATTCGCCGAAATCTTACAAACGGCAAGCGGAGAACAGAAACTGAAAATAGTATTCAAAAGATGAACCATTTTACTCACAGTCTGTATGCAAAAAATTCATATAAAAACTTTTTTAATTTTAAAGAAACCAATTTTATTTTTCGACGATTGTTTTACTTTCTGGTGGATTTGCCCATGTGGCAACTCATCGCTTTCGTTTGTCATTAAATAAAACCTAAAATGGTTTCACTGAAATTTCAAGTCGTTTTACCACTGGTTCATTTTTTTCGAGTCGTCATGTCCTTGCAGCAACACTTCGCAAGCAATCAAATGATGCTTGCTAGGATGCATATTAAGATGCAATTCTATTCGTGAACAGACGAGACGACCCGGATGTGACAACTGCAATCTTGTTCACAAAGTGTACAATGCCAACAAGCGGTGTGACAATAATTTCCAACTACTCAAACTACTCAGGTGTGATAGCATTTCCAACCTACTTAAGTTTTTGGTTGTTTCCAAAAATTTTGTATATAATTAAAAACGAAAAACAAAATCAATGTATTTTATGTAATTTGAATTTTAATTTTTTATTATTTTTTACAAAGAATTTAAGACAGAGATCCTAAATAACTATTAAATTTTTTTTAGAATCGAAAAATTGCCTTTAAAACAACGAAAATTTTTTACGTTAGTCGATAATACTTAAGTTTAGGATTTTTTTTTTTCGTTGCTCAAAACGTTTTTTATACCTTTTCCGAAGGAAAGGGTATATTAAGTTTGGCACGGTGTATGTAACATACCAAAGGAGTCGCGGTAGATATAGACATATATATATATTCTTGATCAGGGTGACAAGAGGAATCGATCTAGCCATGTCTGTCTGTCTGTCTGTCTGTCTGTCTGTCTGTCTGTCTGTCTGTGTCTCACACTTTAGTTTTTCGTAATTTACTCCTAAGCCATGAAAGATATCATATTGAAATTTGGCATGGACTTCAACCAGGTAAATGTCCGAAAAACTGCATACAAATTTTTTTCGTCGTCCCTTCTTGGGTCGTGGGAAGTGGTTCAGAAGTTTCAAAAATCACGATTTTTAACGTTTTTCCTGGATAACTTTTTTACTATACATCCCAGCTTATTGAAATTTGGTGAGTGTATAGCTACTATGTAGACTTAAGCTTTCGCTGAAAAAAAATTGCGACATCGCTATAACTATGGTCATCATCCTACACAATAAAAAAAAACACTCTTTCTCTTATTCTCATATCTGAATACAAAAATTATTTTTTTGCTTCTTCTGATTGTGTATTTTGCCGCCAAATAAAGTCGTCCATTATGGATAAATTTTGACCATGACCACATTTCGCGAAATTCGCAAAAATTGATTTTCACTATTTTGAATTGAGTATTTCGCAGCTAAACTAAATTTCCTCTAAGGGTTAAAATTTGATCAAGACCACCATCCGCGAAATTCGCGAAAATTTGATTTTCACTAGTTTGAATTGAGTATTTCGCAGTTAAACAAAATGTCCTCTAAGGGTTAAAATTTGATCAAGACCACCATCCGCGAAATTCGCGAAAACCTGATTTTCACTATTTTTAATTGAGTATTTCGCAGCTAAACAAAATGTCCTCTAAGGGTTAAAATTTGATCAAGACCACCATCCGCGAAATTCGCAAAAATTTTATTTTCACTATTTTGAATTGAGTATTTCGCAGCTAGAAAAAATGTCCTCTTACGGTTAAATTTTGACCATGACCACCATTTGCGAAATTCGCAAAAATTTTATTTTCACTATTTTGAATTGAGTATTTCGCAGCTAGACAAAATGTCCTCTAACGGTTAAAATTTGACCATGACCACCATTCGCGAAATTCGCAAAAATTTTATTTTCACTATTTTGAATTGAGGATTTCGCAGCTATACAAAATGTCCTCTAACGGTTAAAACTTGACCATGATCACCATTCGCGAAATTCGCAAAAATTTTATTTGCACTATTTTGAATTGAGGTTTTCGCAGCTAGACAAAATGTCCTCTAACGGTTAAAATTTGACCATGCTCACCATCCGCGAAAATTTTGTGCTTAATAATAATCTCGAGTCTTAGAAGGTATAAATAGATATCCAAGCTAGGAACGGCAGGAATTTTTGTTAAGGTAATGTTTTAACATATTTCAGGCTGAGGAAAAGGTATGTGTGCAATCGGCTTAGCCGATGTAAACTTCTTTACTTGTTTTTTATAAATAGTTTTTACGTTGCCTTCGCATTTATCGAACGATTAAAATTATGAGCAACGAAAAAAAAATATTTTCTTCAATAACTGTTATAGAAAAATAAAATACATTTTCATTGCTTGAAGCTGTTATCTTAAAATGAATTTATTTAATACAAACTGTAATAGTTATAGTCCAATTATTTTCATAATTTTTTATAACTGTTATGTCTCTGATTTAAGATCATAAATTATTAGATATCCAAAGAAAAGAGTTCTGGCTGCTTGCTCATATTACTTTTGAAAAAAAAAAGACAAGTGATTAGAGGTAATTACCTGTAAAACCGTTACCTAAATGAATAAAAGTACTAAGCAAAGAGGTCAAACAGAAGTACCTCAATGGCTTTATCGACTAAAAAATAGTATTCATCGCTAAGGGACGTGTTGCACGTTTCCAGGACTTCCTTCATCGGATACAAAGCTCGCTGGCACGTAGACTGAGTTCTGAAATACAACTCAATATTCAATGGAGTGCCCCACTGTCGTGGCTGAGTGTTTAAAAGCACAGCGTTTATTATTTGAATGGCAAAACACATCAAGGTGTGTCAATAATAGCGATTACTCAAAACTTTTTTCCACATATTCAAAGCACTTGGTTGTGAATTTAAGTGCGGGGAAGAAAACGAAGTTGGAAAAAAAGATATTTTGATTGAAATTCGCAATTGAAAACGATATCTCCGAAGCGAAACCGAATGAACGTACTCAAATAAATGCCAATTTTTCTGTTGCTCATACCTAAATATTTCTGCCCATCCAATTATAAAAAGCTTATCGCTTCTGAGTGAGGTAACCTTGAAGTCCTTTTTATGGATTTCCAATTTATTTTCGTATTTAAGCTTCTGGGAATTTCCTTCATTAGAAATTAAAACGTGATAATGTTTCACAAAGTGAAGAGGAAAATAATTTTATGCGTGGGAAAAACTCATCGTGCTTCCAGTTTGCGATGAGAAATCTTTAAAATCACAGGCTCTTCGGCAACCGAGGAATCCATTCTAAAAAATAAAGCATAAAATATGTTCGATATGCAAATCAGATACAAAATCTATTGTATATCGTAGCAATAATTCTTCGTTGCACATGTTTGAAAAAAAAACAAATAATTTTAAGACTTTTTAATAACTTAAATATTATGGAGCGATACTCCGTTTGTCTAAAATTTCTCTATTGTCTGATATCGATATCTTTCCAATTTGTATAGCAAACGTCGTATGAAGATTTAAAAGGTATCGATCTATTTCATTGAAATTTATTTTAAAGCTGCTTAAATTGAGTGGCTTACTCTTGACTTAGAGTAAGGCCCTCAACATTGTTTTCTACTTCACCAAACGTTTTGAATTATATCCTTGTTCAGCTTGAAAAAGGTTAACTCTGCATGGGATTTTTCTCTAAAATTTTTCTGCAATTAACGGGTCATAACTAAAAATCTGGACTTACTTTATCTTAACGTAACTGAAAAAATTATTAAAATACAAAAGTGGGTTTTTTGACTTAGAATCTTTATATTATCTTGAAGAGAAAATTCTTAGTGAACTTTAGTGTACGGTCCATCTATAGCAACACATCGAAGTTTTGTTCGGATGCAAGCACGCTGTACACCATTAGTGTCCACTTCCTTAAGACACTTACGGATGCGACGTATCAACTGCTTCACATTTTTGGCTTTCCAACCTTTTTTATACACAAGAGCTTTGACTTCTCCAAAAAAATCCTCAATCGGACGGCATTGTGGTAGGTTTGTGGGGTTTCTCGCTTTAGGCACAAAATTGAAGGTTTTGTTAACCAAGAACTCCAAGGTTGCTCTAGCATAATGTGATGAAGCTTTGTCGGGCCAAAAACGTAATTATCATTTTCATGATGTTTTTAAATAAAGGGAATAAAAATGTTGTCTAAACATTGTTTAATGTAGACTTCATGGTTTACTGCCAGCCCACTTGGCTTGAAGTACGGCTCCGAAATGCCCTTATCCGAAACTACAATGTAGAGCATGACCTTGGCCTCAAGTTTCTTTTTAAATTTGTATTTTACACTAGGAGGCGTTGAAGAGGCGTCATGTGTGTAATAAACATCGTTACCTGGCATTTGTGGACCGCTGAGTGAAAAATAACTTTCGTCATCCAAAATGAATGATTTTTCATTAAAATTTCTCCACATCCACAAACACTGTGACTTAACTTGCCTTATCTGCTCTTCAGTGTATCCAGGACAACGCTGCTTTCTGCATTCGAACTTACGAGCGGCTTCGGCTTGACTTAAGCCATCCTTGTTCATGAATACCTTCTTCAGTTGCCAAATGCCCTTTGGCGTCACAATAGTTGACTTTCTCCCAGAACCAGACTTCCTTTCAATTCTAATAGAGCTTAAAATTGAGTAAACTATACTTTTAGCGACGCCTTCAGCCATAAAATGAGCACATGTAAAATTTTTTCCTTTGTCTTCATTGTTTTTGTAGAATTGTACAATGCGTTCGCGGAGATGTTCTTGCTTCGACGTCATTTTACGGACTAATAGAAAACGCATGATATTATAACTTAGGCACAAAAAAGATGATGCAATAACTAAGCTTTTTGCATAAGGCCGACATGTACAAGTGTACAACAACAAAACCGCAGATCATTGAAATTAGTCCAGATTTTTAGTTATGACCTGTTATAAAATGAGATTTCGTGATATTATTTTTCGTTTGTATCACATAAGAAAAGAAATTGGAAGTTTCGCTCTAACTGAAAAGTTTACAATGGAACGAAATGGGAGCAGAATCGTCTTAGCAAGTGATGTGTTTGTGGAAGGTTTCAAGTCAAGCCAAGTCTTGGTATAGTTTTCGCGTGACGTACTTAAATCACTGAGAATGAGAATTTAGCTAAATTCAAAAAGTGCTGTCGTTTTTGAATCTTGGAATAGCAGCAGTAGCAAAATATTGAATAAATGGTAGTTTTTTTCAAGATAAAAGTAGTATCTAAAGTAGTGATGCCACGAATATTCGGCCACTATTCGGTATTCGGCCTATTCGGCGTCATTTTTCAGTATTCGGTATTCGGCCGAATACCGAATAGTAGAAATAATTTATTAAAAAAATCAGCAGTAACTACAAATTAAGTTTTTCTCACAATAACGTTAAAAAACTTAATTAACGAGATCTAAAAATACAGCAGATTTGCTTTTTTTTCTTTAGAAATATTAAATGTACGCTAGCTTCTTCTAAATTTTCTTCGAAAACATTATAAACAGTGGGCAAATTTTTCAGCGGCAGTTTTTGCCTTGACTCCAGCTAGTCGCGAGTAGGCTCAAGCTGTCTTTACTACGTGCCGAATATTCGGTTGCCGAATCGGCTAAATCCACTATTCGTGGCATCACTAATCTAAAGCTTAGATTCTAAACATTGAGGTATGTCTATCTCTATACCTCACTTTTGTGCGTATGATTTTATTTAACGCTATTCTGAACAATATATTTTTTTTGTCAAGCCAAGGTTACTTTATATATGCGATAAAGAGTTATTTACAATAAAATGAAATAGTAGTACGTGAGTCGTTATAAGTCGCCTCGTTATACGTCGATTCGCACTTACGTCACGTATCATTTAACACCCTGGTTCGCTATACGTCGCAAATGATTCGCAATTACGTCTACAAGTTTGGGGGAAATTTTTTTTCGTCTTTTGCGCCCCTAAGTGCCATCTCCAATGACGCGTCAGGTGCGTTCCGTCAATTGAGGCAAATACATGCAAGCATATGGAAGCAGCTCAAATCAATTGCGTTGTTGTGGACGCAGCGTAAAACGTTCTGCATCCGACGAATAATTGGAAATCAGACATTAGAGCAGTGATGCCAGTTGTAGGGAAATATCATTTTATTGACTTTAATAAAATTTGTGTATAAATTTTTGAGCTTTGAGGAACCAATTAAAAATTATTTCATACAATCATATGAAGAAAACTGATTCGTTATAAGTCGATTCGCTATACGTCGATTTTTTAGGAACGAGAAACGACTTATAACGAGACCCCACTGTAGTATGAAAAAAAAAAATAAAGTGAAAAAAAACTACTATAGAAGCATTCCGGCAGCACTGGATACTAGAGCTGCAAAACTATCGATGGTACTATCGATACTATCGATAGTTGCTAGTTTTAATAACCATCGATGGTTTTTATTCGCCATCGATAGTTAGACAAGCATCACTAACAGACAATGTTGCTCATCTTTAGCTAAAAAGGCCGCGAGTACTTGGCGATAAGTAGAATTTTAGATCTATGAGAAATTCCGAACACTTCAACGGAATTTGAAAGAATGTTCAGTAAATCGAAAATTCTTATTTCGGACAGAAGGACGTCCTTTGAACCCAAAAACGTCGACATGTTATTGTTTTTTAACAAAAATCAATGGCTGGTAAATTAATTACCTTGTGATTTTTGTTACCTTTTTTGTTTTTTTAACAGTGCCGTAGCAACCATAGGGGAAATAGGGGGCTTTGCCCCCCACGCATTTCTGTTTTTGCCCATGAATAAAATTGAAAAAATAATTTTGGCCCCCACGCAAATTGGATAAATAATTTTGCCCCTCACACAAAACAGAATTGCTACGGCACTGTTTTTATATGAACTGTTTACCAATAAAAATACGGTAATACGTTGAAAGCTATAAAATCTAAAAAACGTATGCAACTTTTGTCATTATTAAATTGTCTAAAAATAAACAACTAGTTAAAAATTTTCAATTCAAATTTTAACTCCGAGTCATGCGATACTATCGACGATATATCGATAGTTTGGACTATCACTATCGAAACTATCGATGGGCCGACTATCGATAGTATGACAGCTCTACTGGATACGATACGCATTGACTGTTTTCAGCTTTAAGCGGGAATTCCAATTACGCGTGAGCTGCGGGAAAATAGGTTAAACCCATCGAAAAATTAACAAAATTTCAAAATCCCTTGCAGGGGGTCGCAGTCGGAAATACCCTTTGTGTCAACAAAACACGTACTGAAGAAAAAGTGTAACATGTGCGTAAGCCATCAATTTCGTGACGCACGCATTACACTACACACGCACCCACACGCACGATTTTCCCGCAGCTCGCGCGCTATTGGAATTCCCGCATTAGAGTCGCTTAATACCTCTTATCAGTGATGCCAGCTTAGCGCTTTTCGAGCTATATTTTGCCAAGACTGTGTCCGTTTATTTTGTGCCGTTCGACGTCGAAATCATGCTAAGTGGTAATTCCTTTCAATCAGGGTCTTCATAAATCAAATGTTTTGACCACCAAAAAATTATAGTTTAAAGCGGCTAATATTGAATTATGTAGTTCCTTACCAAATAAATAAATACAATCATTAAAATTTTCTTAGCTTCGGGGGGGCCTTGGCCCCCTTTTTTCAAGCCAGTCTATTTCATGGAAAAAAAAATGTCGCTTTTTCTTGGTTTATTAGGTTTGCTGATTTCCAATTGCTCACCTTTCTTAGTTCACCCCGCACCATGAACGCTTCCGAATGTTGTCAAAAGAAGAGAACAACGGAATTTCGGCCTCAAACGACTTGTAATTTTATTTGAAGACTAAAGAGTTAAAAGGGTGTAAGCCAGACAATGGAAACCAAAGCTAAAATAATTTCATATTTTGTTTTGTTTTTTTTTTTAATGCTAAACGTCTAAAATTGTTTTGCTCAGGATGAAAATGTTTGACTGTTTATTTTTCTATTGCGGACCTCTGAGCATTTCTTCTTAAGTATAATTATCGAAAATCTCTAAATTGCATCCGCCAAAAGCGAGCAGGCAAAATACACCGGCTTAAAAATAATCACAGAAACAACAAAAAGCAGGGCGAGCGGTTATACACAGGAAAACTGGTTACGAAAAATTCCAATTAATGGCGTTCGTTAAACTCGATTCATCGGTTTTTTAATTAAATTAAAAATTTAAAACAAATCACGAAATTCGGAAAAGGTTCGTAATATTAAATTTTCAACAAAAATTTGGTTGGTTATTTTGTTGTATTAAATACCAAAAGTATTAACACTTAACAAAACATTTGCTGAAAATTTTTGTTATATTGAAAACCGAAGGTATTTACTAGGGCTATAAAAATTATTCGAATAGTTCGAATGTTCGAATTCTCGAACTTTCGAATCTCGATTTTATGTACGATTCTCAATCGAATAGCACTATTCGAATAGTTGACATACTGCGATTATTCGAATAGTTGTTAGAATTCGAATGTTCGGATTCGTTCAAAATCGAATGATCGAAGCAACCGGAATTTGTCATGACAATATGCACTGAGTAAGAATTTTTAAATTTTATTCTTTGCTAAAATGAAATTCCAAACAAGTAAAGAAGTTTACATCGGAAAAGCCGATTGCACAAATACCTTTTCCTCAGCCTAAAATATGTTGAAACATTACCTTAACGAAAATTCCTGCCGTTTTCGTTGTTCTAGCTTGGATATCTATTTATACCTTATCTGTACTTCGATTTAGCTTTTAAACTCGAGATTATTATTAAGCACAAAATTTTCGCGAATGGTGGTCATGGTCAAATTTTAACCGTTAGAGGACATTATGTCTAGCTGCGAATACTCAATTCAAAAATGGCCATTCCAGGATATCGAATTTAGTTTAATTTGGTTTTATTAACCCAACATCAATCAAGATTTTTCTTGTTAGAATGATAAAGCGCGTCAAATTAAATGGACAGGGCCCAACTCAAGGAAAAAGAAAGCCCACAGCTACTTCGTGTGTCATCTTCCACTTTGAAGGGTTCTTTTGAAGGTCAGAAATGGCCTTACTTAAATGGGCAGCCAAACAAGCTGCCGCAATTACATAAAACGCAATGAATTGCGTATCATTTATTTCTTTCCAGTAAGAAGATAATAAAAAATATATTCAGCAGAGATTTGTCACTACAATATAGACCAACACTTCCCAGGATTCTTTCTTGAATTCTGCCTTGAGAAGGAAAATCCTCATGAAACATTTTTCGTTCAAGTAAAAACGATGCTCCACATGACAGTGCTATGTTCCAATTCTTTTTTTTTTTGGAAAAAAAATGTTTTATGAGTTCCGGCAGAAAGATTCAATTCCGACCTCTTCGAATCAGAAATACGTTCGAAGGAAAATAAACAATCATAGCACACTCATGAAGCTATTACTCCTTGACTGCTCCATGCATTTCGGCGCGCCCTTTTCACTTTGTGATACTTTCATTTTATTTTTCTTCTTTTCAATTGTTCTCCTTGCTCTCATACTCATTGTGTTCATAACTTCACATTGAATATGGCAAACAATTGAATAAAACTCATACCTTTGAGTGTAATAAACTTTAAATTTTGCTGGAAATCGCAATGGATTGTAGGGCTTGAGGAAAAATGAAGAGAAAAAAAGTTTTATTGATATTAATTTTGGAAGGTTGAAAAAATCATCAAGGGGCTTGCGATAGAACTCTTTTGTGGAAAGCTCGCTCAGACTAAAGTCATCCGATATTTGCGTTTGTTTTGCCTCGACTTTTTCTGCCACATCCTTTTTCGATGAAAAACCATTATTTCTCTGGCATTCATTTATAAATTTCATTTGAACAAGATAATAAAAACTATAAAAATGAACAGTGAAAATATTCATATCTGAGTTTACAACCTTGTATGTAATTTTCCATCTTAAAATGAGTTGCATGAGGGCTGAAAAAATGAATAAAAGAATGAGTTAACGAGATAAATTGAGAGCGTAAAAAGATAATGAGAAGGTCTGATAGTATGTAGAAGGAAACATCTTTATTTGACCAAAAGCTATTACCACCTTAAACATAAAGAATTGGTATTATATGCAAAAGTGTTGAAACTGTGGCATGCCCGCCCTCGACGGTGTTTGGTCATCCTTTCGCGACAAACTCAACGAAGAGCGACAAGAACTATTAATTATAATTAAATAATTATTTAACAAAATTTTTGTACCTACAAAAGAAGTCCTTGAGTTCATATCTTCTAATCTCTATAGAATAAGGATATGGGCAAATCTTGGCATTTTTCGAATGTAAGGGACATCATAATTTAGATATATCTAAGCATATATGCTTCAATTGAAAGTTCCAACATTTCAATTTTATTCAAAATGAAGCAGTGGAAATTAATAATAGAATATCTACGAACACACCAGTTGAAAGAGTTCACGTTGCGGACGCTACAATAAATAGAAATGTTTTTCAGATCAATATGAACATTCTACGATTTCCATGAAATTGCAATGTTTCACAAAATTACTTTAAGCTTCAAAATAAAATAAAAGATATTTAAGGTTTGTCTTTAGATCGACGGAGACGATTAGTTCGATTCATTCGTCTATTTATTTAGTAAAATATGCGTTTAGGGCGCTGCGTTAGGGACTTTGCCAATGTCATTACAGATATCGAGCATCATTCATATAAGGGCATTTCCACGAAAACGTACCCTGTGCAACCGCAAAAAAAATCACACCTTAACACATTTTTGTTCTTCTTATTAAAACATATATACATGCATCATTTTTTTCATGTAGAGTAATATTAAAAAATATATATGGTTTGTATACAAATTAATTTTGAAATAGTGCTATTTAAACATATCGCAAACAAAAAAATTATCCCTTTTTTGAGCTTTCGCTACAAGCTGTTTTTGAATATGTGGCAGCACAAATAGATATCAGCTAAAAGTATGTCATTTTATCTGGTTTGCAGAAAAAGTAGAATGCTTTAGGTTATATGTTGAATTTTTTACAGACGTTTGGAAAGTTAACCTTAGACTGTCACACCCGTTACCGATAAACTACAAAAAGTTAAATTATCTTTTAGCAAAAGAATTTAACAAAGTGTTAACCTGCAGATAGTAAGAAGGTAATTCCGTTTAATAATAAAGCGAAACCTAGTTGGAGCATGTGTGACAGATATGGCATTTTTAACATTTAAAACGATGTCACACCCGTTACTTATTTATTTTCTTGTTATATTTTTGGGCCAATTTACCTTACAGTTCATTTATAGTAAATTATAAATAATAAATTTTAAATAATAAATAACATATAATGAATAAATAATTAATAAATTATAATAATAATAATAAATAATAAATAATAAATAAATAATTATAAATAATAAATAATAAATAATAAATAATAAATAATAAATAATAAATAATAAATAATAAATAATAAATAATAAATAATAAATAATAAATAATAAATAATAAATAATAATATAATAATAATAAATAATAAATAATAAATAATAAATAATAAATAATAAATAATAAATAATAAATAATAAATAATAAATAATAAATAATAAATAATAAATAATAAATAATAAATAATAAATAATAAATAATAAATAATAAATAAATAAATAAATAAATAAATAAATAAATAAAAAATAAATAAAAAAATAAATAATAAAATTAAATTATATAAAAATATGAATATAGAAGTTTATTATTTATGTATTAATTAGTAGTATATTATAAATGTCTTAATTAATACTGTATGCTAACGACTCACACTGATCACCACACACAAAACCTTATTCTCAAAACCTTATTATCAAAAAAAGTCTATTCAGTAACGGGAAACCAAAATCGTGTGATAAGAAACCAAAAACTTTTAAAAGCAAGTTATTTAACGGAAAACGAATGAAGCTGTTTTTACGAAAATACTACGTTGATATTTTTTATAATAGTTACAATGAAATATATATAAAAAAACTCGTCTTCCTCATATAACTCTTGTTTCAATTTATATTGTCACACCCGTTACTTTTTTCTGTCACACCCGTTACTTTTGTAAATTGGTATAAAACACATACGAATACCGATACATTATAAGTAAATACTTCTTCATAGTCAGAATACTCCTTAGAACTGTTGGTTAAACATTCTTTTTGTATGTTTCCTGGAAAATTTTACAGAATCGATTAATGAAAACAAATAACATACAAACCCCATTTTCTAACGTCACACCCGTTACCTCCTTTTGAAGGTTTTTAAGGCATTAAAAGTAATTTTTACCGGATTCTTTGAAATGGTAGAAATACTTTAAAAATGGACGCTTCAAAAATATGCAACACTGTTATCGAAGGGTTGATAGTTTTAGAGAAATTTAAAGAATTCGCCTAAATCTGTCACACCCGTTACTATGGAAATACCCATAAGCTCTTTCCTATAATGAAAAAAAAAAAAACAATATATTGCAGCTAGGGGACGATTTGAGCTCCTTGGATGGTCTATAAAGCACATTGCAATGAGAAAAAAGGAAGGAAAAATTCTTAGAATTGCTTAAAATCGAGACAATTTGTGTTCATTCGCCGAAATCTTACAAACGGCAAGCGGAGAACAGAAACTGAAAATAGTATTCAAAAGAAGAACCATTTTACTCACAGTCTGTATGCAAAAAATTCATATAAAAACTTTTTTAATTTTAAAGAAACCAATTTTATTTTTCGACGATTGTTTTACTTTCTGGTGGATTTCCCCATGTGGCAACTCATCGCTTTCGTTTGTCATTAAATAAAACCTAAAATATCTCAAATGGTTTCACTGAAATTTCAAGTCGTTTTACCACTGGTTCATTTTTTTCGAGTCGTCATGTCCTTGCAGCAACACTTCGCAAGCAATCAAATGATGCTTGCTAGGATGCGTATTAAGGGCCCTCTCCAGCTCTGTAAGGAATCTCAGCAGGAATTTTCTAAATATTCCTTAAAGGGAAAAGCGTAGCATAATTTCATTTTTTAATGCAATAGTGACAATCTATATATCTATATATTTTATGTCAAGACGTTTCTTATAATCGAAAATTATTGATTTCATTTATCCATTTCTGAAAATTACACATTGAACCTTGTTAAATCCATTTAATTTTTTTCGAACTTGGCTTTGCTGTCAAAATTCCTTTCAGAAAGAACGGAAAATTCAATATTTCTAACAGAAAAATCTGTGTTACCGTGTTTTATTTACAGCAAAAAAGGGAGCGAAAACAGAAACTACTCTTTGACGAACTGGAGACTGTTAACAGAAAATTTCTGACACAAAAATTCCTTCAGCATTTCTTAAGCTTTTTTTATATAAAGTTTTTCATTTCTGACAGAGCTGGAGAGGGCCCTTTAAGATGAAATTCTATTCGTGAACAGACGAGACGACCCGGATGTGACAACTGCAATCTTGTTCACAAAGTGTACAATGCCAACAAGCGGTGTGACAATAATTTCCAACTACTCAAACTACTCAGGTGTGATAGCATTTTCAACCTACTTAAGTTTTTGGTTGTTTCCAAAAATTTTGTATATAATTAAAAACGAAAAACAAAATCAATGTATTTTATGTAATTTGAATTTTAATTTTTTATTATTTTTTACAAAGAATTTAAGACAAAGATCCTAAATAACTATTAAATTTTTTTAGAATCGAAAAATTGCCTTTAAAACAACGAAAATTTTTTACGTTAGTCGATAATACTTAAGTTTGGGATTTTTTTTTTTTTCGTTGCTCAAAACGTTTTTTTTTATAAATAGTTTTTACGTTGCCTTCGCATTTATCGAACGATTAAAATTATGAGCAACGAAAAAAAAATATTTTCTTCAATAACTGTTATAGAAAAATAAAATACATTTTCATTGCTTGAAGCTGTTATCTTAAAATGAATTTATTTAATACAAACTGTAATAGTTATAGTCCAATTATTTTCTTAATTTTTTATAACTGTTATGTCTCTGATTTAAGATCATAAATTATTAGATATCCAAAGAAATGAGTTCTGGCTGCTTGCTCATATTACTTTTGAAAAAAAAAAGACAAGTGATTAGAGGTAATTACCTGTAAAACCGTTACCTAAATGAATAAAAGTACTAAGCAAAGAGGTCAAACAGAAGTACCTCAATGGCTTTATCGACTAAAAAATAGTATTCATCGCTAAGGGACGTGTTGCACGTTTACAGGACTCCCTTCATCGGATACAAAGCTCGCTGGCACGTAGACTGATTTCTGAAATTCAACTCAATATTCAATGGAGTGCCCCACTATCGTGGCTGAGTGTTTGAAAGCACAGCGTTTATTATTTGAATGGCAAAACACATCAAGGTGTGTCTATAATGGCGATTACTCAAAACTGTTTTCCACATATTCAAAGCACTTGGATGTGAATTTAAGTGCGGGGAAGAAAACGAAGTTGGAAAAAAGATATTTCGATTGAAATTCTTAATTGAAAACGATATCTCCGAAGCGAAACCCAATGAACGCACTCAAATAAAAGCCAATTTTTCTGTTGCTCATACCTAAATATTTCTGCCCATCCAATTATAAAAAGCTTATCGCTTCTGAGTGAGGTAACCTTAAAGTCCTTTTTATGGATTTCCAATTTATTTTCGTATTTAAGCTTCTGGGAATTTTCTTTTATTAGAAATTAAAACGTGAAAATTTTTCACAAAGTGAAGAGGAAAATAATTTTATGCGTGGGAAAAACTCATCGTGCTTCCAGTTTGCGATGAGAAATCTTTAAAATCACAGGCTCTTCGGCAACGGAGGAATCCATTCTAAAAAATAAAGCATAAAATATGTTCGATATGCAAATCAGATACAAAATCTATTGTATATCGTAGCGAAAATTCTTCGTTGCACATGTTTGAAAAAAAAACATATAATTTTAAGACTTTTTAATAACTTAAATATTATGGAGCGATACTCCGTTTGTCTCAAATCTCTCTATTGTCTGATATCGATATCTTTCCAATTTGTATAGCAAACTAAATACGTATGAAGATTTAAAAGGTATCGATCTATTTCATTGACATTCATTTTAAAGTTGCTTAAATTGAGTAGCTTACTCTTGACTTAGAGTAAGGCCCTCAAGATTGTTTTCTACTTCACCAAACGTTTTGAATTATATCCTTGTTCAGCTTGAAAAAGGTTAACTCTGCATGGGATTTTTCTCTGAAATTTTTCTGGAATTATAAAATGAGATTTCATGATATTATTTTTCGTTTGTATCACATAAGAAAAGAAATTGGAAGTTTCGCTCTAACTGAGTTTACAATGGAACGAAATGGGAGCAGAATCGTCTTAGTAAGTGATGTGTTTGTGGAAGGTTTCAAGTCAAGCCAAGTCTTGGTATAGTTTTCGCGTGACGTACTTAAATCACTGAGAATGAGAATTTAGCTAAATTCAAAAAGTGATGTCGTTTTTGAATCTTGGAATAGCAGTAGTAGCAAAATATTGAATAAATGGTAGTTTTTTCAAGATAAAAGTAGTATCTAAAGCTTAGCCCTTCGTACGGCCGAGTTGCATATCTGCAACATCATCTTTAAATCACATTAATTTATTAATTATGTGCCGGAAACTACTTCTCTTTGTTTGATGATATTTTGGAACATGCCTTTTTTAATCTGTAATTAAGTCAACCCTGGAAATACTGACAGTACAAACATATGTTTCATTTTATCAGAGCATAACAGTGCGCGATTTTATCGACATTTCAATAAATGAATTTAAATATTAAATACGAACAAAGAAGGCCGAATTACGTTAAAAAGTAAAGGTTAGTATATTTAGAACAGATCTGAGGCCTTTGATATTCCTAAAAACATCATTTAAACGAAATTTCAGTAATATTTTGCTTGATGCAGATATGCAACAAAATATTGTTGGGCCAAAAAGTTTTTTTTTAGGAATTGGCAAATCTAGTGGCATTCTTTGTTTACAGAAAACTAATGATAGTTATTGCAATAAATTATTTTTAGCTACCATGACAACTAAATCATTGTCGCCAAGCCATATTGCTAGTATACTATATGGTTTGGATAGCGAGGATGGTCTGGATTTTTCTAGCGACGACAATAATGGTGATCCAGATTTCGATATATCTGAATGCCCTGCAAACGAATCGTCAGACGAAGAGGTCTGTGAAGAAAAAGAAGAAGGTCTAAGTCAAGAGTTAGAACATTCCGACGGTAGCCGATATAGAGCAGGGAAAGAAGTAGCCGCCGATACTGGAAAGGGCGAACATCTGTTGTGGAGAAGGCGCAATCTGCAACTTACTGAACAACAGCTTGCTTTTCGGATGAATTCTTCTTTGCCTCAGGAAATAATGGAGCTATCATCTCCTTTCCAATATTTTTTATATCTTTTCCCCGAAAACATGTTTAAAAAAATTGTAGATGAAACCAACCTCTATATACGGCAGAAGAACTTAATTTCAACAAAATATGTTACTCTTTTAGAGATTCGCCAATTTATTGGCATACTCCTTTACATGTCTCTAGCGAAACTGCCCAGAGTTACGAAATACTGGTCAAATGATATTGGAATGCAGACTATAATTAACTCAATGCCACAAAAACGGTTCGAATTAATTCGAAGATCACTACATTTCAATAATAATGATAACAATTTACCTATTTCACATCCAAATCACGACCGATTATTCAAAATCAGACCAGTGGTAGACGAACTCAACAAAAATTTCCTTAAAATACCAATGGAGCAATACCTTTCTATTGATGAACAAATTTGTTCAACTAAAGCACGCAACTTTATGAAAAAATACAATCCGAACAAGCCGCACAAGTGGGGATACAAAATTTGGGTCCTCAGTGGCTCTTCTGGATTTTGCTACTAATTTGAGTTTAACACAGGAAAGGAAAACGTAGTTTTGCCTGATGAGCCTGATCTTGGCGCATCCTCTAACTGTGTAGTAAGATTGGCTCGTGAAATTTCAAGAGGCAGAAACTACCGCTTGTTTTTTGATAACTACTTCAGTTCAATCCCTCTTATGAAGTATCTGGCAAACGAAGGTATTTTGGCTTTGGGCACCATAAGGAGAAATCGCATACCTAATTGTAAGCTTCCGGATCCGAAAGATTTTAAAAAGAATACCCGTGGGACCAGTATTGAATATGTCGCTTCTGTGGATGGAGTCGAAATATCGACAATTTGTTGGCTCGATAACAAAATTGTTTGCTTGGCTTCAAATTATGCTGGGGAACTGCCAAAAGATAGTGTTCGTCGTTATGAAAGGTCGACAAAAACCCATATCCAAGTACCACGACCATTTGCCATTACCCAATACAACAGATACATGGGCGGCGTTGATTTGATTGACAGCATTATTGGACGATATAAAGTTGCGGTGCGGAGCAACAGATGGCAATGTCGAGTTTTTTACCATCTGCTCGACTTAACAGTAAGCAATGCTTGGCTTTTGTATAAGAGAGTTCATAAAGCTACAGCCTCTAAAGAGAAGCTTTTCGCCTCAGCGGATTTTCGACACGAAGTAGCTGAGGTTTTAATTAAATTGGGTATAGCACCGACGTCAACCTCTCGAAATTCCAAATTAGAACGCGAAATCGAGGCTAAACGAAGTCGAAGCTCTACGCAACACATTCCACCTCCAATGGTCCGGCAAGACCAAATAAGACATTGGCCAATATGGAGCAATAAACGAGCCCGTTGCAAAATTCCAAATTGTAAAGGCTACACCCAAACTGAATGTGAAAAGTGTGGAGTAGCTCGGTGCTATACTAAAAAAAATAATTGTTTTAAAAATTTTCATCATTAAAATGAAAATCATTAAGGGCCGTTTGTTACTTTTTCCGTTTAAGTTCTTGTTACAATATCGTCTTGAAACGGCATAATTTTGAAACAAATTTTTCGTATACCATATCGAAAAACTTTATCGGAAACAAAAACAAACGGGCCTATGTTGCATAATATTTATATTAATCTAAATGAAAGAGATGGTATTTATTGCTTTCATCTCTAGAAGAGCCAATTTTGTAACTGATTGTGCCTTTATATTTTTTATTGCTATTTTGTAAACCAAACAAAGTTTGAAAACTTTTTTGTTCAAGCTGTAGAGAGCAGTTTTTTTTATGTTGATTACCTATTTGTTGCAAAAGTGCAACATACCTTTTTTCTTACTTTTAAGCTTCCCAAATAAAAATATGAGGAAAAAAAATGACAACGACTTATTATTTAGTAGTGTCCGACCGAAGGTGGATTTTTAGCCGAAGCCGAAGCCGAACAATCGGCAGAGTTGAAGACTTCGGCCGAAGACCGAAGGCCGAAGCCGAATGCAAAACATTTTACAGTAAGGAAACAAAATCAGTCTTTATTCATTTGACAAGCACAAAATAACACCTCAGTAACAAAAAAAAAACTTTCATTTAATAACACTGGTCGGCAATGAAATCCTCCTTTTGAGTTTGAATAGTGGCTCTAGTAGATTTTGGACTGCTGAATAAATGAAAAATATCAAAAAAATTCCATCACGTAAGGATTTCGAGAAAATCGCGTTTGAATTTTTTAGCACCATTGTTTCATTTAAACTCATTTTTCTCCAATGTGGCTTAAGGTTTTTTAAAATTTTAAAAACTTTTGTATTTTTTAAACATCATTCTTCAATATTATATCAAAAATTATTATAAAATCTTTAAATGAATCGTGTAAAATGATGCTCAAAGTCAACAAATTTAAAAATTTATATAAAATTTTCATTATTTTTTGAGTTTAAATGAAAATACCACAACCATTAACAGCTTCTTTTTCTATATCGATATCTTAAATGGCAGGCCAATCAATTGTGTGCAGAAAATATCAAATCACACAACTGTAGCACAAACCTCTTTCAAGATATAAAGGCTTTTCTAAAACAACTCAATTCGGATTTTCGTATACACAACAAAACATAACTTTGAATTGAAAATCCTCTTGTTTTTCGTCTCGAATGAATTTTTTTGATATTTTTTAATTATTCTGCAGACCAAAGTCTACTAGAGCCACTACTCAAACTCAAAAGGAGGCGAAAAAAAAATTATTTTTGCAGACCCGTGTAATCAAAATTAAAAAGCTTAATATTATAAGCTAAAAATAGCAGTATACAGTTGACCGGCAGCGCTAAGGAGTTGTTCGCTGGCCACGCTTGTTGTAGGGGCAGATAAATAATTCTCGGCCATGCGTTTAATGTTGAAAACTTTTGTGCAATTGTGCAAAAATTTACGGCAATAATTCACTAGTGTAAAAGGTCTCAATGAAGCAATTGAAAATCTATCGTGACTTTTTTACTTCCATTAAAATGCAAAAATATTCGGCTAAAATATTCGGCTTTTTCCAGCCGAAGCCGAAGCCGAAGATTAAGAATTGGCCGATTATGCCGATTACCGAAGCCGAAGCCGAACCTTCGGTCGGACACTATTATTTAGCCATATCAAGCATAAAAATCGGCTTTCGGTTTGAATCGGGAATATCGCCTTACGAAGGGTTAAATTCTAAACATTGAGGTATATCTATCTCTATACCTCACTTTTGTGCGTATGATTTTAATTAACGCTATTCTGAAAAATATTTTTTTTTGTCAAGCCAAGGTTACTTTATATATGCGATAAAGCGTTATTTACAATAAAATGAAATAGTAGTACGTGAGTGAAAGGAGTAGTACGGTAGTATGACGACAAAAAAATAAAGTGAAAAAAAACTACTATAGAAGCATTCCGGCAGCACTGGATACGATACGCATTGACTGTTTTCAGCTTAAAGGGCCCTCTCCAGCTCTGTAAGGAATCTCAGCAGGATTTTTCTAAATATTCCTTAAAGGGAAAAACGTAGCATAATTTCATTTTTTAATGCAATAGTGACAATCTATATATCTATATATTTTATGTCAAGACGTTTCTTATAATCGAAAATTATTGATTTCATTTATCCATTTCTGAAAATTACACATTGAACCTTGTTAAATCCATTTAATTTTTTTCGAACTTGGCTTTGCTGTCAAAATTCCTTTCAGAAAGAACGGAAAATTCAATATTTCTAACAGAAAAATCTGTGTTGCCGTGTTTTATTTACAGCAAAAAAGGGAGCGAAAACAGAAACTACTCTTTGACGAACTGGAGACTGTTAACAGAAAATTTCTGACACAAAAATTCCTTCAGCATTTCTTAAGCATTTTTTTATATGAAGTTTTTCATTTCTGACAGAGCTGGAGAGGGCCCTTAAAGGCTGGTCTCCAGTTCGGTAAGGAATGTCAGCAGAAATTTTATATATTTTTCTCCAATGAAAAAAGGTAGTACTACAGAACTTTTTAGTGCAACAGAGGCAATCTGTCATATGTCACATGTGTCAAAAAAGTGAAACGAAACACAGAAATTAAAAAGGCGCGATTATAAACGTTCAGAATAAAAAGCGCGCAAATTCTTCTACTCTCTTTAACAAGCGATATTAATTCGCGTTTATTCTCGTTTGAGAAATTTATTAAGCGTTTTTGGTTTTTTTGGGGGTTTTTCTCCATGTTTTTTGAAAAAACCCGAAAAATGGATGCACTATTTCTATACAATCACAACTGACCTACCTCACTTGTCAAAATTTCTCCAAGAAACAATTCATTTGCAATTATTTCTGCTGATAGTCGGGGTTACCGTGCACATTTTATGTCAAAAAAACGTATTAAAATATGTAATACTTTTTTGCCGAACTGGGGACTGCATGCAGAAAATTTCTTGAAGAAATATTTCGTAAGCATTTCTTTGGCTTTTTTTTATATGGAGTTTTTCATTCCTTGGGGAACTGGAGACCAGCCTTTAAGCGGGAATTCCAATTACGCGTGAGCTGCGGGAAAATAGGTTAAACCTATCGAAAAATTAACAAAATTTCAAAATCCCTTGCAGGGGGTCGCAGTCGGAAATACCCTTTGTGTCAACAAAACACGTACTGAAGAAAAAGTGTAACATGTGCGTAAGCCATCAATTTCGTGACGCACGCGTTACACTACACACGCACCCACACGCACGATTTTCACGCAGCTCACGCGCTATTGGAATTCCCGCTTTAGAGTCGCTTAATACCTCTTATCAGTGATGCCAGCTTAGCGCTTTTCGAGCTATATTTTGCCAAGACTGTGTCCGTTTATTTTGTGCCGTTGGACGTCGAAATCATGCTAAGTGGTAATTCCTTTCAATCAGGGTCTTCATAAATCAAATGTTTTGACGGCCAAAAAATCATGGTTTAAAGCGGCTAATATTGAATTATGTAGTTCCTTACCAAATAAATAAATACAATCATTAAAATTTTCTTAGCTTCGGGGGGGCCTTGGCCCCCTTTTTTCAAGCCAGTCTATTTCATGGAAAAAAAAAATATCGCTTTTTCTTGGTTTATTAGGTTTGCTGATTTCCAATTGCTCACCTTTCTTAGTTCACCCCACACCATGAACGCTTCCGAATGTTGTCAAAAGAAGAGAACAACGGAATTTCGGCCTCAAACGACTTGTAATTTTATTTGAAGACTAAAGAGTTAAAAGGGTGTAAGCCAGACAATAGAAACCAAAGCTGAAATAATTTAATTTTTTGTTTTGTTTTTTTTTTTAATGCTAAACGTCTAAAATTGTTTTGCTCAGGATGAAAATGTTTGACTGTTTATTTTTCTATTGCGGACCTCTGAGCATTTCTTCGTTAGTCTAATTATCGAAAATCTCTAAATTGCAACCGCCAAAAGCGAGCAGGCAAAATACACAGGCTTAAAAATAATCACAGAAACAACAAAAAGGGCGAGCGGTTATACACAGAAAAATTGGTTACGAAAAATTCCAATTAATGGCGTTCGTTAAACTCGATTCATCGGTTTTTTAATTAAATTAAAAATTTAAAACAAATCACGAAATTCGGAAAAGGTTCGTAATATTAAATTTTAAACAAAAATTTGGTTGGTTATTTTGTTGTATTAAATACCAAAAGAATTAACACTTAACAAAACATTTGCTGGAAATTTTTGTTATATTGAAAACCGAAGGTATTTACACTTAACAAACCGTTGTTTGATTGTTTTGTCATATCAAACAATGAAAGTATTAGTGCATATCATGATACAAAGAGAGCAAGATAGCGCCATTTCGGGAACCGCTATTTTGTAGCATCCGCATTGTTGTTGTTTCCCATGCTAAAGTATAGTTGTGACGTTGGGCTTAACATGCAAAACAACAACAACGAAGCTCTCATTTTGTATTTGTGACATCATCGAGCTGAAATGGCGCTATAATTTTTTCGTGTATCATGAGTGCATATAAATATTTTTCTAAAATTCTCATTGGCTTTATGCGGACTTACATATAAGAAGGGACAAAATAATCAAAAATTAGCTCACATATGTTTATGATGTTATAATGTATAATTTTCTTCCGTAAACTGACTTTACAGACTCCAATATTATTCTGGAATATGTGTATGAGGCAGGTTTTCCTTTTTTAATTATTTAAAATTCTTTCGATGGTTAATATAACCAAAAAAAATCTTGAAATATTTTGTTCAGTGTTAATACTTTTGATTGTTAATATTACAGCTCGTTGATTGAAAAGGTTTTTTGCGTGTTAATACTTCCATTAATTGTCGCAAACAAATGAATTGGTTGGGATAACGAAAAGTGTGATAGGCTGAGTTTTAACAACGACTTTGTTAAATTGATTTAAAAATTGGTTGTGTTAACGTACAAAAGTTTTTCTGTGTACTTTTTAATCAAAAGCCATCACTAGTCTCATTCATTTGGCCATTAAACCAAATAATTAATATCATAATACTTATATATAATTTCATGGTTAAAGACATCGCCCAGCAAAGAACGTAACGGTTACATAACTCGTTACGTACCCGTTACAGCTACCTGATGTTGTGGTATTTGTGTATTTGTGTTATTTCACAACACAACCGGCTTCTTTTTCGAAATGGCGACAACTGTTAGTGAAGTAGAAAAAAAAAGCAAGCGTGCTGTGCCAAAGTGAATATAAGACTCATTACTCTTTTGAGTACCTCAATTCATGAGCGATGTCAGGTAGTTTTTTTTTTTAATCGAAGGGATCGATATTAGGCATGTAATGAAATTAATAAAAATAATTTGTTTTGAGTTACTGAAAAATCCTTTATCTATTTGTAAAACTAATTTGATATTAAAGTTTCTATATTGTGTAAAAAGTAACCGAGCTACTGATCTGGTTACTTAATTGAAAAAACAGCAGCACCAAAAGTAATTAAAAAATTCATAATTCACAATTGTTGGTAACGCCAAAAGCTGTGCATGAGTATTGGTATATTTGCGGTATCATTCTTTGCTGGACGTGTGGAAGCATCAATTTCCAAGTCTTTATGGAGAACACTTCGACAATAAGGCTAATTAAGAACATGATGTACGTATGTATAAAATTAACAAATTTTATTTAATATAAGGTAAGGCTACTCTACTATCTTTCATCAACAAAAGCGCAGCATATAGATTCTATATTATAGAATGTTGAACCACAGTGTGAATTGCTTTTTATTCGACTTAAATAATTGGTATCGTTTTATAAGAGCTCACGACGGACATGACGCTTTGTCTGTTTGTACATCGACTAGAACGTGAAATACCATAAATTTCTTTGAAACTTGCGCTTTCTTTTGGCCTGCCAGCCACTCCATGTTTGCTTTAATCACACACAACCCCTAAAAGGTGTTTCCTTAGATGTAAATTGCGTTTTGGTAATTTGTAACCTGCTATCTTTGCATTTACCGAATGCGGCAATTTCAGACAGTGTTGAGTGATTTAGCTCTCGTTGAGACTCAACAGTCCAATGCTTGAGCCCGCATCATCTCTTGCAGCATTGAATGCAGAGTTGAAGTGAACTGCATCATGTAGTTAGTAAAATTCGAGATCACTAATTCCAAATTTGATATGGCACCTTGAGGGTGTACCGCACTGTTCGACCTGACAGCGTCAGCGTAGGAGTACGACCAGAATGTGCTGTTGTCGCATATAAAAAGGCTTTAGGAGGAAGAGCAGCTGATGCTGGCTCGTGCTGGACAAAAATTCATTAAAAATGTTTTCAAAATCGCAAGTATTTTTAGTCATTTTTCGAAAAGTGCATTAAAAAAGGCATTATTTTCAAACACTTATTACAGAAAATGGGTAACAGTTAGACTTTCGGAAAAACAAACATTGTTCCTCTTGACCTCAGTTATTACCTAGTTGAACAAATTCTGGGGACACCCTGAATATGCACTGGCCGTACTTAAAAGTGAACTTACTAGTTCACTTCAAGAAAAATTTTCTAGATTTGCTTCAATTTCCTTTAATATGTCAACGGAATCGATGGGAAGAATTTTTAAGTCTGCTCTCATCAAAGCAATTGGCAATCACTTTGCTTAGCATTATTTCTTGCTTTATAGTTCTTGCATTCATGCATTCCAGAATTTTTTCCTGTCGTTTCAATCGTCCTGCCGTTAAGATTTTTTAAGTCTTTGCAGTTCCTATTTGAAACGCAAGTCAATAATTGAATAAACAAATTAAAACTCATTCATACCCGATTCTGAAGGCCTTGAATCATTCGAGCCAAGCGGCACTTGGAGAAACTGAAGAGTCCCCGTTCAAATTTTTGTCGAAAACATAGCGTCTGAAAATTGAATAGAAATCATATTTAGTTATTTTAATTAGAAGTTGGTGTTGCTTATATGATCATACATTCATATTAAGGGTTCTCATCTAATAGTGAAAACCTGATATACTTTTACCCTCATATATCAACTGTCATATTTTGTATAAAAGTAAGTTTCTGCGTTTTGCACTACGATATGGTAGCGCAAAACGTATATATAAAGCGTATAAACTCGTTTAGTATAAAATCAGCTGTTTTAACTTCACTTGCGCGTAAAATTTTTCGAAGGTGCGTTCATGCAACTTGCCGGATAAATTTATTCAAATGTCAGTTTTGCATGTTTTGCACTATTACATGAGAACCCTTATTATGTAGTTGTGGCAATGGTGAAGTATCGAAACAAAGACACGATTTTTTTTTTGTGAGGTTAAGCAAACCAGACATTTGTTGCAATGCCTCTTAGTTCAAATGCTTCTTCAGTGCTACTGAAAGTGTCAGCGACACAAATTCCCAAAGATTTTTTAAGATTTCATAGGCTGTTCAAAAAAGTTTTGTATGTCCTGAAACTTGTTTCCTAAGTGTAATTAATAGTGTCCGACCGAAGGTGGATTTTTAGCCGAAGCCGAACAATCGGCAGAGTTGAAGACTTCGGCCGAAGCCAAATGCAAAAAATTTTACAATAAGGAATCAAAATCAGTCTTTATTCGTTTGACAAGCACAAAAAAAAATCTCAAATTTTCTCTAAATTCTTCCGCTTTAGTCGCCCACAAAGTGAGAATTTGCGGCAATAATTCACTAGCGTAAAAGGTCTGAATGAAGCAATTGAAAATCTATCGTGACTTTTTTACTTCCATTAAAATGCAAAAATATTCGGCTAAAATATTCGACTTTTTCCAGCCGAAGCCGAAGATTAAGAATTGGCCGATTATGCCGATTACCGAAGCCGAACCTTCGGTCGGACACTAGTAATTAAGCGTTTAAAGAAAATAGGTATGTGTGCTTTACACCGATATGATTTTCTATTAACCCATCAGTCAGCCAAAATATCAAAATCTGTTTGATATTTTGCTTTGATGTTTCAATCAAATTCATATTTGACGTATCGTGTGTAGCAAAATCTTTTCAAAGGTAGAAGGGAAGAGTTGTGCACAGAGATACATGAAAACGAGTAAGAAAAAGAAAGGCATAAAAGGATGAGGTAAAATGATGTTAAATGCATGAGCAGTAGTACATAAAATTGTACACGGGTCATTGATCAGTCAGACTGAATGTCTATGTGGCACTTTATATTGATACATGTTATACTTATGTTATCGAATATCGATGTTTTACAGGGGAGATACATATATGGAAAACGTGAGTACATCGAAAAGCTTGTTCCAAGCCATGAATCATGCATGATTATTTACGCATCAATCATGAATACTTCGGCCATGCGTTCTTGTTTTACAACAGGAGAAGAAATGTTTCATATGTTTTCAAGGAGTCGTGAATCATGCATGATCATGATCATAAAAAATTTTTGATTAATTCTTGAAAACCCATGAAACATATCTTCCCTACCATGTGTTGTGAGTCACTTCTACCGAAGTCACGTCACACTGCCGGCACTAAGAAGAAAATAGCAAAGTGTCATCAATAATGCGGAAACGAAGAAACGATAGCGATCGGGTGCAATGTGTCAACAAAGCTCGACGGTTGAAATATGAAGCTATCATATTCAAACAGTGGTCAGTGGGCCAAATGCAGAATTGGGTCACCAATTATTACTTAATAGTGCAGCAACATGGAAAGAGAACTGGGTCAGCGCGACAACAACAGCCAGCTGAAGAAATAGAACGATGCAGAGACGCAGAAGAGCACACTGGAAATGATCGACTCGAGGAAAGTGCATGCAAAGCACTTTCTGATTATAAAAGCTGATCATCGAGCAACGGAAAGGGACTTGCATTTTGGAATCGACAAGTACACTATCAGATCTCAACTTTGGCGCACCTACTTACGAGCCAGGACGACAAAGTGTGGATCTCCGTGTTAGCTAGGGATTAGGGCAGTAAGTAAGCTAGAGTAGAACCTGTAAACATCATTAAAAGACTTTAATAAAGAAACACCTATGGAAAAGGAGTAAAGAGTGTTTTATTCAACGGAATCCTTTGTTGGCGCTTTACTAGAGGTCCTTCTCCCCAGCAGACACGCAACATTATGGCGCAGCCGGTTTTCGACTAAGGATAGTTGGGAACGAATTACGATCCGTGAAGTTTTAACTTAAATTGCAAGTGCCAGGTCAACTTTGCAAAATAATAAAATAAAATATTGTTTGGCCACAGTGGGTTAAAATTGATATTTATTGGGCATATTTGAGTCATTCACTGAAACCTACTGAACAGTGGTGAAACCTAATTCAGTGGGGCCTGGGCGTGAGTGAAACTTCCGAAAGGCACTTTAGTGAAAAATGGCAAAAATATTCCGAATTGTATCGATTCATTTGTTTGAACCTTTTTGTACTGTACTGCTATAACCTGTCGAACAGTGGTGAAACCTAATTCGTCAGGATCCGGGTGTGAGTGAAACTTCCGAAGGACACCTTAGCGGCACAAAGCAGGAAGGGGATAAAAGAAAAACCCTGAAAAAATTTTATAACAGAACAAGAATAACTGACTTTAAATAAAAAACAGCGGCAGAGGAAAGAATAATCATCAAGGGGCCGAAGAGAAGAAAGAACAATCGACAAAAACAGAATCGCAGTCAAAATGGTAAGTACACAAATAAACTACATACATATGTAATTTGCTATTTTGAGATTGTGCCCTTTACGACATCGATTTTTGCACGTAAAATTTTTTTTAACGGAGTTTTTTCCCGTCGATTAAATGGAAAAAGAGTTAGAAGCTTTAAAACAAAAACTAAAAGAGTCCGAAGAACACGCTAGCATTGCTCAAGCGGAAGGGTGGAGTTTAATACGAGAAATAAATCCAAATCGCGAGTTTTTGCTTTTGATCCAAAACGAACTAGCATTGGCCCATTGCACTCAATTGGAAGAAGCAATTTACTTAATCGAAAAGGCAAAGAATTCAGTAAGTTCAGCGAACGTCGTGACAAAGACGCGAATTAAAGATTTAGAAGAAACTGTTCAACACCTCACCTTGAATTGTCAGACATTGCGAAAAAGAATAGATCAAGAAACAATTCTCATTGAAGAGTCAGAGGAACAAAACCAGTCACTGCGAGAAGCTCTCAAAGAGGCAGTTGGAAACAGCGAATTATCAGACGCCATTGAACAAAATAAGGCAAAAGAAAAAGAAATCCAATACCTCAGAGTGGAAATAGGCAATCTTAAACGAGAATTACGAACAATTTGCGAAACGTCGCCAGTTCCAACAAGACGAGCAACAAGTAATTCGGCCCAACAAACTCATTTCGAGACAGAGAATCCAAGGTCAACACAGCAACAAGTACCGAAAATTAAAGTCACAATGGCAGCAAATATAAACGAAGCCATCAGAAGTGCGCATCTCCTTGTTCCATATTTTTCGGGTGCGAAAGGACCAGGACTTAGAGAGGAAGTACTCAAATTTATCGGAGGATGTGAAATTTTGAAAGCCACAATCGACGAAGAACATGTGCAAGGCGTAATAAGTACTATCAAGCAACGGCTAACAGGAGACGCATTCGAACGAATGAGCCCAAAGACTTTCCATAACTTAGATGAAATGTGTCATTTTGTGAAGAATACATATGCTTCAAGGAGAACTTTGGAAGATATAAGGCTGGATATAGATAATAGCTTTCAAAGAGAAGGAGAACGGGCTAGTCTTTTTGGAGCTCGAATGGAAACATATCTCAATGAAGCAGAAACAGTGATAAAAGAAAAATGGAATGGACCAGAGGCGAAATCTTCGTTATGGGAGTACCATGATTTGACGGCGAGACGATTTCTTACAGGTCTAAGAGACGAAAAAATAGCAAACAAATTAAATGGTACAAATATTAAGGAATTAATCGAGTCAGCGATAAAATTAGAGGAACTTCTAAGGATAAAAGCTCCAAACGCTACTTACACGTCTACAGTCAACACAAATGCATTAAATACGATACCTATGCAGACAGAACTATCATGCGCATTCTGCAAGGAAATGGGACATTTGTGGGACGTTTGCTATAGAAGAAGGAACACGCCATTATGCAGGCTTTGTGGTATTTATGGACATGAAGAAGGGCTAAACTGTCAGAAAAACACCAACATACCAAAAGCAGAAAGATACAAGCCACCGGAGACATTTATGGTCTGCACATATTGCTCACGGCGAGGACATACTGTCGAAAATTGTAGGAAAAAGCAAAGTAGCTTGTACTGCGAGCGTTGTCAGGTAAGAGGACACAGTACAAATAATTTTTGCTTTCAAGACAATGCACGTCAGACAGGAATGCAACAGGCACCACAACACACGACCAATACACAGCAAAATGCAGCGAGAAACGATAATGGCAACAACCGTAACAACAATCGTCCGGAGATTCAATGCTTTAATTGCCAAGGAGTGGGGCACATCTCTAGAAACTGTCCTCAGCAACAAAAGAATTCGGGAAACGCACGACGGCCCAGTCTTGGCCAACAGACTGGAACGCCCAATTAAGAAAAGAAAAGAGGCCATCCTCTGCCCCTTATATAAAACAAAAATCGAAAACGAATATAAGACGAAAAAACGGGGCAGATTCTACAAAGAATAAAAAGAATATCGAAGAACAAAGATGTACGGAGAAAAAAGAAATCGAAAATCAAATGGAATCAGAATTAAGAAAACTAATGGAGGTAGAGTTCGGCAACAATTTGGAGGAAAGTCGGAAAAAGGAATCAAAAAAGGCGAGGAAAAGAGTTTCGTTTGATAGCAATATACGGGTTCACGTTTATTCTGTGTGGAAAACGGAAAATATGGAGCCCTTTAAAATCAATCAACGCACTGAACAAAGAATTTTTACGGAGAGCTACTTTTGCGAATGGTTTTGGACACTAATTTCGTTGTTAATAAGATTATGGAAACAAGTATGCATAGTAAAATCAAAAGGAGGAGAAATGTTTATCAAAGAAGTTAATAAACTCATAATGTACACTTCATCGAATGCACCACAAGAGGATGCTTACATAGAAATACCCTGCGGACAGGCTATCAATGGGAAGGTCACCTTGTTGGTTGATTCAGGAGCTGATACGAGTTTGGTAAAGAGAGAGGCATTAAACAAAAATACACTTATAAACGATGATGAAAAGAAATTTTTAAGAGGAGCGTTCGGAGGCGATACGCGTACCATGGGATCAATAAATATTCAGCATGGACAAAATCCGGAACTACAATTTAAACTCCATGTGGTACCATACAATAGCACCCTGCCAGCAGATGGACTCCTTGGGCGAGACATGCTCTGGAATAGGACTATTATGGACACGATTAAGAAAAAACTGACCTTTAAGATGAAAGGCAGTCAGACATCAACGCTACCCCTAACATCATTGAGGCAAGGGCCACGGATTTGTATAGCAGCGACTGTCACAATCCCACCCCGAGCGGTCAGAATAATCCCAATTGACACTGGGCTACTGACAGACGAGTTAGTGGTACATAAGATGGAAATATTGCCAAAGGTGTATATAGGTGAGACACTAACGAAACCAAGAAATGGAATCGGATATATTTCAGTATTAAACGCCTCAGAAGAAAAAGCGAAATTAGAAAAAGGAAAGAGCTTAGAATTTTGCCTCTTCGAAAACTATCAAACACAAGAGTATTCTACGATAAACGTATGCGAAGGTAGTCAGCTGGATGAAAGATTAAATACTATAATGAACACTTTGCGTTTAGATGACACCCTGAATGAGGAAGAGAGACACTCCCTTCTTGCAATATGCAGGGACTATGCGGATGTGTTCCATATAAAAGGGGACGCACTTAGCCACACAAATGTGCTCAAGCACGAAATACAGACGGAAATCGGGAAAGCACCAGTAAACATCCGACAATATCGCCTTCCCGAGGCTCATAAAACAGAGATAAACAAACAAGTCAAAGAAATGTTGGAGCAAGGAATCATAGCACCGAGCAAATCTCCGTGGAACGCTCCAATCATTTTGGTACCGAAAAAGGCAGGTGCAGATGGTACAAAGAAATGGCGATTAGTAGTAGATTTTCGGCAATTGAATGAGCAGACAATAAAACAAGTATTTCCAATACCACGAATCGATGAAATCCTCGATCAGCTGGGCTGCAGCAGATATTTTACGACTTTGGATTTGGCAAGCGGATATCACCAAGTACTTCTGGACGACTATGACAAGGAAAAAAACTGCTTTTAGCACAGGAACGGGACACTATGAATTCATACGAATGCCATTCGGACTCACTGGAGCCCCAGCAACATTCCAGAGAATAATGAATAGTGTCTTGACTGGCCTACAAGGAGTCGACTGTTTTGTATATTTGGACGATATTGTCATCTACGGAAGAAATTTGACCGAACATGAAATGCGCTTGAGAAGAGTGTTGCAGGCATTAAGAGAAAATCAGCTTAAAATACAAACAGAGAAATGCCAATTTTTGCGAAGAGAAGTAGTTTATTTGGGGCATACGTGTTCAGAACAGGGCTTTCTGCCGGACCCAGGGAAAGTAGAATGCGTAAAAAATTTCCCAATTCCCAAGAATAAAAAGGGATTGCAAGCATTTTTGGGATTAGCAAACTACTATAGGAAATTTATTCCCAATGCCGCAGAATTACTACTTCCACTAACAGCTTTACTAAAAAAGGATGTTGAATTCGTTTGGACAAATGACTGCCAGAAGTCTGTGGAAGCCCTGAAAGAAGCAATAATAAACCCACCACTTTTGAAATATGCGGATTTTTCGAAACCATTCATACTAACGACGGATGCAAGCAACGATGCATTGGGGGCAGTCCTCTCGCAAGGTACTCCTGGAGAAGACCATCCCATTGCGTTCGCTAGTCGCGCGTTATCCGATACTGAAAAAACGATATTCGACTATCGAAAAAGAATTTCTCGCAATTGTCTGGTCGACAAAGAATTTCAGATGTTATCTTTTAGGACGACCGTTCACCGTTTTTTACAGATCATAAACCGCTAAAAGGTATTGCTAATTTGAAGGACCAAACATCACGACTGGCCCGATTCCGCCATAAACTGTCCGAATATGATTTTGAAATTTGCTACAAGTCCGGAAAAACAAATTTAAATGCAGATGCGCTAAGCCGACTACCATATACCGAAAACTGCATATCAGTCGTAACTAGAGCACAAAAGAAAGCAACCAAAGAGAACCAATCAGAGAGGGTCGTGATAGAAAATAATATAAAGCAAGAAATAAACGGAGGGCGATCAGAAGTTGAGGATATGGCAACCTTTTTAACGAAACCAGAAGATATCAAGGAGGTACTCAAAAAATTTCATGACGGACCCCTGGGTGGACACAAGGGGGCGATAAAAACATATTTACGAATTCGACGTCAGTACAAATGGAATGGGATGCAGAGAGATATAAGAGATTATGTAAAAACCTGTCAATCGTGTCAAAAGAATAAATGCTCCAAACTGGACAAAATGCCTATGATAATAACCGACATAGCACATGCACCCTTCGACAAGATATTCATGGATATGGTAGGACCATTGCCGGAAACAATAAGCGGAAACAAATACATTTTAACCTTCATTGACGATTTTTCAAAATTTTTTATTTGTACTGCCTTGCCTGACGCCGAAGCAGAAACAGTTGCTAAAGCATTCTTTAATGATGTCATAACGAAATTCCGAATTCCAAGGGTGCTAGTGTCTGACAACGGCACTAACTTTACGTCAAAATTATTTAAAGAAGTGTGTAAATTGTTGGGAATTAAGAAAATCGAAACAACCCCATATCATCCTCAAGCAAATGGAGCCCTTGAAAGGAGTCACCGCCCCCTAGCGGAGTTCCTAAGAACTTTCGCGAAAGAGGATGGAAGCAATTGGGATCAATGGCTTAATCATGCTATGCATGTTCACAACAATAGTGTACATTGCGCAACAAAACAAACGCCTTGTAAAACACTTTTCGGATTTGAATCGGATCTGCCAGTAAATTTAAAAAGAAAACCAGACCCTCTTTACAATACGGATGATTATTCAAAAATACTAAAATTCCAAATTCAACGAACACATGACATAGTCCGAAATAACCAAAAAATAGCAAAAGAAAAATCGAAAAAATATTACGATACGAAATCAAAAGTACGCGAATTTAAAGTAGGTGACAAAGTTTGAAAAGAATTAAAAAGAAGTAGAAATTGCGTGTTCCAAAACACCTGCAGACTTGCAGTTAACCAACAATTTTCTATTAATTATATAGACGAATCCACAATTTTGATAAAAAACGCACTGCAAGAAAAGATTGAACAAAATTGCGACAAACGCAATCTTACCATAGACAAAAATGCGCTCATCTCTTTTTTAAATTGCACGATAAGAATAAAAAATGAAAGCTTTACTAATACTAAACTTGTAATAGAAGAGAAGTACTTCTATCCAGAAGGACAGTTGGTGAAAACCGAATGAAAACTCTTCTCTAAGTTGGGCAAAAGATTCAACAAAAAAGGAAGCTTTTTTTGTATTAACAAATAACTGTAGGCGGAATTAAGCGTTCTGATCAGCGGACTGTTTTATTAGCGAATGAAAACCCCACTCTCCTTTCTTGAGGTTTTTTATAAAGAATAATAACAATGTGCTTTACAATGTAAAGAGAAATGAAAAAGAGAGAATTTATACAAGATGAGTTTACAAGAAAAAGAGAATTAATACAATGCAATAGGCAAAAGAGAATTAATACAATGGAAGTTGAGTTTAGAAGAAAAAAGAAGTATTAAACAGATATGGGTTGCCAACATCCCGCCGGCCTTGCAGTTACTGCAATTTCTTATGAAGCGTGTTGAGCGCAGATATAATTTCGCTGATCAGAGTGCAAGAGGCCTCTTTTATCTTCTCCTTGGGTTGAGAAACCTCGGATTCCCTTTTTCCGCGGAATCGGATATTGGCGCCAGCGGTCTTGATAAGGGGGGTGTGCCCAGACGTCGCTTTACGCTTTTCAATGATGGCACGTGCGTCTTTAGCTGGCACAGTGGCCTTGTGAGTTGTTGTTGCCTTGTGAATTGTTGTTGCCTTCCTTTGAGGTGCCTTCCTTTGAGGTACCTTTGCCCTCGGTTCGCTGTGCAATAACGTGTGGTGGGGTGCGTGACAATCTCGGCACCTTCCCGCTGAGGTACAGCTTTCTAAACGATGCGACCGCGCCAAACAGTTTAGACAATATTGCAGCCGCTTTGCCGTCTTCTTCCTCTGATCTGGGGTCTGTTTGAGGAAGACCCGA
>CM035809.1:2806077-2860712 GCA_020466095.1 Chlorops oryzae | reverse complement strand
AGTAAAATCTTGTAACTTGCGAACCACTCAACACTTCCATTGATATTTGGTGTACTGGTAAACTACGAAAAGGGACATATCCTGGCAAAAAATGGACGCCGCCCACCTCGAGCCACGCCCACAAATAAGCCCAAAATTAAGGGCTTATCGTAACTTGTGAAGTAAAAGGCGTAGAAGCTTCAAATTCGCGACATAGGTTCACCAAGGCGAATGAAAGGTGTAGGAAAATTTTTTTTATGGCCCGCCCACTGCCACGCCCAAAAATGAAGATTTTTCGTAACTTCCGAAGTAAAAGGCGTAGAAGCTCCGAATTCGCAACATAGGTTCACCAAGGCGAATGAAAGGTGTAGGAAAAATTTTTTGTGGCCCGCCCACTGCCACGCCCACAAATAAAGATTTTTCGTAACTTCCGAAGTAAAAGGCGTAGAAGCTTCAAATTCGCAACATAGGTTCACCAAGGCGAATGAAAGGTGTAGGAAAATTTTTTTTTATGGCCCGCCCACTGCCACGCCCAAAAATGAAGATTTTTCGTAACTTTCCGAAGTAAAAGGCGTAGAAGCTTCGAATTCGCAACATAGGTTCACCAAGGCGAATGAAAGGTGTAGGAAAAAATTTTTGTGGCCCGCCCACTTCCACGCCCACAAATAAAAATTTTTCGTAACTTCCGAAGTAAAAGGGCGTAGAAGCTTCCGAATTCGCAACATAGGTTCACCAAGGCAAATGAAAGGTGTACGGAAATAATTTATGTTACCCTCCCACTGCCACGCCCACAAATAGAGAAGCAAAACATAGTGCGCTCATAATGTCGGGACGCTGGGTATTTCAAAGTCGGGCTTGACCGACTTTAGCTTTCTTACTTGTTTTTTTCTTGCGTTATGTTGGATTTGAACCTAGGAACTCTCGTTTTCTAGTCCTGTGCTCACCCGTCGACACCAAGCTTTCCAAATCGAAAGTCATGGAAATTTTTCGTTTATAAATTTAAATTCGAATTCCATTCAATTCAATTTTGAGTCAAATATTGAGTGAAATATAAGATAGAAATAATTTGAATGATCATATTTCAATCCAATACGTGATTAATTGGCTATTGCTCTTTATTTTGTTTTTGTAATTTGAATACGACTCGCTTTTGAAACATATTGGAGAGTCGTTTTCGAGTCTTCTTTTAATCAGGCATGTGATCAATCATTTTCTAATCAAGAAGGGGGATTCGAAAAAGACTCGTAAATGAATCTTCTCATAAAACAGTCTTCCAAATGTTGGGTGGGTTGTGGTTAAATATTCCTTATTTTATGAAGCGGTGTATAATATGGGGGCAATCGAAGTCAAGATAATATTTCGAATTTCTATGGTAACGTGATATTTTTGACAATTTTTCATAAAAATTTTCTTTTCTGAATGGCTTAGCTCCAACATACGAGGATAACTGACAAACTATTTTGTTATCTCTCCATAAGATATTAGGAGCTTACGTTCCCACCATACGACGATCCTACGTGTTCAGTAAGAAATCCTATTGGCTTGTTTTTGATATTGTTATCCTCCAAAGGTAGTTTGCATTTAGGCATTCGGTTTGCACGTGTGTGTCCAGACTATAAAAATTGTCAAAATTAAATTATGTGAATTACGAATTTTTTTACTGTTTGGGATAAATGGACGACAGCATTAGCAGAGGTAGGTATATCTGGGTTAACTCGCAAAATCACATTATCTCCCGCCCGCTGTAAATTTCAAATCGATATTGGCACTTCCACAGGTCGAAGTACCGGAAGCGAAAGAAAAAAGTTGTTAAAAACTATTTTTGGGTTATTCTCATCGTAAAATGTCTACATTCTATTATTTTAGATGGTTGATGTTTATAGTCAGTTCTCATTTCTAGAAAACTGAGGGCAAGGTTGATTTATTTATTTTTGGATTTTTTTAAATTACTGTTAACAGTGTTTTCCCAATAACATTTGAGCCATTGAAATTACTCGAACTATTGCCCTTATCGTACCTAATAATTGGAACAAAAACATTCAACCAAAAATTCAATATTTTTATTAACTCTACTTTGACCTTAAAAATTAACACTAAATGCTTTAGGGGCCATTTGGTCTGAGGGGTATTTCCCATGAAAAAAAATATAGTAAATATAAAAATTTGAGCTCTTTACGAAAAAATTTGTATGCCTAAAATAATTTTTATTTAACTAATCTCCAGATATTGGCCTCACAATTTCATTTAATTTTCCCTTCTATTTCATTTTTCATTTCATTTCATTTTATTTTAACAATAGTACATTAAGAAGCAGTTCTTTTTTTGTACATAAGCAACTAAGAATAATTTTCAACATAACATTTCAATTTCATTTAAAGTATAACTTATATATATTTATAATATCATAATTACTTAATTGAAAAGAGCTATGGTGAAAATTAATGACTTTTTTCATGACAAAGCTCTTAAAAAAATGTCACGTAACTAATGTTAAGGTACGCTACCATTTCATACCTCAATAATTTGAAAATTATTTTCGGTGCACAAGTTATGACCTTAAATTTGTAATATTTCTGATCGATTCTTTTGAGGCCCTTTTAAAAAACTCATTCTATTCGCGCAGAATTTTGCGTTTTAATAGGTAAAGAAAAAACGGCTTCTGTTTTTCGTCACGTTACGACATTAAAATGCATTAAAAATCTTCATAAATTTTTAATATTTTCGGAGATGCATCGACTTTTCTGAAAGTGTTAGTTTGAGTAAATCCTCCGTCGGCATGGGATAATTTTACCCAGACAAGAACAGGCTTTATCTACGAACTATTCTTTTGCTTATCTTCTTGAATTCTACTTCTATCATGAATCATCTGATAAAGATTGTCAATCTGAGATATTTAAGGGTTAAAAAATTACACGAATATCAACGTTCATCTTGCTGTTAAGGTTTATTAAATTAGGTCCTTTTCTAAATCAAAATTAAATATTTTCGTCCTTTCGGTTGCAAGGATTTTGTTTTTTAGCTTGGCTTTCATCATGCTTTTATTTTGTCATTCTATTGAAACTCGGGGTATTTGTATATATTCGTGATGTTCCGTTTTGTCTTTCCTGTCTGGTATGCTTTTCGGATTTCTTAGATTTTAAGAAAAGCCGCAAGGCATCAAGATTAAATTTATTAATTGTTTTCGTCATTGATGACTTGAAATCTTTAAGTTCGTCATATCTCTACATTAAAGAACTTACTTTATTTTACTTAGGAGAGATGCTACCCTCAAAAGCAAACTGATAATAATTTTCATTCAACAACTGCAAATTCTGCAGCGGAAGGAAATTTCCTTCCTTATAAAGGGCTCAACGCTGTTAAAGTAAATTGGAAGGAAGTATCGAGCTCATTCTTTTGAAGAAAGGAAATCAGAGTTGAAATTTCGATGACAGGTCGACAGAAATATAGAAAATGTATGACTTAAATGCAACCCTGTGAGTCCGATTACTTGTAATGAGCGTATGCGTTCAAGTAGCAAAAGTAAGCCAAAATACTTCTTTGTTTTTTCTACACGTGTTTGGTATAAGAAATTTACTTGCTGCTTTAGAGCTTAGAGCCCTTAATAATTAAAATTTGATATATTTTACCAGATTTCTTTGATATATTTGACTAGATTTCTTCAAATGCAATTCAAAAGAAACAAATTACTTTTCTCAAAGGACAAAATGTTGTGTAATAGTTGGTCTGAACACAAGAAAGAAATTCGGGACTCTTTCTTGACTTTAAGGTGCAAAAATTTCAAATAGATTTAACATGCTGATTTTCACTTGCTTCGAAATTTTCCTTCGAAATATCGAGAAATGATATTTCGTCGTCAAATTCAAATTTAAATGCAACCCTGCATGTTCGATTACTTTTAAACTGCGTTTTCGTTGAAGTATCAGAAATAATTCAAAGTACTTCTTAGTTTTTTTGCATGTGCTTAGTATAGGAAATTTACTTCATGCATATCTGCGCAGAGCCCATTAATAAGTGGCATCAATTTTTTACCTACCTGCCTACATCCGCTCAACCAATCTCAAAAGTGGCAATTGCTTCAAAAATTTATGAAAAAAAAAATATTCTCTTCGTTCAATACCATTTCCATTATAAATCTTTAAGAACGTCAAGGTCAAACCCGATAAAATTGAATGCCTTCAGAAAATCACATCACCGCAACCGCCAAATCAACAGCAGAATCTTACACAGTGGCGTTAGTATTTGCTTGCGGCTTAAACCTCAATAATGCCGCGAGTTTTCAGGCTAATAGAATGTCAGCCACAATTGCTTTTTAATGCGAACCGTAATGAAATTTTATTTAACGGTTTCGTGCGTAGATATCCTAACGGCTGGAATGGGTCAAAGCGATACTTACACTGAGAGGCAATGTGGAAATAGAGCTCTGAAAAAAAATTAAAACGGGGTCATAACAGCAGAAATGAGTTCAAAATTCATCAGAGCTGGTCAATATTAGATGAACAGATAATTAAGGGGACCTTCTGGTCTAGAATTTTTTGAAAATTAATTTTTTTTTTAAATATATTTCGGAAGAATAGACTTTTAAGAATATGCTGGCAAAGTTTCGTGAAGAATTGACAATATTTGTTTTGCTACAGCCTTTTTAGAAGGTGGAGACAAGCAGGCCGCGCCCTTGATCAAAAGCAACTTTGAACGCGTTTATCTCAAAACTACTTTTTTTGACCTGGTGTGAATGAAAACAAAAAAAACCATCGAAAAAATGGTCAAAAAAAGGGGAGTTTTTTGATGGTTTGAAATAAAAAAATTGCGCCATTTTGTCAATTAAAAAAAATTTTTTTTTATTCTAGTTTCCTGCCATAGCCGCATTCATTCTGAAATAACCATATTTTTTTTTTTTTTTTTTCGATTACCAGAACTGCCAAAAATCTTTCACACCACGGGTATACTTTTTCAAATAGAGTCCACTTCAACGCCATTTTTTAAAAATACCAAAAAAAAAAAATTACAACATTTTTTTTTTTTGTCAATAAAGAATAAATAAGCCTGCATACTTAGAAAATCGTTTTTTATTTGGCTTAATACCAAAAAAAAAATCATAAAAACCCTTAATTTTCGTGCTCTAGACCAGAAGGTCCCCTTAAGGAGTACGAAACTCTTAAGTCAATTTTCTCACGTGATAAGGTAAATCATGCCTTAGTTAAGTTGTCTTTGACTTGAGGTTGACTTTGTTGTTTCTGAAAGAAGTTGTTCAAGTTGAAAAATAATTTGGAGAGAGATTCTATTTTAAGTGTTTTTTATTCCCATTTTCTCTTAAATATTGCTAGAAAAAGCATACATTTTCAGCCTTTTGTTTGAAGACGTTAAGCTTAGTGTGACGGGGTCCCGTTTTTCCCAGCCAGGCATGGACAGGAGAATAACTAGACCTAAATATAAAAGTTAAAGAAATATTGAAGAAGGATTGATTGATAAAATATTTTAATTTTAATTAAATCATTTTTGTTGTTGTGATTGAAAACATATCAATCAAATGGACTAGCGCTAGTTTTAACGTTCTCCGTGGTATTGAATTAACATGATTCTATGATTATTTGTTTGCTGTATCAACAAAAACTGATACACTTGAGTTAAGGTGAACAAATTATTCTCTCAAAACGTCCCGTTTTTTTTTTTTTTTTTTGGGATACGTTCCTGCTCGGGCCTTAAATGTAAATACTTTTTCGACCTTGAATGATTCGCGCAAATCAAGAAGGATATTGTGGAGATGAGCTTATACATAACATATGGTCAACTACTTCACTGCCAATGTTACATTCGCACGAGTAACGCATGCTTTATCTGCTGTTTAATGAAAACTATAGCCAGTTTGTAAGGTAATTAATATAAAAGATATATGTACCTTCAATTTAGTATTGACGCAATATTTATAATTTCAATCGTTTGAAGGTTAAGAGCACTTTTGTTGCACTGGCAAGGTTACAGTTGCTGGAAGTGCCTTTTCAGATAGCTGAACTTATATTAAAAAATCTACGAATTTACTGAAGCAAATATAATGGATTAATTATATATTGTTTATGAAAGACTATAGAAGAACTAGAATTAAAAAATATGCAAAAATTTATATTTTTAATACATTTGTTTAGGCAAAACCCAGCACTGGCTATGTTACATAAAACACTAGGAATGTTACACGTTCGTTATTCAGTGTAAATTATCAGAAGGCGAATGAAAACAAAGAGTTGATTAGTATAACAACAATATATAAAAGATTGTTATTGAAGTATATGAAGGATCACGCAAGTAATTGACCAAATAAAGAAAGAAATAAAATTTTATTGCATACTTTAAAGCGTTTCATTTAGTTTCTAAATAACCTTGTTGTTAGCTATTATTTTTGTTTTTTAAATTGAGATGAGGGGCCATCGCTCCATATTTTTAAAATTTTCAGCGTAGGCGGCAAATTCGCAAGCAACTTGAAAAGATATGCAACAGTTGTATCTTTTGTATGCGTAAGATTTTCAGATACAAACACTTTTTGCAGAAAAGCATAAAAGAAATATTTCTTGTTTTTGAAGAGCCTTAAAATTTCGATAAAAAAAAGATAAAACAAAAATACTGGCAAGGTTACACATCCTTTTTGCTAAAAAAAAAAAACTACTTTTAAAGGAACAATTTTAAATTTGACTATATTTTAAAGAGGAATACTCTTCAAGCTAGGAAAATCATAGAAGTAGACTTTCCATGACTTCAATTTACTGCACGTAAAAAAGCTTTTTGCATTCTACACTGACAATGTTACATCGAAAATTGCGCATTATTTCACTGCGCCGTAACGTTTGCATTTTACCTTTCTTAATGAAGTTTTTACATTCATTCGATAAACTATCATATGTCCTACTATTCAAAATTTAAATAAAAATTTAAATCAAAGTTTAAACATACTATACTTACCTTTTTCTCTTGAGCTGATTTAGAATCCATGTTCACGTGCTTCAAATTAGTCTTATAAATAAATGAACTGTCAAGCACTCTTAACCTTAAATTTTTTGACATTTGCTTTTCGACGACCTAAATATACAGACGATTGAAATAAAAACTAATTTGGGCGCAATATTCCAAAAAAAAATGTATTTCCCTTGGTTTACTTTTTCAAGTAATTGACCATATATTCTAGACGATGACGATTGAAGATAAGGCGGGCGAGCGGGTCTAAAATGGTCAAAAATATGCTGACGTAATACGGGCCGTCAATGTATTTTTCCATTAAATTTTTTACGACATACATACATACGTATGTATGTAACGGGGAACTTTTCCTTTGTTAAGTGAAACAATTTTAAGAATAATTCAAGTCAGAGAAATAATATATATTTTCTATTGGCATTCCTTAAACAACTGCAAACAAGTGCTTAACAGGATAAAAAAATCGACTCCTACTCCATTGAGTCCTTGAAAACGGTCTACACAGACATATCGCATTGATTTTGTATGGAGGATACGAAACTTCTGTTGAAGAAAATTCCTCCAAAACCACATTAGGAATAAGACATGAATATCTACGAAAAGGATAGTCTTTGAGAAGAATGAAGGCAACTATAGTTCACGCAATGGCACTACGTGAATCCACTTAATCTAATGTTACACTGGAAAACGGTAAAAGCTTTTCTACGAAGATATCACATTTTTTCAATTTTATTCATATCTGTGCCATTTCTGCATCCTTCGTTGTGTTCTTTCGCTTGGTTTGCATGTCTTTTTTTTTCCATATGTTTGCAATATTTCTCCAGGTTAACACTGAAAATTTCTGTTGCTACGTCGTGTAAAAAAACGCATGAGCATAATCTTATATATAAAAGAGTAGAGAAGGCCTGAAACAATAATGTTTTCCATGACCTGCACAACCGACACAGACGTCGTGCAAAGTGGAAGCCTGCCTTTCATTATAGCAATAGCAGTCCAAAACTGCTACTATTGGTATTTTTATAAGAAGCCAAATTGTCCAAAGGTAAGCTGCTTCCTGTTTTACTAGAGCGTGGTTTAAAATTGAGTTGCTTGAAAGAAAATCCAGTTATTAAATCTCTAAGAATAAAAAATTTATTTAAATTTTAGATTTTCTTTACTCTCAAAAATATCCAAATGGACTTGGAACTTCTTTTCCCAACCTTGGATTCAAACGTGATTTCACTTTTAAATGAAATGAATAAAATATTTGAAAATTTTTTCAAAAGCTGAAGAGAAAAAACCGGATTTATTCAAACAGAAACGAATTGAAATGAATCGGAAAAAAATGAATCGCACAATTGCTGGCGTAGGGGAAAATTTTGTCACTTTCCAACAATCGTTGTTAGGGATCTGAAATTTTGTAATATTTCAAATAAAATTCTAAAATCATTTTTATTGAAAAGATTTTCTTTGCATTTGCACGTGAAAAGGAACAGCATTCTGATAAAGAGAGATGGGGTGTATTTGAGTAGCTCCAGAAACACTTAACAGAGATTTGGTTATACAGAGATTGAGCTCGTGCAGCGCTTTTATTATTTTGGGTACGTTTTCACAAAATTATTGTGATTGTATTTGCATTATATCATCTTATGTTGAGAAGATAAATAGAAAATAACGATTTTCACTATAAACTTTCGATATTCACCATAAAAAGAATCTAAAATACTTAGGTATAAATCGTTTTTTTCGAATGGAGAAATCCTTCACAAAAACTTTTCGTATCAGATTGTGGCTTTAGAATCTGTAAAGATAGATTCGTGATAACTTTCTACTCGCGGCTGTACGGAAATTCAATGGCATTCATGTCATCGATTTATAGCCTTCTTAATAAGAAGTGCTTCGGTTATAGATACTCGAGAGTCAGACATACCTAAAACATGTTCCGGAACATTAAGTTCGTTGGCAAGAGACGAAAGATGCAAAGGAACTTTTCCTCTCGATAAGACTTTATAGAGAAATCTGTTTAAACTATATGAATAATTAGCTTTTTCCATTGAGAAAACTCTTTGAATGCATAAAGAAATTCTTATTGAAACATCATCTTATTTCTGTTGAAGGATATGGAAAACTTCTTGATATAGTCAAATAATAAGGTGACCATATCAATCAAACTGTGTGACATTCTTATAAAAATTACGTTTTGATAAGACTCCTTATTGGAAGAAAATCGTTTTAAAAAGAAGCCTTTTTAATATTAAAAGCAAGACTTATTGATTTGAAAAAGTATATGAACTCGGTATTCATTCCGTAGTGTAAAAAGACAAAGAAGTATGTTATATTTGTAATATGGAAGGCCCGAGTTCGAACCCTGTTACAGGCAAAAGAATTTGTGGAAAAATGGGGAATGGCAAGTAAATTTTAAGGAAAAATACGGGGAGCAGAGAAAGTAAGTTGCCAACCTAGTAAAAAGTTGCTTTCATCGCGCCTTCCAAAAACGTCATGCACAAGCTCTTTCAAAAAACTCCTTGTAGAATCTTTTTGTAAATCTTATAAGCATAAAAAGTTTGGTAAAATCTTTTACTTCTCAGTTTTTTTTAAATTACGTAAATGTTAAATTATCTATACTTAAAATCAAACAAAAATTCGGAGAATTTTTCTCTCTATTTGAAGCTCCTCCCAAGGTTCTTTGTGAAAACAGCAAGGAGCTCTTTCACTAACAAACGGCAAACATCGAACGACGAACGAGGAACGACTAAAGACGAGCCCGGAGGAGTTGAACGGTGAATGGTGCATGGTAAGTGCTAAAGCGATGAGTGAGGAGCGAACGGAAGGCACACACCAATTTGGAAAATTGCGTCTTGATTATCATGGCGGTTATCCGGACCGAATATATTTGAAAGTTTTCAAGTTTTTCGTGCAATTACTTTTCGGAAAGAAAGTTCAATGAAATTGTAAATAGGTATTCTCTCATAGGTCCTTTTTCTGATTCCCTTCTTCAGCACAAAAGAGGATGAAAAAGTTTTTCAAAAAAGTCGCCGGGCTCAACCGGGATCTCTCGCACCCAAAGCGAGAATCATACCCCTAGACCATTGAGCCACTTGGTATATGCCGTTTATTTATTAATTTTTCTCATGTCGGCCAGTTTGACTTCATTTGATCAGAGTTAACAAAAAACAGTAAAGCTTGCCGCGGCCTTGGTCTTCAGAGCGCTCGAAACACGCTCGCGCAGCATAACTTAAGCGGCTAGCTGCTTGCATGCATTTCATTAGTTGGAACCTGAATCACCATTGTGCGCTGCCGCCTTTGGCTTTGGAGTTTTGGGTCAACAGAAATTAAAGTCTTGGTGTCGATAAAAATTGCGGAAATGGATTTTTTCTGTACTTGGCATGGCTTCGTTTAAATTTTAAAATAATGCGTCTCACAATAATATGGGGATGTAGCTCAGAAGGTAGAGCGCTCGCTTAGCATGTGAGAGGTACGGGGATCGATGCCTCGCATCTCCAAGTATTTTAATGCATAATTTGGAACATTTTTTTTTAAAGCATGCTGACGTCGAAGGATGAAAGACTCTATGGTTTCTGAGACTTTACTTATGAGAACTAGTACTGGTGGCTTTTGCACATTCCTACATAGTATGATTGAAAATGTACCAAAAACAAAAAATCCATAAACAAAACTGAATAAAACGATGTATATGTTTGGTAAATACCCTGTAGGAATGTGAACTAGTGTCTAGTACTTTACTAGTGCAAAAGCCACCAGTACTAGTTCTTTTCTATACGCCTGTCCATATAAAATTCTGTCGAAAATCAGTATAACATCTGTACAGGAAAGCACTAGTACAGTATGCACCAGAACTATTCTAGTACTTTTCGATCCAATTGGGTAAATTTGCACCAGTTAAATACTAGTGATGTTTACGGGAAAAAGTTTACAGAATCGTCAAATTTTTTTTTCAGTACAAAATGGAAATAAATATTTAAATTTATAAATTTTTATTATAATAAAAGAAAGCCATTCGGTTGTGTATTTATTATCAATTTATAACGCCTCAATGAATGAATGCAATTATTCCACTGATCACTAGTATAGTTATGATGCAAACTTACCCAAACATTGCAATAGTTCTTTTAGTACTGGTAAAAGTACTAGTTCTTTTAGGCAAATTGCTTAACAGCTTTCTACAGGGTATGTATTCATGTACATATATATGCATGTACATTTGTATGCTTTTCATATTAATATGGGTATCAGTATGCATATACTATATATGAATGTATGAATTTGAACCGAATTTTCTATTTATCTTTCTGGAAAAAATTGAATATCTCCGGTTACTTTCAACCAATTGTCAAGGCCGATACACCATTTTGTTGGAAATAAAATATATTCTTTAAAATAATGCCGATGTGAAGGCTTTGTACTGGAAGAAATTGGAATAAAATAGCTTCAAAGTTCAAAAATTTTGAAAAAACTCGAACAAATCCTCTTTGTCTTAAGAAAAAATCCAATAAGGTTGTACAGCTTCAGCAAGATGTTTATATTTGTTGAAAGTGTTTTTTAAGCTTTTAATTACCGTAAAAAAAATTAAAATCGGTTGATAAACAACGAAGTTACAACTTGGTGAGTAAATCAATAATAATTCGCAGGATAAAAAATTAAAAATAAGGATATTTCCTAAAAAGGATCAGCTAGGATTTCAAATCCAACAGTTTTCGAATGTGTACTCGACCCCAAAGAAAGTGGCATTTACAGTTTTTTGTGTGATTTTCATGCAACTTATTTTTGCTTCAGGCCTAGTGTGTCATGTAAAAAATTTTTTAAAGTTTTTTGACCACTTTTTGGCCCATATCTATGTATGAGTTGAAGTTTGGCATTCTAAGAATGGCCATGTCCGCCTTAGGCGCAGGTGCAAAGTGTTAAAGTTCGAAAAAATTTTCAAAATAATCTGAAATATGTTTAGCACCGCAATCATTCATAGATATTTTGATCTTTTGGTCATTATTAAAAAGTTTATACATTTCATTGACATACTTCACAAATTTCGAAGCCACCATCTAAATTTAGCACGTAGTAGGTAGGTAGGTTGAAGTGGCTGCCACTTAGGCCATTAATCGGCCCATTGTCTCCACCTTTCCAAAATAGGTCTATGCGCTTAGCTATCTTATACGGTAATTGAGTTATGGCTCTAAATATGGGGCAAAATAGAGAAAATTGACTTTTTTCACATTTTGGGCCATATCTCGGAAAAGCTACTTAAATCCATCAAACCAATGACCTTTTTGGAATGAGGGAGCCCTAAGGTAACATAAAATAACCATTAGAAAAAAAGTGTATGAGAAAAAAAATTTTTTTAGCATTGTGCTATTAAACATTCTAAAAGAATTGTCTTCACCAAGACAACATAGAACAATAATTCAAAGCTTAACTCGGTACCAAGTGATTGTCCTCATCACATGAGGTCTATTTGATTTTGAGGCACTCGCATTCGCCACTACTGTCGATGGACACGCACATCGGAGAGGCGCTTTCATTATTTGATTTTTCCAAAATGCATCCGATTCTAACGCGGTTCAGTGTTGGCTCGGTCGGAGGCGTTCAATCACGCACAGAAAATCATGCCATATATTGCTTTCTGTTTTGATAAAACCCGTTCAGAGAAAAAAGTCAAACATTTTCGACGGTATATCTTGCGTGACAAACTTTATTGTTTGCAAACGGGCCCACCGACGTATGAGCGATGTATAAAATCTGTTTTCTCACACCACTCATACGCAGAGCCGTCTTTTTCGTTCACAATAGTTTCATTTTTACAGTATACTTCTTGGAGAGAGTTGGCCACGTCACATATACCGGAGGCTGCTATGATTTTATGCAATAAAATTACCTTTATCAGCCTTATTTGCTGCTTTCTCGTGTCAAGTGTATGCTGCAGACTTGTTCTATGCTTTTGAAACAGCAACAGGAAATGATTTTTTAAAAGTAAAATCCAGAGCTGTAAATGAATGATTCATTTTAGCTTTTTAATTCAATCAATTTGAAGAGTTTAGAATGAATTAATTTCAACACAAAATTATTGAATTAAAGTTTAAATGCGTTCTTTGAATAAAAAAAATTAAATTAATTCTTTCGAATTGAAATGTTAATTCAGAAGTTACAAAACTTCTGTGAGCCCATTTTTACTTAGGATCAAACTCGAGGTCCGATCTACATACAAATGTGCCGAATTTTGACGTGATTGTTCCAGGCGTTTGGAATAAGATCCGACCACAGGCGGACGAACGGTCGGACAGACGGACATGTCTAAATCGATTAAGCTTATGATCCAGATCAAGAATACATATATTTTCTATACCCGCAGAGCTTAGTTATAGCTGCTACAGGATTCGCACCAAACTAATTAGGAGTAAGGGTATAAGGATTTGTAAGAATGTTAATAATAATGGAACTCCTTCCGTTCATTTACACTTCAGCTCTTGATGGTGTTTTGTAATGTAAGGCAATAGTATCACTTTACATTAATCATCATTATTCATGTTTTTTCCCCCTCTTCACACCTCCACAACTCGTAAGAAGACAAATATGGCTCTTCTCAACATTGCTTTTAAGTTTTTCTTATGGGGGCGTTTGTTTTGTAAGCCCACTCCGGATTTATGCTTGCTTCTGCTTAATCTTTTTTGATGGCATTTTGCTCGTCTTCGCTTAGAAAAAAAAAAACAACCTTTGGTTATTTAAAGAAAAGCTTATATATTTTACCTCTTTATCTGGACTAAGATATGCAAATTAATCGATTCAGAAGGGCTTAAAATTTTTTGAGTAAACTTTATTGGTCAGACTAGAAAAATCATGTGCTCGCCTTCTGCAAATTGAATTAATCTTGCTTTGATTTTGCAGTGAATTTCTTTTTCAGCACCTTTCGAGCCCTTCTACTGCCACAAGAAACAAAATCAACAGAAAGGATGAAAAGAAACGTGCCAATTCTGATTTTTGGCTTGTCTCTTCAATTTGAAATGGATTCGTGAAATGATGAACTATTTTACTTGAATTGACTGAAGATTTAACGAAAATAATTGAGACATGCACAAACTGGAATGGAAGAAATTGCAAAAAAAAACTGATTTGACGTTCTGTGTTTCGAAACGTGATTCGCTCGATGTTGAGGAATTTGTGAAAATTCGACTTCTTGAAGTCACTTTGCGAATGCATGTATGGAAGGAAGACACGGCTGGAGAAATCAAGCGCAAAAAAGCTATTTTGGAGCTACATTGAAACAGTCTTGGAGCTAAAATAATGCAGACAGAGTTTGAAAGGACTTGCGAATTTACTACTAAAGTAAAGTTACTCAAAATTGATTTTGCTTATCAACTTATGCCCCGACGCTGTTCAAAGCTTGTCTCTCATTTTGCATCAAATGCTGATCTTAATTTAAGAATGTCTGGGACGATTGCACCTCGGGAACATATATACCAACCTTAGATAAGTGTATCTAATCCACGTTAATGGGTGTGTTTTTGGCTCGCTTGAACATCAATTTATGGCAAAGCTATCTAATGACCACCAGGAAGACTCGTCCTGGAAGAGTAACTCAATCGGCACAAGGCAAGACTTCATCGAAGCTTGGGTAAAGAAAGTAAGTGTTCATGCATGGAAAAGATGTACTTATCTACGTTGGGAGGATTTCCTTAATCGGAATGTGAAAGATGTAAGAATGTAATTCATGAACGCCTTCACTGAAATAAACCTGAAAGTAAATTTAATCCAAATTGATTTCTATGACGTTCACAATGCATGCAATCTTTATTTGTTTTTGAAAGCAAATGGGGTCTCTTCAAGCCTTAGCAGGTAAAATATTAGAAAATTGTAATTTTATCCAATGAGCCTCATTCCTCGAGAGTGCAGCATAAAAATTCCTTGAAACAAATTGGAAAAATTCTGCAAATATTTAAAAAATAGAAATGTGTATTAAATTGTTGAATTCACTGAGCTTCATAGAAGCATGAAATTAAAAATGAATGTGGAAGCTTCAAGCATTTGTATGAAATTAAAAAATGAGTCTGCAAATGGAAAATTATTCTTTGAAATTTTTCTTTTCAACATCCGCATCGTTCGCTTTTAGTTGTAAGATATTCATAAGGCTTTCAATTTGGGTATTTGTAGCATAGAGTTTTTTCCACTATTCAAAATAAAGAAATTAATTTTTTGCTTGCTTCGAAAATCAAATTGGAGTGTGAGATTTCTTTGTACAAGTATTTGGTTTGTGGAATTTTTTAATGTTGTACTTCAACTATGATATGAATTCAATCTACATAAAAACACACGAAACCAGTTTAGTTTCTTCTAAGAGACCGAGATCAGTTTTGGTTAATCATAAAGGTCCTTACTGTCCACCCTTACTTGAATTTGCACTCGAAACATAGAAAAAAACAGTTTACGACACTTACTGCCATGTTTCCATATCGGTTATCGGAGTGCTTCACTTGGCATAGCTTTTGTTCTTGATTTTCTTAACTGATACTATCAGCTCCTCGAGAAGTCCTGCGCTGGAAAGGGTTTTAGCAGCAATATGAATTCTATTGCACTGCGATATTTGCGCGTTGATGAAGTCAAAATCCCGCCTTATCCGTCAATGGTAGTTATGGGATCATCAATGGAACAATAGTGCAAGTGGACTAGTCGAAACTTTGGAAACAAATATTGTCCTTTGCAGTTTAAGGCTCATGCACAAAGGAAAAAAATTTACTTGAAGGAATTTTTTTCCATATTAAAATTATTCCTTTTTAAAGTCCACAAAAGAAGAGAAAGCAGACGAAAATGTGGCACCTGGAAATTGAAATTTTTAGCGGTAAATGGCACCACCGTAAGAGGTTTCTGAACGCTTTATTGAACGAGTTTAATAAATCCCGATTGTGTTCAATATACATATCAGCTGGTCGAAATTATTTGCGTGATGATGTAACCGAATTTCTATTTGTTAATTGTCCGTCTGTCTGTTCGTATATCTGATTACAGTTTTTTTATTGAAAGGGATGAGCTATGGTAAGCGTGCTCACTGGGACATGAGTAAGAATAAATTCGACAATGGACCCGATCGGAGTATTTTTAAGGATACCTCCAGTACCAGGGTCTGTCACAAAAATCCCAAAGCTGCCCCAAAATCTGAATTTTTCGAAGTATTTGAATGAAATTTAGAGTTTGAGCGCAAGTTTAAGCCTCTGATTAGAATTCGAAAAATTTGGAAAATTGGGCGTGGCAAAGGGGTGGTTTTCATAAAGAAATTGAACATAACTCGACCCTTATGGCCTTAAAAACATCTAGAATATTCTTTCTTAATGGTCCTGTTTTTTGGGCGCGTTTTAAAAATTATTTAAATATGTGTGTCTGTGTCTTTTCATGTTTTGATTTGTTGTTGGTAGACACTCAGTGTCTACTAGACACAAAGCTACACAAAACTGCTTTAAATTGACATTTCCATCATAGGAAGTAAACCCAAAATATAGTTGGTTCATATATAAATTATCGAAAAATGAACAAACAATATTTTGGCCTTCCTTCCTGTGAAGTATATGTAAATTCTAAGTAGTTTTTTGGCTGCCCTGTAATATTTTTCAAACGAAAGTTAGCCGACGATATATCTTTTTCTGTCCAAATAAATTGACTGAAATCCTGAAAAAAATGTGTCAGTATGTAAAAAAATATTGAATCAATGTGTTCTTTCTCGGACGATGCATCAATACCAGGAAATTCATTTCACTGAGAACACGGGCGAATTGATATCTCTTGGCCCAGGGTGCTGTTAAGTTCGACAGCTGTTACAGTTCAACAAATTTTTTTTGAAGCCTCTCTTTTTTTCCACAAATATTTCGAGCGTTTGCAGATAAACAAATATGTTTTTTATTTAATTTCGATGGAACTGTATCCTTCTCGTGAGGATAAACATAAAAATTCAGTGTCGTGGTTTAAACATATTCTTTTGAATTGTTATTCAACGAAATAAATTAATTTAACATATTTATTCCTGAATAAATTGGAATTAAAGTCGTCAGAACAAAAGCGCTACTTCCGACAGCTGAATGGGAACCAAATCGAAATTAAAGAGAATGGCATCCAGCGTCAGGTCCTTACACGATTTAATTCTGCGAGACTTGACAAATTTGGAACAAAATTTATCAAGAAAATATCTCAATGTATAATCATGTCACGAGATGCTTACTATCACTGAAATTTCTTTCCCTTTTTTCTAAAATAAAAATTTATTGCGAAAGGCAAATCTGAGGAGTTTCTCAATAGTCGTCCATCGCTAAAGACAAATTGTCATGGATGTGAGTGTAATGGGAAGAAGATGCTCAATGATGCTAAACGATGTTTTATTTAGAAAAATGATAGGAACACAAGTGTTAAACCATAACATGGGCCGGTTTAAAAGAATTGCACCAGTACCAATGACTGTTATTTCTCATAAGTCACCTGGCACAGATATTATAATATAAATTGGTCAGTAATTATCATACATTACGCAGCCAACTATTGTGTTCTTTTAGAGTAAACTTTTTAAAATAGTAAAAATCTAAAATTCGCGAATTTCGCGTGTTGAGGCCGTGGTCAAATTTTAAACTCAACAGAGGATTATTTTTGGTTGCTAAAAAAACAATCCAAATTAGTGAAAATCAAAAATTTGCAAATTTCGCGAATGGTGGCCATGGTCGAATTTTAACCCTAATAGAGCAGCATATTTGGCTGCTGAATGCACAATCCCAAATAGTGAAAAATTAAGTTTTGAGAATTTTGCAAATTATGTCCATGGTCACATCTTAATCTCAATAGAGGATTTTTTTGGTTGCTAAGTACGCAATCCTAAATAGGGAAAATTAAAATATTGAGAATTTCGCGAATCGTGACGATGGACAAGTGTTTACTCTAAAAGAACACAATAGTTGGCTGCTTAATGAATGATAATTACTGACCAATTTATATTATAATATCTGTGCCAGGTGACTTATGAATTCATTTTTCTAAATAAAACATCGTTTAGCAATAGAAGGCGTGCAAAATTTAAAGAGAATTTTCGCGAAACAACGGTTTTTGACTTAAAAAGTTATGATCAATTGGCACAGATATTATCAATGTACATTTAAAAATGCAAATTGTACTTGCACTTTAAGTATGCAATAAATTTTTCAAGAAGTTTCCAGAACTCTGTTATGTATACAGAAAACTGAGAAAATTTTTAAATCACATAAGCAAAGACTGTTAAAAATATACCCCTTTATGTATGCAACACATTGTTTTTAGGTTATTACGTTACCACCGCGAAAGTAAATAAATATTTTAATATTTACACGCTTTAACAAACACACAGTCTATCAAACTGCATCATTACTTTTTCATAGTTTTATAGTAACTTAAGAAGTTATGACACATTTTTTATGCTGTTAAAGTAAATTTTTGAAAAAAATTGAGATTGTCGCTGAAAATAGACCACGAGAACAATCGAACTTTTTGCTCTGTCGACACAGACGGAAAGATTAAACATTTTTCTTTTGACACGATGGCAGCAAGACTCAAAACGAGTGCATCGTAAATGAAAATATGCTTACAATTAATGTAAGTCCAAAAGCTCTGTTAACTAGGGAAAAAACGGCTTTGGGGGACCTCTAAACGTTTTCCAAAAAATCTAAAAAAATTCTGAAAAATACTTTACCCCTTTAGCTTTCAAAAAAACGCTTGTGCAACTATGAAATTTAAAAAAAAATCTTTTTTTGGGACACCCTAATGCTCATAGAAGGAAAATAGTAAAATGCTGAACTGTTTGGCCATTCCAGGATATCGAATTTATTTTAATTTGGTTTTATTAACCCAACATCAATCAAGATTTTTCTTGTTAGAATGATAAAGCGCGTCAAATTAAATGGACAGGGCCCAACTCAAGGAAAAAGTAAGCCCACAGCTACTTCGTGTGCCATCTTCCACTTTGAAGGGTTCTTTTGAAGGTCAGAAATCGCCTTACTTAAATGGGCAGCCAAACAAGCTGCCGAAATTACATAAAACGCAATGAAATGCGTATCGTTTATTTCTTTCCAGTAAGAAGAGAATAAAAAATGTATTCAGCAGAGATTTGTCACTACAATATAGACCAACACTTCCCAGGATTCTTTCTTGAATTCTGCCTTGAGAAGGAAAATCCTCGTGAAACATTTTTCGTTCAAGTGAAAACGATGCTCCACATGACAGTGCTATGTTCCAATTCTTTATTTTTTGGAAAAAAATGTTTTATGAGTTCCGGCACAAAGATTCAATTCCGACCTCTTCGAATCAGAAATACGTTCGAAGGAAAATAAACAATCATAGCACACTCATGAAGCTATTACTCCTTGACTGCTCCATGCATTTCGGCGCGCCCTTTTCACTTTGTGATATGTACTTTCATTTTATTTTTCTTCTTTTCAATTGTTCTCTTTGCTACCTTGCTCATATTTTTTACAACTTCACATTGAATATGGCAAACAATTGAATAAAACTCATTCCTTTGAATGAAATTAACTTTACATTTTGCTGGAAATCGCAATGGATTGTAGGGCTTGAGGAAAAATGAAGAGAAAAAAAGTTTTATTGATATTAATTTTGGAAGGTTGAAAAAATCATCATGGGCCTTGCGATAGAACTCTTTTGTGGAAAGCTCGCTCAGAATAAAGTCATCCGATATTTTCGTTTGTTTTGCCTCGACTTTTTCTGCCACATCCTTTTTTGATGAAAAACCATTATTTATTACCTGGTATTCATTTATAAATTTCATTTGAACAAGATAATAAACTATAAAAATGAACAGTGAAAATATTCATATCTGAGTTTACAACCTCGTATGTAATTTTCCATCTTATGTTAAAATGAGTTGCATGAGGGCTGCATGAGGGCTGAAAAAATTAATAAAAGAATGAGTTAACGAGATAAATTGAGAGCGTGAAAAGATAATGAGAAGGTCTGATAGTATGTAGAAGGAAACATCTTTATTTGACCAAAAGCTATTTCCACCTTAAACATAAAGGATTGGTTTTATATGCAAAAGTGTTGAAACTGTGGCATGCCTGCCCTCGACGGTGTTTGGTCATCCTTTCGCGACAAACTCAACGAAGAGCGACAAGAACTATTAATTATTTAACAAAATTTATGTACCTACAAAAGAAGTCCTTGAGTTCATATCTTCTAATCTCTATAGAATAAGGATATGGGCAAATCTTGGCATTTTTCGAATGTAAGGGACATCATAATTTAGATATATCTAAGCATATATGCTTCAATTGAAAGTTCCAACATTTCAATTTTATTCAAAATGAAGCAGTGGAAATTAATAATAGAATATCTACGAACACACCAGTTGAAAGAGTTCACGTTGCGGACGCTACAATAAATAGAAATGTTTTTCAGATCAATATGAACATTCTACGATTTCCATGAAATTGCAATGTTCCACAAAATTACTTTAAGCTTCAAAATAAAATAAAGGATATTTAAGGTTTGTCTTTGGATCGACGGAGACGATAAGTTCGATTCATTCGTCTATTTATTTAGTAAAATATGCGTTTAAGGCGCTGCGTTAGGGACTTTGCCAATGTCATTTCAGATATCGAGCATCATTCATATAAGCTCTTTTCCTATAAATGAAAATAAAAGAAAACAATATATTGCAGCTAGGGGACGATTTGAGCTCCTTGGATGGTCAATAAAGCACATTGCAATGAGAGAAAAGGAAGGAAAAATTCTTAGAATTGCTGAAAATCGAGACAATTTGTGTTCATTCGCTGAAATCTTACAAACGGCAAGCGGAGAACAGAAACTGAAAATAGTATTCAAAAGAAGAATCATTTTACTCACAGTCTGTATGCAAAAAATTCAAATAAAAACTTTTTTAATTTTAAAGAAACCAATTTTATTTTTCGACGATTGTTTTACTTTCTGGTGGATTTGTGGCAACTCATCGTTTTCGTTTGTCATTAAATAAAACCTAAAATGGTTTCACTGAAATTTCAAGTCGTTTTACCACTGGTTCATTTTTTTCGAGTCGTCATGTCCTTGCAGCAACACTTCGCAAGCAATCAAATGATGCTTGCTAGGATGCATATTAAGATGCAATTCTATTCGTGAACAGACGAGACGACCCGGATGTGACAACTGCAATCTTGTTCACAAAGTGTACAATGCCAACAAGCGGTGTGACAGTAATTTCCAACTACTCAAACTACTCAGGTGTGATAGCATTTAAAACCTTCTTAAGTTTTTGGTTGTTTCCAAAAATTTTGTATATAATTAAAAACGAAAAACAAAATCAATGTATTTTATGTATTTTGAATTTTAATTTTTTTATTATATTTTAACAAAGAATTTAAGTGAGAGATCCTAAATAACTATTAAATTTTTTTTAGAATCGAAAAAATTGCCTTTAAAATAACGAAAATTTTTAGCGTTTGTCGATAATACTTAAGTTTGGGTTTTTTTTTTTGTTTTTCGTTGCTCAAAACGTTATTTTTTAAAAATAGTTTTTACGTTGCTTTCGCATTTATCGAACGATTAAAATTATGAGCAACGAAAAAAAAATGTTTTCTTCAATAACTGTTATAGAAAAATAAAATACATTTTCATTGCTTGAAGCTGTTATCTTAAAATGAATTTTTTTTAATACAAACTTTAATAGTTATAGTCCAATTATTTTCTTAATTTTTTATAACTGTTATGTCTCTGATTTAAGATCATAAATCATTAGATATCCAAAGAAAAGAGTTCTGGCTGCTTGCTCATTAGACTGGTCCTTATTTTTTTTAAAAACTGGGTTTCTTAAAATTGCCAGGCAAATTATATAAGATTATGGTCCCAAACTACCAAATATGAAGTTTGGTTTCGATCCGATAATGTTTGATGGGCGCGGAAGTCACTCAAAGTTTAAAATTCCATTTGTATGAGAAAAAACCTGGGTTGTGTTAGTTTTATCAAAATTTAACACATATAATATAATTTCTCTAACCAAATGTAAATGGTATTCCATTGACAATAGATTGGTCTTTCTTTGAAGCTATAACATCATAAAATCGGATTGTATTTGGCACAGCCAGGACTACTGAAAGTCAATTTTTTAGGAAATTCAAAAGATGCTTCGACTTGGAGGTCCTGGATAGCCACCAGAATAAGCAGAAATGTTTTTAATATTCATATTTGGAAAATATACAAAATAGCGCTTCGAATGAGCCTTATATGAAGAAAATCGGATTACTCTTTACTTAAGTTTGAACATACTAAACAATTGCTATAAATTTTTTAGGACAAAATTTTAGGCTCTAAACTTTAGCGGGGTGAGAATTGGTCATGGTCTCAAATAATTTCAGGCTTCGCGTTAGATTCTAAACTTGCAATTCATTTCGCAACATTTGATACCAAAATCATAAAATTTGTTTGGCGGTTTCTGCTTATATGGATATGATTAAAATTTCAATATTTTTTTGGTTGTAAAAACAGCTGAATTTCACTGCTTTAAATGCATCAGACAGGTAAATGGTACAACATTTTTGGGAATTTATGCTTCAAAAGAAGTGGTATTATGTGCAGAAATATATATGATATGGTTTTTTTTACTATGATCTTCCACTTTTCCAAAATTTCATGAAAAACTGCGCATTTTAGGGAATTTTGGGGGAATTTTTGGCAGATTTTTTTCCTTTTTAGGAAATTTTGAAAATTTTCCAACTTTTAAATTTTTTAATTTATAGCCGTTGTAAAGCTAAATTTAAAGCAGAAATTATATTTTCGGAAGGTTTATTTAATTATTTGAAGAATATTTTTTTGAAGAAAGTAAAATTCAGTTTTAGTGTTTAAAACATTTGGTCAATTGATAAGCGTACTTTTGTTGAATGAGGTGTATTTCTTACGATACGCCTCCACTAATTGAAGTATAAGTTGCAGTTCATCCTCATCTTGAGTTAACATTTTGTTGAAATCTCCCACGAATTTAATGCCTCTTTTTGCAATTTTTTCTCGTTAAAAAGATGAGAAATCATTTGTGGTACATTTCGGTTGATCGAGTAGCTTTGTCCTTTTTCGATGATCAAGTTCCTATTGAACAAAAACGAGAGATGGTCAAAATGTTGCAGCTAAAAGAACCAAATGTAAAATTAAAAAATGGCCGGAGTCATCCAAATTTGAATGTAATCGCAAAATGTTCTTTCAGCGACTTTATTTCACAAAGAAGCTTGGACTTTTTTAATACATTTGGTCTTCCAACAACTTTTCTTGAATCGGACCCATCGGTTTGGAAAACGAAAGATGTAGATGAAACGCTGAGCTTTTTATGCAACATTCACGTAGTAAATGACGTTGCAGAAAGAGGCATTAAATTCGTGGGAGATTTCAACAAAATGTTAACTCAAGATGAGGATGAACTGCAACTTATACTTCAATTGGTGGAGGCGTATCGTAAGAAATACCCCTCATTCAACAAAAGTACGCTTATTTTTTGACCAAATGTTTTAAACACTAAAACTGAATTTTACTTTCTTCAAAAAAATATTCTTCAAATAATTAAATAAACCTTCCGAAAATATAATTTCTGCTTTAAATTTAGCTTTACAACGGCTATAAATTAAACAAGTAAGAAAGCTAAAGTCGGTCAAGCCCGACTTTGAAATACCCAGCGTCCCGACATTATGAGCGCACTATGTTTTACTTCTCTATTTGTGGGCGTGGCAGTGGGAGGGCAACATAAATTATTTCCCTACACCTTTCATTCGCCTTGGTGAACCTATGTTGCGAATTCGAAGCTTCTACGCCTTTTACTTCGGAAGTTACGAAAAATCTTCATTTGTGGGCGTGGCAGTGGGCGGGCCGCATAAATTTTTTTCCTATACCTTTCATTCGCCTTGGTGAATTTATGTTGCGAATTCGAAGCTTCTACGCCTTTTACTTCCGAAGTTATGAAAATTCTCCATTTGTAGGCGTGGCAGTGGGCGGGCTACATAAATTTTTCTTCCTACACCTTTCATTTGCCTTGGTCAACCTATGCTGCGAATTTGAAGCTTCTACGCCGTTTACTTAGGAAGTTACGATAAGACCTTATTTTTGGGCTTATTTGTGGGCGTGGCTCGAGGAGGGCGGCGTCCATTTTTTGCCAAAAAATGTCCCTTTTCGTAGTTTACCAGCACACCAAATATCAATGCAATGTGTTAAGTGGTTCGCAAGTTACAAGCATTTTATTGAAAACACAATAAATTCATTTGTGGGCGTGGCAGTGGGCGGATGTCTCCCATTTTTACTTAGGATCATACTCGGATCCCGATATACCTGTGTGCCAAATTTCGACTTGATTGGTCCAGCCGTTTCGGAGGAGATCCGACCACGGACGGACGGACAGACGGACAGACGGACAGACGGACAGACGGACGGACGGACGGACAGACGGACATGTCTAAATCGATTCAGTTTTTGATCCTGATCATTTCTATATATATTTTTCTATATCTCCGGAGCTTTATTCTCCCTGTTACAAGATTTGCACAAAACTAATATACCCCGCTTACGCTGGGTATAAAAATTTAAAAGTTGGAAAATTTTCAAAATTTCCTAAAAAGGAAAAAAATCTGCCAAAAATTCCCCCAAAATTCCCTAAAATGCGCAGTTTTTCATGAAATTTTGGAAAAGTGGAAGATCATAGTAAAAAAAAACCATATCATATATATTTCTGCACATAATACCACTTCTTTTGAAGCATAAATTCCCAAAAATGTTGTACCATTTACCTGTCTGATGCATTTAAAGCAGTGAAATTCAGCTGTTTTTACAACCAAAAAAATATTGAAATTTTAATCATATCCATATAAGCAGAAACCGCCAAACAAATTTTATGATTTTGGTATCAAATGTTGCGAAATGAATTGCAAGTTTAGAATCTAACGCGAAGCCTGAAATTATTTGAGACCATGACCAATTCTCACCCCGCTAAAGTTTAGAGCCTAAAATTTTGTCCTAAAAAATTTATAGCAATTGTTTAGTATGTTCAAACTTAAGTAAAGAGTAATCCGATTTTCTTCATATAAGGCTCATTCGAAGCGCTATTTTGTATATTTTCCAAATATGAATATTAAAAACATTTCTGCTTATTCTGGTGGCTATCCAGGACCTCCAAGTCGAAGCATCTTTTGAATTTCCTAAAAAATTGACTTTCAGTAGTCCTGGCTGTGCCAAATACAATCCGATTTTATGATGTTATAGCTTCAAAGAAAGACCAATCTATTGTCAATGGAATACCATTTACATTTGGTTAGAGAAATTATATTATATGTGTTAAATTTTGATAAAACTAACACAACCCAGGTTTTTTCTCATACAAATGGAATTTTAAACTTTGAGTGACTTCCGCGCCCATCAAACATTATCGGATCGAAACCAAACTTCATATTTGGTAGTTTCAGACCATAAGCTTATATAATTTGCTGAGAAATAAAAAAATAAAAAAATAAGGACCAGTCTATTGCTCATATTACTTTTGAAAAAAAAAACAAGTGATTAGAGGTAATTACCTGTAAAACCGTTACCTAAATGAATAAAAGTACTAAGCAAAAAGGTCAAACTGAAGTACCTCAATGGCTTTATCGACTAAAAAATAGTGCTAAGGACGTGTTGCACGTTTCCAGGACTCCCTTCATCGGATACAAAGCTCGCTGGCACGTAGACTGAGTTCTGAAATACAACTCAATATTCAATGGAGTGCCCCACTGTCGTGGCTGAGTGTTTGAAAGCACAGCGTTTATTATTTGAATGGCAAAACACATCAAGGTGTGTCTATAATAGCGATTACTCAAAACTTTTTTCCACATATTCAAAGCACTTGGTTGTGAATTTAAGTGCGGGGAAGAAAACGAAGTTGTAAAAAAAGATATTTCGATTGAAATTCGCAATTGAAAACGATATCTCCGAAGCGAAACCGAATGAACGTACTCAAATAACAGCCAATTTTTCTGTTGCTCATACCTAAATATTTCTGCCCATCCAATTATAAAAAGCTTATCGCTTCTGAGTGAGGTAACCTTGAAGTCCTTTTTATGGATTTCCAATTTATTTTCGTATTTAAGCTTCTGGGAATTTCCTTCATTAGAAATTAAAACGTGAAAATGTTTCACAAAGTGAAGAGGAAAATAATTTTATGCGTGGGAAAAACTCATCGCGCTTCCAGTTTGCGATGAGAAATCTTTAAAATCACAGGCTCTTCGGCAACGGAGGAATCCATTCTAAAAAAATAAAGCACAAAATATGTTCGATATGCAAATCAGATACAAAATCTATTGTATATCCTAGCGAAAATTCTTCGTTGCACATGTTTGAAAAAAAAAAACAAATAATTTTAAGACTTTAATAACTCAAATATTATGGAGCGATACTTCGTTTGTCTAAAAATTCTCTATTGTCTGATATCGATATCTTTCCAATTTGTATAGCAAACTACGTATGAAGATTTAAAATGTATCGATCTATTTCATTGACATTCATTTTAAAGTTGCTTAAATTGAGTGGCTTACTCTTGACTTAGAGTAAGGCCCTCAAGATTGTTTTCTACTTCACCAAACGTTTTGAATTATATCCTTAATCAGCTTGAAAAAGGTTAACTCTGCATGGGATTTTTCTCTGAAATTTTTCTGGAATTATAAAATGAGATTTCGTGATATTATTTTTCGTTTGTATCACATAAGAAAAGAAATTGGAAGTTTCGCTCTAACTGAAAAGTTTACAATGGAACGAAATGGGTGCAGAATCGTCTTAGCAAGTGATGTGTTTGTGGAAGGTTTCAAGTCAAGCCAAGTCTTGGTATAGTTTTTGAATCTTGGAATAGCAGTAGTAGCAAAATATTGAATAAATGGTAGTTTTTTCAAGATAAAAGTAGTACAATCTACAGCTTAGATTCTAAACATTGAGGTATGTCTATCTCTATACCTCACTTTTGTGCGTATGATTTTATTTAACGCTATTCTGAAAAATATTTTTTTTATCAAGCCAAGGTTACTTTATATATGCGATAAAGCGTTATTTACAATAAAATGAAATAGTAGTACGTGAGTGAAAGGAGTAGTACGGTAGTATGACGACAAAAAAATAAAGTGAAAAAAAACTACTATAGAAGCATTCCGGCAGCACTGGGTACGATACGCATTGACTGTTTTCAGCTTTAAGCGGGAATTCCAACTACGCGTGAGCTGCGGGAAAATAGGTTAAACCTATCGAAAAATTAACAAAATTTCAAAATCCCTTGCAGGGGGTCGCAGTCGGAAATACCCTTTGTGTCAACAAAACACTTACTGAAGAAAAAGTGTAACATGTGCGTAAGCCATCAATTTCGTGACGCACGCGTTACATTACACACGCACCCACACGCACGATTTTCCCGCAGCTCACGCGCTATTGGAATTCCCGCTTTAGAGTCGCTTCATACCTCTTATCAGTAATGCCAGCTTACCGCTTTTCGAGCTATATTTTGCCAAGACTGTGTGCGTTTATTTTGTGCCGTTCGACGTCGAAATCATGCTGTGTTAAGTGTTAATTCATTTCAATCAGGGTCTTCATAAATCAAATGTTTTGACGGCCAATGGTTTATTAGGTTTGCTGATTTCCAATTGCTCACCTTTCTTAGTTCACCCCGCACCATGAACGCTTCCGAATGTTGTCAAAAGAAGAGAACAACGGAATTTCGGCCTCAAACGACTTGTAATTTTATTTGAAGACTAAAGAGTTAAAAGGGTGTAAGCCAGACAATAGAAACCAAAGCTGAATAATTTCATTTTTTGTTTTGTTTTTTTTTTTAATGCTAAACGTCTAAAATTGTTTTGCTCAAAATGAAAATGTTTGACTGTTTATTTTTCTATTGCGGACCTCTGAGGATTTCTTCTTAAGTCTAATTATCGAAAATCTCTAAATTGCATCCGCCAAAAGCGAGCAGGCAAAATACACCGGCTTAAAAATAATCACAGAAACAACAAAAAGCAGGGCGAGCGGTTATACACAGAAAAACTGGTTACGAAAAATTCCAATTAATGGCGTTCGTTAAACTCGATTCATCGGTTTTTTAATTAAATTAAAAATTTAAAACAAATCACGAAATTCGGAAAAGGTTCGTAATATTAAATTTTAAACAAAAATTTGGTTGGTTATTTTGTTGTATTAAATACCAAAAGTATTAACACTTAACAAAACATTTGCTGGAAATTTTTGTTATATTGAAAACCGAAGGTATTTACACTTAACAAACCGTTGTTTGATTGTTTTGTCATATCAAACAATGAAAGTATTAGTGCATATCATGATACAAAGAGAGCAAGATAGCGCCATTTCGGGAACCGCTATTTTGTAGCATCCGCATTGTTGTTGTTTCCCATGCTAAAGTATAGTTGTGACGTTGGGCTTAACATGCAAAACAGCAACAACGAAGCTCTCATTTTGTATTTGTGACATCATCGAGCTGAAATGGCGCTGTAATTTTTTCGTGTATCATGAGTGCATATAAATATTTTTCTAAAATTCTCATTGTCTTTATGCGGACTTACATATAAGAAGGGACAAAATAATCAAAAATTAGCTCACATGTGTTTATGATGTTATAATGTATAATTTTCTTCCGTAAACTGACTAGTGATGCCCGATATTCCGGAAAAGTATCGATATTTGCGTATCGATGGAATCGTTTTTCGAAACATCGATACGCAAAAAAATCGAAATAAATAGCTCCGATATGCCGATATCGATATTATTTTATGTTCCGGCTTAGACTAGGCAAATTCTTCATTGAAGAGTTGCTCTATTGAGGCCTTCTACACTAGGCAATTTTAGTTGCGCAACTCGCGAGTTTGTGGGAGAGACGAGGTACGGGGAAGGTAAGGGAAAAGTTTCTGTCGCGAGTTGCTCGTACAGGCAATTTTGTGCGATACGCTTTTTGCATCTCTTTCTTACTTTCAAACGTGAAAGTGGCGTCGGGGTTGTAGTTTACGATCGCGCAACTCGAGTTTCTGGCCCAATGTAGACACGAAAGCAACTCCAAAAGAGAATTCGATATGAGTTGCGCAACTAAAATTGCGTAGTGTAGAAGGCCTCATTTATTGGCGAGAAGGCGACAATCGATTCCGCCGAAAAATAGGACAACTCTTCAATTAAGAATTTGCCTAGTCTAAACTGGACCTATAAGGGGCTGTCCATTAATTACGTAAGGGCGATTTTGACCATATTTGATATATTAAAGCTGATTCAGAAGTAACAGGTTGGCTGATAAGTCCCCGGTCTAACAAAGAAAAACAAATTTTTTTTGTCAAAATTCGTTTTTATTATTCAACATAGTTCCCTTCAAGAGCGATCGAACGATTATAACGACCTTCCAATTTTTTGATACCATTTTGGTAGTACTCCTTCGGTTTTGCCTCAAAATAGGCCTCAGTTTCGGCGATCACCTCTTCATTGCAGCCAAATTTTTTCCCTGCGAGCATCCTTTTGAGGTCTGAGAACAAGAAAAAGTCGCTGGGGGCCAGATCTGGAGAATACGGTGGGTGGGGAAGCAATTCGAAGCCTAATTCATGAATTTTTGCCATCGTTCTCAATGACTTGTGGCACGGTGCGTTGTCTTGGTGGAACAACACTTTTTTTCTTCTTCATATGGGGCCGTTTTGCCGCGATTTCGACCTTCAAACGCTCCAATAACGACATATAATAGTCACTGTTGATGGTTTTTTCCCTTCTCAAGATAATCGATAAAAATTACTCCATGCCCATCCCAAAAAACAGAGGCCATTACTTTGCCAGCGGACTTTTGAGTCTTTCCACGCTTCGGAGACGGTTCACCGATCGCTGTCCACTCAGCCGACTGTCGATTGGACTCAGGAGTGTAGTGATAGAGCCATAATTCATCCATTGTCACATATCGACGCAAAAACTTGGGTGTATTGCGAGTTAACAGCTGCAAACACCGCTCAGAATCATCAACACGTTGTTGTTTTTGGTCAAATGTGAGCTCGCGCGGCACCCATTTTGCACAGAGCTTTTTCATATCCAAATATTGATGAATGGTATGACCAACACGTTCCTTTGATATCTTTAAGGCCTCTGCTATCTCGTTCAACTTCATTTTATGGTCATTCAAAATCATTTTGTGAATTTTTTTGATGTTTTCGTCGGTAACCACCTCTTTCGGGCGTCCACTGCGTTCACCGTCCTCCGTGCTCATTTCACCACGCTTGAATTTTGCATACCAATCAATTATTGTTGATTTTCCTGGGGCAGAGTCCGGAAACTCATTATCAAGCCAAGTTTTTGCTTCCACTGTATTTGTTCCCTTCAGAAAACAGTATTTTATCAAAACACGAAATTCCTTTTCTTCTATTTTTTTCACAATAACAAAAGTTGCTTCACAAAAGACGCTCTATCTCATAAACTAATTGACTTACAGACCTAAAATTTTGACACGAATCATTTGAAGGTTGCCACTATATAAAAATAATATGCATTTAATACTAGCGACGCCATCTATGTGTCAGACCGGGGACATATCAGCCAACCTGTTATATAGTTCAGATTAGTCTTTTTAAAAAACGAAACTGTTTCGATGCGTTTCACAGACTCACATTTCTTACTGAATCCCATTCTACGTCTTTATGCTTCGAATATAAGTGGCTTCGTAAATTTGTTGTGTTCCCAGAACTTCGCACAATATTGCCGCAAAGAAGACACTTGGCCCCTTCTGGGGTTTTCTTAAAGAATTTCCAAACAGAACTCTTTGGAGGCACTTTTAAATAAGATCATCGAGTTTATTCCTAATCAATAAAATTGAATAGAATAAAAATACTTACTACTTCTTCCGAAAAAAAAGCGTCACGATGCATCACCAATAAATTTTCGCGCGAATTAGGGCAGCGACTTTTTCTGATATCGTGCTTTTTCTTATCGATATGATGATATATCAATGTTGTAAACATCGATGTAAAATATCGAATATCAAAGAAAAAAACATCGATATGAAAAATATCGATGAATATCGTGCATCACTAAAACTGACTTTACAGACTCCAATATTATTCTGGAATATGTGTATGGGGCAGGTTTTCCTTTTTTAATTATTTAAAATTCTTTCGATGGTTAATATAACCAAAAAAATCTTGAAATATTTTGTTCAGTGTTAATACTTTTGAGTGTTAATAATACAACTCGTTGATTGAAAAAGTTTGTTGCGTGTTAATACTTCCATTAATTGTCGCAAACAAATGAATTGGTTGGGATAACGAAAAGTGTGATAGGCTGAGTTTTAACAACGACTTTGTTAAATTGATTTAAAAATTGGTTGTGTTAACGTACAAAAGTTTTTCTGTGTACTTTTTTAATCAAAAGCCATCACTAGTCTCATTCATTTGGCCATTAAACCAAATAAATAATATCATAATACTTATATATAATTTCATGGTTAAAGACATCGCCCAGCAAAGAACGTAACGGTTACATAACTCGTTACGTACCCGTTACAGCTACCTGATGTTGTGGTATTTGTGTATATGTGTTATTTCACAACACAACCGGCTTCTTTTTCGAAATGGCGACAACTGTTAGTGAAGTAGAAAAAAAAGCAAGCGTGCTGTGCCAAAGTGAATATAAGACTCATTACTCTTTTGAGTACCTCAATTCATGAGCGATGTCAGGTAGTTTTTTTTTTTAATCGAAGGGATCGATATTAGGCATGTAATGAAATTAATAAAAATAATTTGTTTTGAGTTACTGAAAAATCCTTTATCTATTTGTAAAACTAATTTGATATTAAAATTTCTATATTGTGTAAAAAGTAACCGAGCTACTGATCTGGTTACTTAATTGAAAAAACAGCAGCATTAAAAGTAATTAAAAAATTCATAATTCACAATTGTTGGTAACGCCAAAAGCTGTGCATGAGTATTGGTATAATTGCGGTATCATTCTTTGCTGGGCGTGTGGAACCATCAATTTCTAAGTCTTTATGGAGAACACTTCGACAATAAGGCTAATTAAGAACATGATGTACGTATGTATAAAATTAACAAATTTTATTTAATATAAGGTAAGGCTACACAATCTTTCATCAACAAAAGCGCAGCATATAGATTCACACTGGGGCTCTAGATTAATTAACCCCAAAGGGCGACAACTATATTCAATTATAATAAATAGTCGTGAAAATTTTGACTGTATTTCAACAGGTCAACCCACTTACTGGCCTTCCGATTTGCAAAAAAAAACCCGACCTCATTGTTTTTGCAGTCAGCAAAAACTTTGATCGTAGCGAATTACATGCTGAACCCAGCTTCGATTTGTCATCCGACCATTCCCCTGTTATAATTACAATGATGGGCTTGCCCACATTCACCGAAAAACCCGACAGAATTGTAACAAATAAAACCCACTGGCTTAAATACAAAAAATATATAAGCTCGCATTTGAACGAGAACTCTATACTCCGAAGCGAATGTGATATTGATGATGCCGTAACAGAGGTAAACAATATCATGATATCGGCAGCAGTTCATGCAACCCCAAAAATAATCAGCAAGCCAAAAGAACCTCGAAGATATACTTCAAGCGAGATCGAAACTCTTGTACGAGAAAAAAGACGCCTACGAAGGGAATGGCAGCGACAACGTTCACCCACCGCGAAAGTTAACTTAGTGCAAGCGACTAAGCGCCTGAGAGAAGCTCTTGATAATGATCTGAAAACTAATCTAGAAAATTACACTCGAAATTTGAGCCCGACAGCGGAATCAAACTATTCTCTTTGGAAAGCAAATAAAAAGATGAAGGCACCCAAAACAAACGTAGCACCACTGCGTACTAACACTGGAAGCTGGGCTAGAAAGGACGAAGAAAAAGCGCATGTATTTGCTAAATATCTCGAAAACGTTTTTAAGCTCAACCCACGCACTAACGCTTTTCAATTTCCCAAAATGAACCCTCGATCAATCGAAAATATATGCGAATTTCAGCACAAGGAGATCAAGTTTATCATTGGCGAACTAAACACAAAAAAGGCCGCAGGCTTTGATCTTATAACCCCACAGATGATGCAACAACTCCCCACTGTAGCAACAAGATTAATCCTCTTCATATTCAACGCAATATTGAGGCTAGGATATTATCCTAGACCCTGGAAAATTTCGAACATAATTATGATCCCTAAGCCAGGAAAAGACCTATCACTCCCATCATCATATCGGCCAATTAGCTTGTTGCCAGTACTCTCAAAAGTCTTTGAAAAATGTCTCTTAGCAAAAATTTTACCACCCTTACAAATCTCTGGAGCTATTCCCCAGCACCAGTTTGGTTTTCGTAAAAGCCATGGCACCATTGAACAGGTAAACAGAGTTACCACCGAAATCAGAAACGCATTTGAAAAAAAGAAATACTGTTCTGCCATATTTCTGGATATCTCGCAAGCCTTTGATAAAGTATGGCACTCTGGCTTAGAGACAATTTCACCAAAGGCATTTAAGTTTAAGTACCGATTGGCACTTAAGTACGCATTTAAGTTTCAGCCCGTTTCATCAAATATAAAATTTAGTTACGCGGAAGTACGGCAGCACCTTTTATTTTTAGTGCAACACCGTCGTAATCAGCTGATTTAAAACATAAATAAATAAGACATGGAGTCCCGCACTAAAAAAAATTTTCAGAAGAAGATATAGATTTACATCTTGCGTGCGTTCAAAGCAAGAAGTCTATAATTGAGTGCAAACAAACTGATAAAGTTAACGCAAGAGCTAAGGACATGATAAATAAAACAAGTTTCCATATACATAAATAGTTTTCTTTTTAAATCAGCTGTTTCCATTGCGACTACACAGAGTTGCATAAACTCTACTTAAGTGCCCGATATGGATCACTTAAGTACGACTTGCCATTTAGGTTGATGAAAATGAAAATCCGTACTTAAACGACGATTTTTACTTAAGTATGCTTGGTGAAATTGGCTCTTGATGTTTAAAATTAAACATACCCTTCCCGAAAACACTCACAAAGTCGTACAATCCTACCTCTCTGAAAGGAAGTTCAAAATCAAATATGGAACACACACGACATATGAATATGACATTTCAGCAGGTGTACCCCAAGGTAGTGTCCTAGGGCCCCTGCTATACCTGATTTACACGGCTGATCTGCCTGTATCCCCAGAACTCTTCACATCTACATTTGCAGACGATACAGCAATTTTGTATGCACACAGCGATCCTGTGGTCGCCTCTCGAGTTCTTAATAATCATCTTCATACTGTAGAAGACTGGCTTGCGAACTGGAGAATAAAAGTAAATGACAGCAAATGCACCCACATAACTTTCACGCTGCGTCGCGAGACATGCCCTCCAATTATGCTTAATAACACACGAGTTCCACAGGCCAATGAAGTGAGATATGTAGGCATTCACTTAGATCGCCGACTCACATGGCGCAAACACATTGAGGCAAAACGCACCCAAATGAAGCTGAGCGCCCAAAAACTGCACTGGCTACTCAACAGTAAGTCAAGATTGCGGCTCGAACACAAAGTGCTTCTTTATAACGCAACACTTAAGCCTATATGGACTTATGGCTCCCAGCTCTGGGGAAAAGCCAGCAACTCTTTATTAGACATTATACAACGCTCACAGTCCAGAATTCTTCGGACTATAACTGGTGCTCCATGGTTAATAAAAAACGAAAACATACATAAAGACCTTTGTACCCCGATGGTCAAAAACGAGCTTATCTCATTTAGCCGCAAATATTGCACTCGATTGTCCCAACATCCGAACCCACTAGCTAGAAATTTGTTGCTAACAAACAGCTCCTCAAGGCTAAAAAGGCGTGACTTGCCATCACTGTCTCACAACTTGGCGTGGACTGAAAAGCATATAATATTAATAAATATTTTTTAGTTTTAAGACTCATTAACTTGTTGTTAGTTCATAGGATATGAAGATGCAATAATAAAAAACCGTTAAAAAAAAAAAAAAATATAGATTCTATATTATAGAATGTTGAACCACAGTTTGAATTGCTTTTTATTCGACTTAAATAATTGGTATCGTTTTATAAGAGCTCACGACGGACATGACGCTTTGTCTGTTTGTACATCGACTAGAACGTGAAATACCATAAATTTCTTTGAAACTTGCGCTTTCTTTTGGCCTGCCAGCCACTCCATGTTTGCTTTAATCACACACAACCCCTAAAAGGAATTTCCTTAGATGTAAATTGCGTTTTGGTAATTTGTAACCTGCTATTACCGAATGCGGCAATTTCAGACAGTGTTGAGTGATTTAGCTCTCGTTGAGACTCAACAGTCCAATGCTTGAGCCCGCATCATCTCTTGCAGCATTGAATGCAGAGTTGAAGTGAACTGCATCATGCAGTTAGTCAAATTCGAGATCACTGATTCCAAATTTGATATGGCACCGCACTGTTCGACCTGACAGCGTCAGCGTAGGAGTACGACCAGAATGTGCTGTTGTCGCATATAAAAAGGCTTTAGGAGGAAGAGCAGCTGATGCTGGCTCTTGCTGGACAAAAATTCATTAAAAATGTTTTCAAAATCGCAAGTATTTTTAGTCATTTTTCGAAAAGTGCATTAAAAAAGGCCTTTTTTTCAAGCACTTATTACAGAAATGGGTAACAGTTAGACTTTCGGAAAAAACAAACATTGTTCCTCTTGACCTCAGTTATTACCTAGTTGAATTTGTCTACAAATTCTGGGGACACCCTGAATATGCACTGGCCGTACTTAAAAGTAAACTTACTAGTTCACTTCAAGAAAAATTTTCTAGATTTGCTTCAATTTCCTTTAATATGTCAACGGAATCGATGGGAAAAATTTTTAAGTCTGCTCTCATCAAAGCAATTGGCAATCACTTTGCTTAGCATTATTTCTTGCTTTATAGTTCTTGCATTCATGCATTTCAGAAATTTTTCCTGTCGTTTCAATCGTCCTGCCGTTAAGATTTTTTCATTCTTTGCAGTTCCTGTTTGAAACACAAGTCAATAATTGAATAAACAAATTAAAACTCATTCATACCCGATTCCGAAGGCCTTGAATCAATCGAGCCAAGCGGCACTTGGAGAAACTGAAGAGTCCCTGTTCAAAGTTTTTGTCGAAAACATAGCGTCTGAAAATTGAATAGAAATCATATTTAGTTATTTTAATTAGTAGTTGGTGTTGCTTATATGATCATACATACATATTATGTAGTTGTGGCAATGGTGAAGTATCGAAACAAAGACACGATTTTTTTTTTTTTTTTGTGAGGTTAAGCAAACCAGACATTTGTTGCAATATCTCTTAGTTCAAATGCTTCTTCAGTGCTACTGAAAGTGTCAGCGACACAAATTCCCAAAGGTTTTAAAGATTTCATAGGCTGTTCAAAAAAGTTTTGTATGTCCTGAAATTTGTTACCTGAGTGTAATTAAGCGTTTAAAGAAAATAGGTATGTGTGCTTTACACCGATATGATTTTCTATTAACCCATCAGTCAGCCAAAATATCAAAATCAGTTTGATATTTTGCCTTGATGTTTCAATCAAATTCATATTTGACGTATCGTGTGTAAAAGTTGTGCACAGAGATACATGAAAACGAGTAAGAAAAAGAAAGGCACAAAAGGATGAGGTAAAATGATGTTAAATGCATGGGCAGTAGTACATAAAATTGTACACGGGTCATTGATCAGTCAGACTGAATGTCTATGTGGCACTTTATATTGATACATGTTATACTTATGTTATCGAATATCGATGTTTTACAGGGGAGATACATATATTGAAAACGTGAGTACATCGAAAAAGGCTTGTTCCAAGCCATGAATCATGCATGGTTATTTACGCATCAATCATGAATACTGCGTTCTTATTTTACAACAGTAGAAGAAATGTTTCATATGTTTTCAAGGAGTCGTGAATCATGCATGATCATGAACGCATGGGTCATGAATTCTACTGGCATGCATGCTTGTTTTTACAACTGGAAATGTACTTCGTGACACATTTCACATACGTCGAATAGTTCCGTTGATGATTGCAGCGAAAAACATTTTTTATTAAGGCTGTTTTCACGTCGATTTCATAGAAAGCTGTTTTCAAAAGAAGAGTGAAAATTATGTTGACGAGATTCGTTGAATGTGAGTTTGAATAGAATTTTGAAGTGATTTTCATTGTTCCGAGTTCTCAGAAACTTTCGGCATAGCAACTAAAACCAAACCAACAATGAACCAGGAAACATAATTCATCCTTGTTTTGTGAATATGTATTCTCATTCAGTACAATCAAGATAAAGTGTTCTTCGTACCGTAGACTCGTTGAACATATTGTTCATATGTGTGTTTCTTAAGTATGAATGTTATGAAAGCGACATAATGACTTGTGCTGAGTTCAACCATTGAGCACAAATATCAAGAGTCAGAATCACTCAATTTTGTGTTTGCCTGTTTGTTGATGCGGGCGCGCAAAGCTTTAAGGGGAATAATCGGCGTTTTTAATTTTTTAGCTTCGTCTATTTTTTCGTATTCGATGCGAACAAACGAAAGCAAATGCTGAAAACATATATGTATGTATATTAGACCGTCCCTCAAAAAAAAAAGTGCGCCGTATACCAGCGAAATGACGCATTTTTGAAAGACAATTACGAAAAGTAAACAAATTTTTTCTTCTATCGAACGTAGAGGTCGCGCATTGGTATATTTCTTCATATCTCTGGTGTTTACAGTCGGATTTTAAAGTTTGATACATCAATGTTTTTGTCGCAAAGATATGGCCTCTATAAAAGTCATTTACCTCAAACATACCGTTCTAGTAGTTACCCTCAAGATGACAGTTCCTACCACCCTTATGTACCACCCTTATTTCAAAAAAATAAAACCCTTTAAATATCATCAAACTTATCCTCAGGAAGTATTTCGATATTTCCAACATAACTATTTTTAACTAAAATTTGAAAATTTTTTTAAGTTCTTTTGTCCACTCTTTGGTCCCTATCGACGTATGAGTTGAAGTTTGATGTTCCAAATTAACATCAAAATGTACTTTGAGATATGCCAAGTAATTTTTCCGAAAACACTGTTGTGCTAAACTGACGCATTAGGGAACTATAGCCGTTTAATATTCCAAAAAAAGCAAATCTTCCTGAAGGTATGCTATCAAATATTTTATTTAAATGCAAAAAAATATCGCAAATTTTCTTCAAGACCGCTATAAGTTATAGCCTATCGTGCTTTTGAGTTGATGATGAGTGTTTGTTCTTTAAGGGATGAAGGGCACGTACCTGTTTCTCGTTGGGCTCGCAGATGTTGAGTTGGGGCCTTTTGGTGGATTGCGCGGCGCGAATATGATTTTTGGTTGGGTTTTTTGTGTGGAATTTTCCTTTTTTTTTTTTTTTTTGTTTCTTAGTTCACTAATTTTTCTTCTTCTTAGTTCACTAATTTTTCTTCTTTTAATTTTCCTTGTTTAAAGATTTTTCAATTCAATTGACTTCACCCTTTTTTTTTTGTTTTTGTTTTGGTTTTTTTATTCAAAATTTTATTAATTAAACTCACTGTTTTTCTTTATTATTTCTCGGTCGTTCTTTAATATTTTTTGTTCTGTTTTTTGTTTAAAGGAATTTGGATTTTTGTTTTGTTTTAATTATTTTTTTTTTTGTTCTTGATTGGGGGCGATGGTGCGCGCACGAACGTTTATGGCGAGATTACTTTTTCGATTTTTCAACTTTTGTTTTTCGTTCGACGTTCGGACCAATAGTTTTAATAGAATTTGGGGTCGCGTGTTTCGTTGGCGCCGTCCACTAAACGAGTGCCTTTTTGTCGATCGAAAAGCAGCTTTCGCTCGAACTCGAACTTCAAAGAGGCAAAAGGAGAGAAAAAGGAAGCGATAATAGAAGAATTATTTCGCCGTGCTCTAAGGGCCCGGCTACGACGCGGCGGCGAAGAACGAACAATGAGGAAATATTCCCGTTTTCGTGCCTCACATTTGTAAAAATTTCGTATCGATACTTAGTATATTCTCTGTGTGGGAAGATAATAATTTCCCAGCAGAAAATTTTGTCGGCGCGGAACAAGTCCTCGCGCCTTTCAGAGCGGACACAGAAGGGAAATTCTCGGCAGGACAGCGTCATCGAGGCGCAGCGAAATGATCATTCGTGCCGGCTACGTCTCGATGAACATGTCATGCAGCGCGTCCTGTGGACTTTCCCGCTGCCATTCGAATGAACTCGTCCGTGAATCGTTATGACATCCGTGTAGAAATATCAAGCCCATAAACAATGTATTCTAATAAGAACCAAAAGTAGAAAATCTAGCGTATGTATTCTATGGCCTTTACATTCACCTGAGAACGATTTCGTATTGAATTAATGCGTAATCTTGGAGCAGTACACGCTCCTTTAAATTTGCGCTGGGTGTTTCTGTTTCTAAATCGGAAGAAATTTTGGTGTGCAAAGACAAAACAAAATTTTTTCAATGTGGCTGTGGAGCTATCAATTAGCTCCCTAGTGTCATCCATGGCCTGTATGTCTATACTTCCATGTTCTTTTGTTTTCAAAGCGAGGTCCCAGCTTTTTTTTATTTTTCACGCTTTGATCTATTTAAAAAAAATATACTTAAAAAATAACAAATATATAATATCACGAAATCCACGAAAAAGTCAAAAATCTAGGATAGTCTCAATTCGCAGAAATTTCACATAGATACTGACATAAAATTTCTAAAGGAAAAATTTTGTAACGCGTGCGTAACGGAACATTTTGCTTATTATCGTCGAAATTTACAAATGGATTAAAAAACCCTTTAAACATTTTAAGAAGAGGGTAAAATGAATTAATAATAATTGCAAAACAATTTTCGGAAATTTTTTTTTCTTAGCACGCACGCTGTAACAGTGGATTTCGTGATATACATATAATAAAACAAATAAATAAAATGAAATGAAATAGAAATCATTTTTTTATTTTTAACTCAGCTTCTTTCATCTCATTTGGGTGGTACAAATCTAAATGTTCCCTATAGTGGGGTAATCTGCATCCAAACCAAATCCTCCGAACAAAACAAGCAGCCGCGTGCCAAAATCATTGGATGTCCTAGTTTAAAATGTTTCGGGCCGTAGGATAGCCCGCATAGAGGGAAATTATTCCGAGAAGACGAATTGTACAATTTGTACTTCATAATTGTGAAAATCGCTTTTTTTTCCGAAATCGTGCCAAATTGATGGCGGTCCACTGTTTCCACCCATCTCCAATGCTCTTTGGATTTTTTGCTCGTCTTCCGCATCTTCTTTAGTTAAAAATCTTCCTTCCAAAATATTTTTCGAACGCCTCAACACTATCCCTCTTTGTGAGGTCCTCAATATTGCAGAATATGTGCGTACCTTGTCTTTGCGCCATTTTTCCTTTTCTGAATTATATTTGCAATTTTTTACGATGTTACAACGAATGGACCGCCATCAATTTGGCACGATATCGGAAAAAAAGCGATTTACACAATAATGAAGTATAAATTGTACAAGTCGTCCTCCCAAAATAATTTCCCGCGATGTCCGCTATGCGGGCTATCCTACAACCCGAACCATTTCAAACTGGCACATCCAATGATTTTGCTACGCGGCTGTTTGTTTTGTGCGGAGGATTTGGCTGGATGCGCATTACCCCACTATAGGGAACATTTGGAGGTGTACCACCCAAATGAAATGAAAGCAGCTGAGTTACAAATAAAAAAATGATTTATATTCATTTGTTTTATTATATATCACGAGATCCGCATTGTTACAGCGTGTGAATTTGAAATGTCCGTTACGCACGCGTTACAAAATTTTACCTTTAGAAATTTCTGCGAATTGACATTTTGACCTATGCGGTTGACTTTTATATATTTAAGTAAATTTTTTTTTGAAATTATATTTCTTTTGTAATAGATCAAAATTTGAAACATAACAAAAGCCGCCAACTAGCTTTGAAAACAAAAGAGCACGGAAGTTTGGACATACAGGGCATGGATGGCACTAGGGAGCTAATTGATAGCTCCACAGCCATAGTGAAAACTTTTGTGGACACCAAAATTTCTTCCGAAATTGGAACAGAAACACCCTCCTCAAATTTAAAAGAGCGTATACTGCTGCAAGATTACGCATTAATGCAATACGAAGTATTATTAAAGGCGAAGGAAATTGTGCAAAAAATGAAGCAAGTTCGAAATCTGTACGACCATTGCTACTGTTATTGTAATGAGGTAAGATTCGAAACACGTATGCAAACATGTACGGCGTGATGAAAAGAATGCCCGTGTGTACATATGAATATTAGCATACATGTACGTAGGTTTTGCAAATGGCTTGATATTTTGAACAAAACGAATGATGTTTGTGTAAATGTACGTCAATGTGTACGCATAGGATTTTTGATTAACATACTTGTATGCCATACAAGTATGCATCTAGTTCGTTTCTTGCATTAGAAATTATATTTATTGTTTTTTAATTTTTGTTTTAAAGCCAGGTCACGGGGAAATGGTACATTGCGATAATGACATGTGCGACCTGGGGTGGTACCATTTCGATTGTGTAAATATCAAAGACGGAGTTGGGGACTGGCTGTGTCCCGTCTGCTTTGCGAAATTCGTAAAGGCAAGAAAAATTTCAGGAAACTATTACGTTAACCGGTACCACAGTTAACCGCTTGTCACAGTTCTAATCTAATAAACTAATAAACTATAATTCAATGGAAAAGCACACATGCAATGTGTGCAATGCGCACTTTAAATTTAATTATAAATTGATAAATCATCAATTGCTACACAAAGGTATGTTATATTATATTTTTTATTATAAAGTTGTTAAATGTTTATGTAAATAGATCCAAACAAATTCCGGTGCGGTCCATGCAATCATGCATTTAAAGATAAATACAAATACTTAAGGCATTTAAAAAACATTGATGCATCGGAATCGAGCATCGGATTGGACAGAACCCACACCAGCACCACCACCAAGAACTGCCCAAGAACCTCCAAAACCAGCACACACTTCGACAGCAACACCAGATTGGACACCAGAACCACACACTTCGACAGCAACACCAGATTGGACACCAGAACCACACACATCGACACAACACCAGATTGGACACCAAGAACCAACTCGACACCAGCACCACCACCAAGAACTACACCCAACTCGTCGAAAGATATTGCTTTTTTTACGTATTTAAAAAACAAAAATTCACTGGCAAAAGAAAAAATCGGTTGTACCAAAGAAGCATTTCTAATCAGGAAATACTATGAAAATAAGCATATCCCTAACCCACTACAATGGGAAGATAAACAGATAGCGAAGCAGATGCAAGACCCAAGATTTTTAGACATATTGCAAAACACGAAAAGGCAAATTAATTGCTATTGCAGTAGAAAACGATGGACAACTGTAAGCTAATTGAATTGAATTCATGAATAGTGATGCCGGTTTCATTTTGGTATTCGTCCTAACATGGCGCCTCGACCGGCAATAATTATTGCTAGCAATCTGTCAACTTGAGCAATATTGCCAATGGAGACCGCTCATTTTGAAAAAAATGGCAATATATGGCAAGCAATATTGCTTCGCTGCGATTGCCAACTTTGAGATTGGCAATGAGCTGTCATTTTGCTATTTGACAGCCGAATTTCATTTCTATGAATTTTTCAAAGTGTGTATATCGTCAAAATGGATTGGTGCGTCGCCGATATTTATAAGATAATAATTTTTTACCGACAGTTCGAATGTCTTTGGGCTATAAAACCTCATCATATATATGTACTGATATGAAAAAATAATGCGTGGCTTCAAATGGCGAAGGAAATTAAAAAGGACTACGTTGAAATAAAAAATAAAAAAAAAATTAAAAATTTGCGAACTGCCTATATCGCAGAGAAGAAGAAATAAGAGAGTTTATTCTTTGTCTCACTCATCGCAAAGTTGTTTCAAGGCATCGAGAGCGCGTGCGCAGCGTAGTAGCCTGTTCGACGTCATTTTGAATATGAAGATGGCATAACATAAAAATCCCACCCTGGCAATATTGCCTCTACCTGTCAAAGCAATTTGACAGATTGCTAGCAATAATTATTGCCCGTCGAGACGCAGCGTAATTGGCAGCAATGTTTGCAGTTCTAAAGTGGCAGGAATTGGCAGCAATGTTTGCAGTCACGGTTGCCACTTCGATCCATTTGGACCAAACCCGGTCCCTTTTTTACCATTTGGTCCGCTGGTCCCTTTATTTGACATTTGGTCCTTTTTTATGATTTTGGTCCTTTTTCTCATGAATTTTTGTCCCGAAAAATATTTTTGAGTGGCAACCGTCTTTGCAGTTCTAAAGTGGCACGAAATTGGCAGCTGATTTCCTTTCTTCAAAGTAGTGAGCTCGTTACTTCCTTTCAATTTACTTTAACAGCGTTGAGCCCTCAAAGTGCTTAGTTAGATATGTTTTAATTATGTACGAATTGACGTATACTTTGATAGCGCAAAAAAATTATAAGCTACCTAAAATGCCCTTATATATTTGCAAAAACCTACTAATCGGAGTTGTTCTGAAAACGTTCAGTCTGGCAGCACCACAAATTGCTTTGTTTTGTTTGAATGCATTTATGCTTGTATGTTCTGTGTAGTTTCTGAATTTAATAATAAATTGTTTTTTCGGGATATCGTCGGAAATAAGTGTCGCCTAAAAAAGTATAATATCTCGGCCGCATCAGGAAGTCATTATACCCGACACACTCTGTGTCGAGGGTATATTGCGTTTGTGTGGTTGTGTGTAACACCCAGAACCAGTCGAGATAGACCATACAAAATTTATATAGAAATGATCAGCGTCACCAGGAGATTCGATTTAGACATGTCCGTCTGTCTGTCTGTCCGTCTGTTTGTATACAGTTTTCTTATCGAAGGAGTTGAGCTATCTTGATGAAATTTGATATGCGTACTCAAAAGCACATGACTATGAACAAGTTGGAGAATGGACCCGATCGGACCATTTTTAGGGACACCTCCAGTACTAGAGTCTGTTACGAAAATCACAAAAACTGCTCTTAAAGCGAAGTTGTTCAAGATATTTTGATGAAACTTGATAGTTGAACATATTTGAAGTCAATTTATTCAATTTCAAAAAATTGGAAAAGTGGGCGTGGCTGAAGGGCGTTTTTCAAAAATTGCCTCCTACACCCGAATTTCAAATGGGACTTGAACGAAATTTGGCAGTTATGCTTCCTTTGTAGCCATAAACATCCTCTCCAATATTTTTTTTGATAGGTCCATTATTAAGGGTACCCCCAGTACTAGGGTCTGTCACAAAAATCTCAAAACTGTCCCAAAACCGGATTTTTTGAGATATTTTACTGAAACTTAGAATTTGAACGTATATTAAGGCCTCCGATTAGAAAACAAAAAAATGGGAAAAGTGGGCGTGGCAAAAGGGCGGTTTTCATAAAGAAATTCAATAAAAGTCGGTATATGGAGCTCCTAATGGCCTTAAACACCTCTTGATATTAAAAATTATTTGAAGATGTTAGTCTGTGTCGGGTATTTTTTTGTCAGGCTCGCCTGACTATAACACCCTTACTTGTTTTACGTAAATATATGTATATTTCTTTCTTTTTTTAAAGGTTATTATACCTTTTTTTGCGAACTTCAATTTAGGTCACACGGATTTTATAGCGGTTTTTAACATTTTCTCGACTAGGTACCCTGTCGCTATCGTTTCAATAAGAGCTTCGTTCTTATAATTTTAATGCAACTTTTCGAATACGTTTTTATTTTCTCAAAAATTGAAGTAGGTAGCGATTTGTAAAGAAGTTTAACAAACTTTTTAATAATAATAACAAAATCACAAATAAAAATGGTTTGTCAGTGCAAAACGGGAGATAAAGATTTCAGAGCAAAATCTAAACAATTGAACCTCATTTAATTTTTTAAAAATTGTTTTCGAATTAATGCCCAAAATTTTAAAAATATTATATAAGTAAGTTTAATAATGGCCTCGAAATTTTTCAGTGGTGTCTCACGGACCAGTGCTAGACTGTTGCTTGACTAGTCGCATTTCCTGCATGGAATTTTTAAATCGCAGTCAGATTTAGCAGTTGCAGTGGAATCTCGATTATCCGACTCTCGCTTAGCTGCTACCTCCCTTAAATGTCACACTGCAGTAAACAAAAAGAACGAGCTTTTATTTTCAAAATTGGAAATCTAAAAATAAAGCAAATCGGCATATTAAATTGGTTTTCCCCAATAACATATTACTTTGCTTAATAAGATTTATCAAGATTGTTGAACGAATCGAATAATCAAGGTTTTATCGTATTTACAACGAATTCCTGGAAATGTTATTGAAAAAGTTCGAGGAAAAAGAAGATGCAAAAACATTTGATCACAAAAAGCGAAGTGAAATGTGACCAGTATTGCCGTTTTGATAAAATTTTACCAAACTTGTTACATTTTTTGTGCTTTCATATTCAATTTTAGTTTGTTCTTTGAATGCGTTTAATTGAATTTAGCTGTTATAGTAGCATTTATAGTTGCATTTTACCTGAATTTAGGCTCTTTAAATTCAGAAATAAAGTAATGAGTTTAGCCGTTTTATATCACAACCCTTGGAGAAATTTAGAATAAACTTTCTCCCGTGGTGACTGGCGATCCCCACGTATGGCAAGCTGAGCAGTGAGATACCGTCTGAAGAAACAGAGCGGTAGTTTCTTCCATGGTGCCTGGCGACCACCATGTGCAGCAAGCTTAGCAAGGCGCTACCATTGGGTAGGATTTTATAATATATATTGGTTTTTCTTTCTTTCCAGATTTAAAAACTAAAGACATCGATTATAAACAAAGATTTTAAAACTAAAGACATCGAATATAAACCAAATTTAAAATGGCCGCACAGCCTGGGGCAGTCATTGGCGAAACGCCCGAAAACGACCCAAATACGGACTCATCAACATCAAACGCGGGAGATAACCAGAAAGCAAATTCATATGTAAAAGAGTGGTTGAACTTACCCCCGCCTGTGGTAGGGAGCCGCCATTATGCCCTTAGGGATTACCCTGCAGGCAAAGACTTAATTAGAAAAATAGGGGTAAACACCACACAATACACCACTTTTGCATCCACAACCTCATCTTACATTGCTTTGTGGGAAACGACAAAACCCATCGAAGATGCGGGCTTAAACCAAGTTGTATATGAAGAAGCCCAACTGATTGAACAAGACAGCGTATGTATACCAACCGATGAACAGTTGGCCAGTGCACCCACCCTAGTACAAAAGGGGTACAAAGAAGGTTTGTACTTGTTTACCCGTTACGAGGGCTTCCTAACCACCCAACAGCATTATGCAAAGTTATTGAAGTTTAAGAGCAAAGGCCCAGCGATTGGAGTCAATTTAAACTGTGTGGTATCTGCTCATCCTCGAGTCCGTAATACAGAGACAAGTACCACAAGCTCTTCATCATCGGACAGCGTTCAACCTCAAGACAACCTGCCGGACCAGAATGTTGGCCCCTCTGTGAGCGGCTCCCAAGCAGAGATTGATGTAGAACTTCAACCGCTGATTGCTAGGAGCAAGGTAGAATACATTCCGATGAGGGTGGTAACCACTGCTCTGGCTCTGGGAGCTGATGAACAACTTGGAGCCCACCGTTCGCAGATGTACACTATAGTGTCTGAAACGTTGTCAGAAAACACGCCCTCATTTGTACGGTCCTCAATTAAAAACGCACTTCTTAAAGATCCGTCCACCGGGTATAGCCTAACGAAGGGTTTGAGCAGGGACACTTCAACCGTATATGATGTAGCTCCCATGATAAGAAATCTCTTGCTCACCCATTCAATATCAGGGCAGTCTTGTTCAGTGGATCCGACGGTGGCTCAGTTTATGAGGAACGCTACACCACAACCGGGTCGTATAAATATAGCTCGCATTCCGTACATTAACGGAACCTACACTTTGCTAGCTACGCCACTGGACATGTTTCTGGCCATAACGCAGGGAAATAGAATGAACGTCATGTTAGCCCCCCCATTCAGCGCAGAACGCCTAGATGTCGACTGGATAGCAGTACCCGTCTCAAATGCCATACTAGCCGGTTGCTACATACGCGAGTATATAGCAAGTTACTTTGATTCCGGGCTCACATACGGAACGGTATCGTACACTCAACAGTATAGGCTTGACGGTCCGGAAACCTTGGTTGGAAAGAGCGTGAATATCCCAGCGTCAACAACGGTGCACGTGGCTGGACCCAAACATGTAATGCTGGTCCTAACAGAGATGGCTGCGTTTGGGTGTCCTACATCGACAAGAGCGTTCGGAGTTACCATACCCATATACAATGGGGCTCACCAGGTGATACCCGTGGATTTTGGTCAAATGTGGGTTGAATACTACACCCCCGCGAACCTACCCGGAATAATGCAAAATTTGGCTTTATCCTGGGAAGTGATAAGAAAACAAGCTACCGTTGAGGGCACCGCGTCCCGTGCATTGGGACGAGCATCAGAGATGGTATTAGCCAACAGACCAGGGTTATATATTTATCCAAACAAAGATCAAAGGGGATTCAATACCAATGTCCCATTATCCGGAGCGTACAAATTAACATCAAGCTCACACGATGATATCACACCACTTACTCCAAATAGCCGCTACCTTTGTCTCACGAAGAATCACTTTTCGCAGAACGGAATTGGAGATATGAAGAATCTAATCTACGGATACAACGCAGCATCTTTATCCTCCAGTCATCTACCTCCGTCTGGACTAGCAAAGATAAGTTTTGATACAAATGACAACCCAGTAATATTGGACAGAGCCCCATCTTTAATGAACACAACCCAAATGTACTACGTCGGCACTACAAGCTCAATGATACGCGTAGCAACCATGGCCGGACTTATGGAGAGAGGAAATTTGGAGTATACTTTCCATAGCGCGGCAGCCATTTCATCCTGGTTGCACATGATCTCCGTACACAGAAAAACTGGCTACGAAAAATTCCAATTAATGGTGATTGTTAAACTCGATTCATTGGCATTTTAATTGTCACAATTAAAATTTCAAACAAATCACCAATTTCGGCAAAATTTTGTAATATGAATTATTAAACAAAGTTTTGTTTGACTGATTTGTCAAATCCATCACCAAAAGTATTCACACTTAACAAATTTGTTTGATTGACTTTGATTGGGTCACATAGAAACTGTTCACACTCAACAAACATTTTCAATAAAGGATTTGGTCATCTGTGAAAGAGGTATTGACCAAGCGTATATCATCAACGTTGGTTGCCACAAACCAAAGTGCTGGCCTTCAACAGAGATGTCAATTAAGGATTTGTTCTATCAACAAGCATAAGTATTCATCCTCAACAAAACCGTGATTGCTTGTTTTCTATAATACCGAAAGTATTAGTGCATCAAATTGTTTCTACATCCTCGTACCTACGCGAAAGTCAAGAATAGTTACCAGAATGAATAAGCTGACATATGTTCAATCATATGTTGTGACCGTTATTGACGTCATCAGACGAGGTTTAGAGACTCCAAGTTTATTATGGAATATAAGAGATTAAGGTTTAATACTATTTCCCATTATCCGAGCGTTTTTAATAACATTATTCTTGATATTGAATATCAACACTTCTCAAAATGTTTGTTGAATCGAATACTTTTGTTGTCATTTTCAACAAATGTTAATTGAAGAATGTTTGTTGAGTGCTAATACTTTTGATTGTTGATACAACAAATCGTTGATTCAAGTTTGTTGAACTGCGAATACTTTTGGTTGTTGATACAAGCAACCCGTAATTGGAACATCTTTTTATGTGAATGCACCCTTAATTGTCGCGGCCAAACGATTGTTTAATATAACGCAAAATGTATAGGCCGGACTTTGGAGAGAGGAAATTTGGAGTTATTTCATAGGGGCCTTTATTTACGCACATAAGATTTCCGTGTAGCTACGTCTTTAAATTACTCAACATATCTGCACAAAATGATATTCCTGCCCGCGATTGGGCAGGCTACACTGACTTCTGGCCATCTATCTCTCGGCGGGGAGAATTGGTGGACGCAAAACATGAGCTAGTCGGAAGATTTTATAGTCATATCGTTGCGCATGATATGCATGAAAGGTGGAGAGATTGGGATATGTGCCTGGATCCGACCTACTACTACGGGCTCTATCCTTACGATGCACAGGAATGGTATTCCAACAGTCCGGCTCCATTCTACGCAACGCTTCAATGGTTAGAAAAACTGGGTTTGTCAAGCTCTCCAAACAGGATAATGCCCTTGACGGTGATGCTAGCGTATAGCGAGCCAATTGAATGTGTTGCACTCAATACCGACGCGATTAAGATTAAAGCGTACATAAGCACTACGAACGATGCTGAAGTGTATCTTCCACAACTGTTGGACATTACGCCCGGACTTGAATTACCATCACGATACAAAGGGTCTTGGGTTGAGCAATACCAGTATTTATCTATGCACGCAACTGGAAAGCTACCAGCTGAACGTCGATTACTATGCAGCACAACACCTACGGAATCAATCCACGTATTAAGCAACATCCAGACATTTAAAAGGATGATGTACATAGTGGACAGCGACGCTTCTCGGTCTTCGTGGGAATATACGAGATTCACCGTATCTCGCATCGATTATCCCGACCCGCCACCGAGCAACAAGAAGACACCAGTACCTACGAAACGAGTCGGGGGAGATAAGCAGCCAGCTACCAAGAAAGCAAAATCATCTGAGGCTCCACCGAATGAGAAATCAAAACCATCTGAGACTCCACCGAACAACAAAACAGCTGAACCTGGACCAGCTCCCTCAAAAAACTCCACGAGCGCGGGCGCCGTGGAAGGAGCAGCAAACAAAGCGACGTCCAGCACAACGACCTCAGCACCGCAGGTAGTGCCGCCCAAGGAGACGGCCCCTGCGGCACCAAATGCGTAAATAACTGTCAGGGCCAATATTGTGGAGTTTGGGTCCCACAATCCGGAACGGAGGGATATTTGGGACGAGGCGAGAGATTCCGAGTCCCTTTGTCTTTAGGTCGCCTTCCTGGCCCCATAAACGCTAGACCCTAGCACCTGCACCTGTCGGTCCACAGCCCCGCTGCAACTACGGGCAGCGGCACCCTGTGGGGCACCCGACCCCGCGGCGTTGACGGTCTTAGACGTTTTTGGGGACAGGTTCCCCGATTCTGGCCAGTACCGGCCGATCTGGATTGTTCGTGGCCCACATTTCTACATTATAAGTCCATCATCGCTTGTGGTCACCCTCAGGTGGCCAATGAACTACTAAAATTCTTGACACAAATACAAACACTTTCGACGAAAGAGAAGATACAGATGGAACATTTGGATGACTACTACCGACATCATTTACGCGGGTTAAGCTCATACGCGTACAAACGGATATTTGACAGTGACGCTACCCAATATGGGCCGGCATACATGCTTTTGACCCATTTCCATTCATTGAACGGTAAAGCACCCTACACGGACGAAAAGATATACAGAGAAGTAACGGACTGGGTGTCAGACAAAATAAACGGTCGAACGAAGGCTATAAATATGGATGCGTATCGAAAAACACTAAACAGCGTGTTCACAAAGTGGGAGTGCTATCCAGAAGACCAGCTTTTAACTTTTACAGAATATTGCAATGATCCCATGCGCTGGGGAACATCTGGCGGGGCCCCCCCCGTAACTATACTTGACAAACGCGTGAGAAGTAAGTGGGCATGGTCTACTTTTTACAAAATCGATCCTTCGACGTGTCTGCCGAATGATGTAGACCTCTACGAAAAAGCGTTGGAACAGGGAGAGATAGCTCAGGTGGCGCTTAAAGAGGAATCTCAGAAAACAAGAGAGATCATTACCACCCCCCCCACCAGCTACCTAACATCTTACCTTTGTACTCACGCAAAGATATTCCTCTGCCTTCCCCCATTTCAAGTCCGCAATGGCTAGCAAATTTTCAATCTCATGAAGCGCAATGGTATGGGTGTATCGATGGAGATCGTTTTGATCACCACATACCCAAAGATGCAGTGATTGCACTGATAGATAAATTAGGAGATGCCAATTCACAGTGCCGAATCGTAGCCGATCTGGAGATAGAACACCTGAATAACTTAATTATAACATGGAAAAACTATAAGTGGAAATTCCGTGGGGGGCTATTATCTAGGTGGAGAATAACTTCTTTGTTGGGATCGTTGATAAGCGCAGCTGTAGCAGAATACATTAATAGAAATGCTTGAACTGGCCGGAGCAATGTCATATGGCGTCATGGGCGACGACTTACTATTGTATTCAAACTCCCAACAGATAGCAGACCAAACATTAGTCTCATTATACGAAGAATTTGGGTTGAAGGCTAATATCAACAAAACAGTGTCTGGCCAGCAAGGCGAATTCCTACGTAAGGTCATCTCACCCGGCGGTAGTTGGGCCTTCCCGGCTCTAGACCTAAAGACGATAACCCACGCCTCCCCGTGGATCACTCATTTTCAATTTACGATGGAGGAAGAGTGTTCCACGGCATGGTTAATGTGGTTCAGCCGCCTGCTGCCACATGCAATAGATCCAAATGCGCTACAGAAATGGATCTACACGATGATGATCCAAGATTTGACTCAAAGATTCGGGAAGAAAGACTGGGCTTCTTGGGTCACTACTCCTATAAGTGCTGGAGGCGGGGGGTGCATTGAAGTGTCACACCCAAAGACATGGACTATATTGACTCGTGAAACCCCAACGATAAAAGAAACTGGTTTCCATGGGTATTTGAGATTAATAGGCGTAATACGCCAGACAAGCAGCCTGCGTACTATTATCCGTCCCTACAAATTCGATATCGCAGTTTTGTCGAAACAGATGGATAGCTTGACGCTGGGAATGGACCGCGACGTGATACCCAATATAAAACGCAATACAAGTATGACCTATGTTATATGTAGATTGCTACGACATGATATTTTAGTCAACGAACTTAACGAGTATCTGACCTTCCCTATGCCTCACGTTTATAGAAACGCTAGGGGATATCAACTGGCCGCTCTTATGCATACTAGAGATAAGGCAATAAGTAGCATACCTTCCATTCTGCATACTCGTGAAGCTGCTCCTAGCGCGTCTAACGTTTTGAAATATGCAACGAAGAATATACTACAAAGAAAGACAGGGGCGCCTAAGACACACATCAAACCAATGATGACTTTGTACGCAATGCAGTTATTCAGAGCAACCCCCGTGGCATTCGGAACGTGGTAAATCCACTCGCGACTGCACGTATCTGTATCTTCTCAAGCACCATGAATAAAGTGCATTATTCACACCATTATTATTATATATAAGCGAAAACAACTCAATCTGAGATAAGCCAAATGTGATACCATCGATAATATATCACAACCCTTACCTTTTACTCCCTTTTTTTCAACATTGAACGTTGAAGTCGGCTGTTTGCAAATTTCGGAGCGCTCCGAATTATACGTCTGATACCACGTTTATACAGCGGAATGAATGAAACCGCATCAGACCAAGACGGTTTTTCGTCCGCGTTTATACGCGCACTATTTTACTGATCTGATTCGAAACGCGTTCAAAAGCGCTTTGAAAACAGCACGTTTCTTACAAAACAGGGATGTCTACCAATGCATTAAATATACCTTAACCAGGGCTGCCAGAAAATGTGTTTACAATATCACCTACCGAAAACTAAATGCTGTTACTCTTGATTGAACGTAACTTAACTTGACTTATTCAATCAGCTGACTTGATATGTTTAGTACATTTTGTATGGAAGCAGTTACTGATTACTTAATTTGACTTAAGATAAGAATCTGTGGAGAACAGATTTCAATAAGTTAAGTTTCGTTACGTTCAATCAAGAGTAACTGAGTCTTAAAACCGCCAAAGCGTTTTGTTAAATCCCTTGGTACAGAGTTGAATAAGGAAATTTAACGGAAAATCTTCATCATAAAATCGTTTGAATATGTTGACAGCCGTTTTCAACAAATTTGACTATAAAAAGTGTGACATAACATTTTCGGGAGCCCCCTACCTCCTCTTTCATAAAGCTGTCACGGATGAGCTAGCCCCCTCCCCCCTCCAAACGTGACATCATTTATGGACGCTCCCAAATTATATTTCAAGACCGCCATAGTCTATCAAAAATAGCCAAAATGGCGGAAAATCGCCAAACATGGCAGCCCTAACCCTAACCTTAACAGACGGAAAATATCAAAAACGAAAAAGCTAAAATAGCAAAAAAAAAACTTATGACCAAAATACCAACCTCTTATCGAATATTTTTTACATTTATGTATTTTAAAATCATAAAAAGGTTTTTCTTACTAAATTACCCCTTAGTACGCTTCTCAAGAAACTACATTTGAAACGTGCAATATAATGAACTGATTCAAAAATGATTAAGAACTAATTTATCCACATTGGCAATGGAATCCTGCCGTAGGTCTATGTTAACCTGAGTGGAATACATTCATTTTCAATGCTTCAAATCGTTTTCAATTAAACCTGCTGCCAGACGATAAACAAACCTCAACATTAGTCTAGGTCTAGTTTTGGATGAATTTATTTAAGTTTGGTTTCAAATCAGTATAAATGCTGCGAAAATATCTAAAACCATTTCTATAAAAATAGCCAATTTCAGCTAAATACAACGAATGTGGCAACGTTAAATGAACATAGATAGCTTTTGATCATCCCTAGTGCATTTACATAGTCACAAACAGTGTTCGGACTACGGAAATCCCATTTCGTAGTAGAAAACCGGAAAAATCGGAGTAGAAATGTATTTTTGGGTGTAAATTGGAATGTCTCATTTTCGCACAAAAAAAAAAGTCAACAATTTATTTGAAGCAAACAATTATAACTTACAATTACATATTACTTATATTTTTTTGTCTACATCAGTCAAGATTTAGATACAGAGACATCTGTAACAACAATTTGTTTGCGAACGAGGGAACACAAAAAACTCGTTCTCATAACGTCTAAATCGTGACACAGAAATATTATTTTGAGTTTTGCGATGTGAAAAAATCGGAGAGATTTCAGGAATAGGGTAGTGGCGGAGTAGATTTCAAAAAATTTTTAAAAACGGAGTAGATCTATCCGATCGGAGTAAAGTCCGAACCAGTGATGCTAGATGCACAGTGCCGGCCACGGAAGCATGCTAGAAGCAAAAAGAGCGTAAGCACTGTATGTGCACAAAATTGCTCTCAAATGAGAAGCAAAGCTGAGAGCCAAAAATTCGTTCAGTTGAGTGGAAAACGTCAAGCGGGGCAGAGCTGCGTCGGATGAAGCTAAATGGAACGTAAGTTTTTTTCAGCCTTGATACACTTTGAAGAAAATGAATTTCTTATACTTCATAAATTTTTTTCATCGTGTTCTTAACATTCAGTTATTTTTATTATAAATATATATAAATTCAGCACATCATTGATTTGTACAATAATTCTCTGCTCTGCACTGTAATTTTCAAAAAAAAGGGCTCAAGAGAGCTGAAAAACTCCAAAATGACCCATCCCTACCTCTTGAACGAGGCGTCGAGTTTTTGCGACATATCGATCTAGGGACATACCAGTTCTAAAGAACAAAATTTTTCGGCTCTAAGAAAAATTTATGCAATTTTGTATGAAAA
>CM035809.1:2784848-2800191 GCA_020466095.1 Chlorops oryzae | reverse complement strand
CCAGCACCAGTGCGTCTGTTCCAGATCGTTACATTGTCGTGCCATTTGATAATCACAATTAAAGTGATTATCGGGGGAAGGCATTAGTTTATTCGTCCTCATGCTAGACAATGGCGGAGTTTTCCCGTCTCGCCTGGATTACTCTTAGCTTCCGTGCTCCCCTTACGACCTTGCCGATATGGGTGTACCTGCCGGCATCGCTCGAAGGTTCATCGCATTTACTGAGCCTCCTCACCGCGACAAGGTGGTAATCCCCGAGTACATATTTTGTATGGGCTATCTCGACTGGTTGTGGGTGTGACAAGCATCCACACAAACGCAATATATCCTCGACATAGAGTGTGTCGGGTATGAAAATACGTCAAATTTTAGTCAGTAAAGGTATTGCCCCAAGTATTAATAATCACACAAAGCAATAGCCTTCAATGCTCGAATTTTCTTCCTCAATAGAGCCATAAAAAACAAAACTGATGAACGTATGAGAAAGATACATCACCACCAAACGGCGTTGAGGTTTCTGTCAAGAGCACTTAAAAGTTTTGAAAGCATTTTCAGCCTGAACATATATCCCATAGAGTCTCCGGATACAAGTTTGTACCTAAGAAAAATCTGTGAATGAAACAGTGATTGGATTAAGCAATCAGTTTACCATCAATCAGTCAACCATTTAAGTCTATAGCTCAAAATTGTTCTTGAAGGATTCTTTGAAAAAGCTAATGTTTTTTAAACGAATTTCGATTGAACCACAAAATAAAGAACCAATTTCGATGTGAAGTCAATGAAGCATTACAAAAATAAAATTAGTTTTTAGATTGGCAAATAAATAAATCAATTTATCACTTGACAAGACAAAAATTTATCAAATTATAAAAAAAAAGTTAGAGATTTTTGATTTTGAGTCGGAAAAGCAATCAGTTGTGGAATGACAAAAAATTGACCAAAACTTTAATTGAATATTTTAGGAATTGTGCAATAGGCAGACATCGGTCATGCTTGCTGGCCATCATTAAAATGTTAAAACCAATCGAAAACATTTAAATTAAACTAAAATAAACGAAGCAGTCGACCAATATTTCAATTTTATCTTATTCGTATGCTGAGGACATCAGCATCGTTGACGTCAAGAGCGAAATGTAGAACAACTGAATCAAAGTCTTTTAGCCATTGTTTGTCCTTCAATTCGTGTGATTCTAAGACCAACTTCTTACTTAAATTATTTTGTTATCTTATTATAAATATAATTCATCACAATTGGCTTAGATTTTGTAAATTTTTTCGAACATCATTTAGCATTTACATTGGTTCCTACCAAGGATAAATTTCGCAGAATGTATAAATAAGACATTAAGCTACGCTGTCACTGTTGCCAGATTTTTACGGGAACATTCCGCTGTTTCCACTATAGCCGCATCTTGCTTTCGCATCTTCAAGATGCGAATTTTTGAGATTGGTGTTTCCATTAGCATTTTGCATGTAGCATCTTTGACATCAGCTGATTTTTGTTTACAATTGAAATGCGTATGTCCAGCATACTCGCTCGCCTTCATTTTTTTCATTGAAACAAAGGAATTTAATAAATTTTATTATAATATAGAATGGGTTTCTTGCATTTCTTCTTGGTTTCCACCGCCATTTTTGCTGAAAATGTCTGATATGCGGTTACTCACATAAGTTTCAATAGATATGTGCTGTTAAGATCAATACATAATCGGAAAAAATCGCATTTTCTTCGCATCTTTTAAAGACGATCCTTAGGATCACATCCTTGGCGAATCATATTGTTTTGGAACGTTCCCTTCGTCAGTCTGAAATAAAACTCTATCGTTCATAAAATTGTGCCTAAAGCAAGTCGTTCATCATTTTTAGAATAAGTACATAATACACTGAGTCCTTTTTCGATTTGTCAAATAAAAGAAACATTAATGTTTGATGCCTTTTCTACACAATTTCAAAGATTAATGCCATTTTAATGCTGGAGTAGTCATAATTTCTTACAAGATTTTTTACAGAAACATTTATGGACTAAGTAAGGCTATGAATCATTCGTCGTTAATAGTCGTAGAATAAAAAGTGCTCAAAGCAATTCATTACAGAGAAAACATGTTCCAACAGCGAGGCCAAGTCGCAGAGTCTAACATTAATAAATTATTTACACTTTTTTCCATAAGCGATGACATAATGATTTTTTTGGTCGTGAGCCTCGAGGGTATTTTTATATATATTTCGAAAAAAATACACTTAAATGTCCTTAAGACACCCCACAATTTTATATTTAATGACTTTAAAGGAACTTTCCCAAAATATCTCCACACAGTGCACGACAGGATAAGAACGTGCCACAAGAAATTCTGTGCCCAAGAAAAAAGCAACGACGAGCATAAATTCTTGTGCATAGTCATAAATTTTTTTCCGTTTTTATGACGAAGAATTTTTATGTTCTTAAGTACTCAGTTCCTATGTTTTCCATCATTCCAATTACTTGCATATGATTTCCATCTTGAAGCTGACACATTTCCACTTCATTAAAAATCTTAATGTGAGGTTAAGAAAAATTAACACGTTAGACGAATAAGAACGGAATTTCTACGCCACTCATTTTCAACTGTTATGCTCAATAAACCAACCTATAAAGATCTTTTTGAAATGGGTGAGATGGGAAAGTGGGAAGGCAGTGGTTGTGAGGTGGAAAACTATTGAAAAACGGTTGATTATTTCAGACATTTTCCTTTATTTAATCGTTTTTCCCTCTTAAGGGTGGAATACCTTTCAAATGGGAGAACAGTTACCAACAAGTAAGAAAGCTAAAGTCGGTCAACCACGAGGGTACCTAGCGTCCCGGATATACCCACGCACTATGTTTTGCCTTTCCGTACCAATGAATACAATAATAGTGTTTGTGGGCTTAGCAGTGTCCGGCACACATAAATTTTTCCCGTTCACTTTTCATTCGTGTTGGTCAATCTATGTTTTGAGTTTGAAGCTTTTACGCCTTTTACTTCGGAAGTTGCAAGAAATATCCATTTTTGGGCGTGAAAGTGGCCGCCCATTTTCACTTTAGTTGTAGATGTTACAAGATCCGCACAAAACTAATATACCCACTGGTATTATACTGGTATTACCCAGATATAAAAAGTGCAAATCAACTTGAACTAAAAAAATCACAGTGTTTCTTTTAAAATATTTATTTTTCCGTTTAAAGCTGATATCTTAAGTAGAATGGAATTAATAGTTAAAAAACCACAAACATTGGGAATGAAAATAAATAAAAATCGCCAAAAATTTTTATTAAAATTTTTTTAAATCGAAAGTTTTTTCAAAGTCAACCAAGACCTTCATTTCAAGCAAGACAATTCATTACATAATTTTGCTTTTATTGAAGAAAAATGTAAACAACTCTAGGAAATATTGCTGAATAGTGCCTGATTTCCGAAACGCTCATTACTCTCAAGCAATCGGCGAACATTTGCGATGGACAGAAGCCAGCGTAAAAGCGTAAATATCAATGAGATATAATTTTATTTTCTTTCTTTTTTGAATTTCATGTTCATTTTTCAGTCTGTTTTATTAAGCTTCCACAGCAAAAGCCAATTTTATTTTTTGCTGGTTCGTGATAAGAGCTCATTATTTTTGCTCGTAATTTCCTTTGTTGTGTAACAAATTCACACATGCATGAGCGCGATTGTTTTACAGGAAACAATACAGAAAATGGAAAAAGAATCACAAAAAGGAAAGAAAGTCTTAAGAAGAGAAAAGAATGGACTTGCGTGGCTTTTATGGAAGCCATTAAAAAGAATTGAATTTCTAAAAAATAAGTTTTCAAGACTGTTTCATGGTTGAAAATATAACTCAATGCCAACGGAAAGTAATTCGGATTCAAAATTCTTTTCATTAGAAAATTATGTTTGAAGAGCAAAGGGTTTTTTATTCAAGGCAGAATAGTGCCTCAAAATTACTTAACTATCCAAAAACCAAACCTTTGATTAATCGAATTTAAAAGCAAACGGGGTTAGCAGTATTTTAGCGAAGCAATCAGCCATTCCAGCTTTAGGAATTTATTCAAAAAATCTCATGAAAGAGTTCAGATTCCACGGTCAGATGAATACGCTTCACGCTTCAACCAAAACCCTATTAAATATCTATAGTTACTATAGTCATAAGGTATTTGCTTCAACATAATTATGCCTGGACTGCGAAGCAACATATCGCCCGAATTCAATAATTTAATTTGTCGCATGTTTTCTTTATTATCCTAGAAGAAAGTCCGATAAACACACACCTACATGTTTCACTTTTTTGTGCTTTTTATCAGGGGCGTGAACCGTTTTGAACCGAACCGAATTTGAACCGAAAAAATTCTTTTATCTGGTTATGAACGGAACAGTGGTCGCTCCCATAGGTCAAAAATAAAAAAATTTAAGTCGATATTCTTATGAAATTAGTATCGATACCATCTCATATATGAGCAAGGTAACCACGACTAACTTTTTATTGTGCAAATTTTAACCCTAAATGGTAAAAAATTGCATTAGAAATAGGAACACGTGTTAACAAATTTATTTTCTTTGTTTGAGTAGTTTGAGAAATTCCCGAACCGATGAACCGAACCGAATCCCCGGTTGAAAGATGTAGAAAAACCGTTTTGAAGAACCAATCCAAAAGCTCAAACACTGTCCGAACCGCCGAACCGAACCGGGCCAATTTTCCACCCGATTCACGTCACTGCTTTTTATTCAATTGTCCTTTGCTATTGCATTGAAACAGATCCTTTATACTCTCAAAAGGGCATGTTGATTAAACCTCTCAAGCATTTTCGACGGATATTTTCAATCACTTTTGGTTAATGCTTTTATAAAGACCCAAAATGGAAGGAAATGACATTTACTTTGACAGTGCCTTCAACAAAACTCAAACCAACGACGAACGAAAGATAAACGGATGGCTGGAAATTTACATTTAATTTGCTGAAATCTTTTGCTCATTAGCTTTCATTAACCTTAAATGCAATTAAGAAGTTTTTCCGGGTCATGAGTATTGACCCATGAATTTTCCCATGGTGTCCAAGGCAGACCAGTCATGTCTGTGTTATTGATACGACGCGATTGGAAGTTGTGCTCAACGACCTTGAAACTAATTATGTGATTAAAGATTGAATCCCATTCAAAAGCCGCTGAACGCGCATTCGTGCTTACATGCTATCAGAAATTGTAGTTGAACAAAGTCACCTTTAAAGCTCTGCAATCTCCCAATATGCTTAAGTGAACTCGTCACTTACTGTCCTTTAAGAGCAATAGACACTTATTTATTTATAGCGGCTGTTGAGGGTCAGCATGGATCCCAAAATTGATACACTGTGCTTGCTCATTCGGTCAAATTACTAAAATACACTATGTTCTTTGATGGAACTCAAAATTTAACCTTTTTGTGTCATTTTCGGAGTGATTCTTACATCCATTAGAAAAAGAGCACTGGAAAACAGCTTTTCACCATCCTTCCGGAGCATAATTTGGTAATGACAATGGATGTATATTACTGTCGAGTACTTTTCCATAAGGCTGAAAGGTCAAAAAGACAAATTAGAATAAATAAAATTTTTATAAATTGGTATCCAGAATTGATTTTAAAAAATCGAGCCTTTGTTTGAAGAGTTAAATGCAAAGGATTACTAAAATATTTAGTTGTGAGGAAAATTTAGGCATGCTCTACAAATCGAATCCGAATAAAAAAATTCGAAATCAATAGAGCATGCCTGAAAACGAACGTATTTTTATGCGGAACTTCTCTTCACTCAAAGTATTTATATTCATGGAAACAGCACATTTTCAAGAAATATGTCATCGGTGCGCTTTTCTGCTGCAGAAAAGAGAATATTGTTAAATTCTGTGGCTGACCGGCGAAATGACTTAAATCCATTTTAAGAAAAAAATTGCGCTTATAACGAAATTTGGCTGCTTAAGAAGTCTACTTTTATTTAAAAAATATAAATATTATCCAGATAACAATCCTGTTGTCCTGGGAGTGCTTTGCAAAACGTCTTAAATCCACATTTCCCGGGAAAAACGACTTAAGTGACCATTCCCAACAAGCAAAATAGGGAAATATGACCAGCGTTAGGTCTATTCGACATATTTTGGTTATATATTTTTTTGACCACATTTCTGCCTTAAAAATTCCCTAACTTCAAAGTAAGTTTTACAAGGTCGAAATTACTTAAATTCAAGCTATGTTAGGGGGCTTAAAAGTCAATGTGACTTTAAAGAATATTTTATGTCGAAAATAGGTAAAAAGTCCCTCTTAAATGCCCCTAATAGTTCCCTTACTTTGAATTCCAAATTAGGTAATTTTTTTAAGACATATGGACCAAATTTTTTGACTTAATTTCGACTATTAAGTCCGGTAGACTTTTAGGGCGATATTAGGTTAAAAAATTACTTGTTTTGTTACCTTTCTGCTTTTTAAGATGCAGATGCCTTGATTTTTCCACTTATAAGTCGAAATGCCTATGAAGGAAAAACCAATAAAGCTTAAAACAAACGTATGTCCTATTTTGACCTAAAAGGACCATTATGTAAAGTACCGTTGAGAGCGTACGAATTTTGCGTTTCATAAACTTGTTGCAAAGTGTAAAAGTTTGACAATGAATAAATATCCACTAAAACCACAAACAATTGAAAACTGAAAGCAACGCAAAGAAGTGCGATCTATCAGCTGATTTCTCGTTCAGCTGGACCATGGCTTGACACATATACGTCGAAATATTTGCTATTGTGCCCTTTTACATTAGGGCAACTATTGCCGGTTAATGGCGAGACAAAGCGCGGGGATGTAGAGAAACTATCCCTCCGCCCTTCGTCTCGCCCATAATCAAAAAAATTGCCGGCAATAGTTGCCCTAATGTAAAAGGCCACATTAGGGCCATTTAAAGGCAAAATGGCCAATTAGGACGAAATGCTCGCAGAATGCCCTAGTTAGTTTAAATGCCTTATGCAAAATGCAAAAATAAGTAATAAATTTCTTAACAGGGATAATATAAGGGAAAAAAGCTTTAAAGAAAGAGTTGAAAGTCTTTTTTTCCTATTAGGTTAGGAAATGAAGCGAATTCGACTTTGTGGCCCGATTTTACGTTCCGCCATGTCTTTCGAATGGCGGATTGAGAATTCTTGCTCTGCATCTGTTTTTTCTATACGTTAAATAATAGGGGTATTCATAATGGCATCGGAAAATAGTAAAGTCGGAAAATCGCAAAATTTTATCTGCTTAAATTTTAAGCCTTAAAAAGTTGTGAAAGATACAAAGAAAATTTAAAAAAAATTTAAGTAGTCGCAATTTTCCGATTTTCCGACTTTCCAACGTTGTTAACACGCCTTTGTGAATACCCCTAATATTTTGTTTAAAAGAAAAATTTTTTGAATTCACATCAATGAGATGGCCCCTGAAAAATTAAAAAGTACAAGGAACACTTTCACAATAAATCCAAGCTCCCATGTACATTAAGGTTTTATGAATCGCAAAATATTTTTTAATCAAGTCCATATTTTATTTATTATTCATTTCATAAGACATACTTGATAGAAAAACTTTGGTTCATTGTTGTTTTGAAGTAATACGTATGAGTGAGCAAGATATTATCTATTTTATATATCTCTCCCTTTTTGTCGTTTCGTTTTGCGTTCGTTTTCAATTCGTTCTTTTCATTTCATTCTATGCCCAATTTAGATTAAAATTTGGTAATTTCGAACTCTTTGCGACCTATTTTTGGTCGAAAGGCCTTCTCAATACCCTCAATTTAAAGACGAAATTCCCTATTATTACCGCAGAACGACTTCGATTATATTACCCACTTACGTCGTACGGACGTAATTATGCCCTATTTAGGGCAGGGCAAGGAAATATTCTGCCCTAAAATAGGTAAAAATTACCAATTTTGGAACTATTTTGCTAAATAGGTTTTCATTGAAAAACGATTATAGAAATGATCGTGACCGCGTCGATTAGTGAAAATATTTTCATACATTAAAGGTAGCATTTACAATTCATAAAAGCATATATAACTATATATGTCACTCAGGAGCCGTTTCTATTTTGGCTCTTTTCAACACGGTCTTGGGTACCCACCACGGTCTTGGGTACCCACCAAAATGAGCATTTTTCACTTAGGTACTCACCAAAAGTATTTCTCTCTCGCTCTTTTTTTGCCTGCCGAGTAACATCTCTTTCTAACTGGCGCGAAATGTCCCGCCCAAAATCTATGAGAGTGACATATATATTATAGTAATATATGCATAAAAGATTCCTTAAACTGTGTGGTTTAATGATACAGATTTCTCTTCTTATTTTACTGTCCTATAGAGCTGTAAAAATGCTAAAATTTACACTACTCGTGTGTATTCGTTATTTTTCGTCAAGTAATCGTTACTTAGTACTCGTTACTAAGTACTCATTATATTTTTCCAAATATTGTTGCATGAATAACTCAATGTTGATAACGTAATCAAAAATCTCTCATGCTCTTTGAATCTTCACCCAGTATTTAGTAACCAATTATCAACTCAACTCATTCTACTACCATACGGTTTTGTGCACCCATTACATTAGAACTTTATTACTCTGGCAACCATCAGCTGGCATTAGGCCATTTACACGTTAAAACATTTCGTTAATGCAACACACTTTTTGTGGGCTAGGCACGCACGGGGATGTGGTATGGTAGCGTTTTTCTCTCTTCCCCCTGCCTCCTTTGCCAACGAAAATTTGTTTCATTATCGAAATGTCTTATGGGCTCTACGCAGATATGCAGGAAGTAAATTTCCTATACTAAACACATGCAAAAAAACCGAAGAAGTACTTTGAGTTACTTCTGATACTTCAACGAATACGCAGATTAAAAGCAATCGAACGTGCAGGGTTGCATTTAACGTGTAAATATATTTTATATTTAAATATATATTTATAGCGTACATGTGTGCAAGAAAGGTTCTAGTAACGAGATACTTCCATCAGTAACGAGACGTTATTGATTACTGACTAGATTAATCGTTACTTTTTACCGAATAGTAACGATATTTTACAGCTGTACTATCCTAGCCTATACATTCACATTTCAAATCGATTTTTTCTCGTAAAACAGAAAAGTTAAATTAAGTCGTTTTGCCAGTCAAGCACAGAATTAAGTGCTTAGGACCTTCCTCTCGACCTTTCCATTTAATTTTGTTTAGCTCTTTTATGCTATGTTTGCGCTTCAAGATATTTTTACGTGTTTCCTTAATATTTGTTATAGTTTTTTGTTGTCATCAAACAGCCTCATTATCATTTACAATACAGATAAATTAATCAAAGAATTTGAGAAAAAGAGTTACTTTCATTTGAAGTTTTCATTCAATTGAGTTGATACTTCCGCGCAAAAGGGGGAATAAATTTGCCATTTAGAAACAATTTCGTGTCGAAAAAAATGCATCAATAGTTTTTCAATTCCATTCAATAGTGGTATTCAAGCAACAGTGCAAACGCAGTGTGCAATATTTGCACTTGTCAAATTGCGTACAAAAAAAGCAGTGCAAATACTGCACACTGCGATTTGCACTGTTGCTTGAATACCACTAATGAGTCATTAAGCTACTCTCAAATATTCAATTGTTCTCTTATTCTTAGACGACAAGTGACATGCGACACGTGAATAAAATGATTCGTTATGACTTCGGAACACGCGAGTTTCCATCTCTACCCTCTTCAAAATTTATTACAAGCTCCTTAATTGCTGAGATATTCGACGTTTAAAAAACAATTGGAAGAAATAAAAATGAAGGCTGTGCAAAAGAAATGAATAATCAAAAAAATTTACATTTAAATGAAGGAATTTCTTTTCATGGGCTTTTAGTGGCACTTAATTTTATTTTCCCTTGCTTTAATGAGCTTCGGGAACCATTTTATTTTCTCTAAAATTAAATTCATCATCCCATGAAGGTTTTTGTTGCTTTAAACAAAAAACCTTTCAAATAAAAAGCGGCTTTTTTATGCAATTTAATTAAGCTCAAGTCATAAAGTATTAAAAGAAAGCCATTTTATCCTAACCTATTTGCCGGAAAATGAATTCATCACAGTTTTTAATGTTACTTTTATTGATTTTCTGTGGAGAAGTGTGAGGCTAGCTTTCAATTAAGAAGATAGGCTTAGTATTTACATTGCTCTGAATTTGTCTTTTGATTTCACTAAATTTTGTTTAAACAGTTCAGTCCTTGGGGTGAAGTCGTATCTTTCGAATCCGTCCACGAAGCGATGCTCACTTTTAAATCGTTAAATTTTTATTCAAAAATTTAATGATGGTATTTTGTGTGGAAAGACAGCCGAGCGTGCTCTCCTTCGAACGATTCAATTCATTGAACATCATGTGAGCAGCTAGTAATGAAATTAAAGCGCGGCTTATGCTTGAATAGATAAACTTATAAAAGATTTTAGAATTTTCTGGGAATCTGCTGCAGCTTTATTCATATTTTTTTTACTTTTTTGGCGATCCTTACATTCCAGGACCTTCTTCAAATGTTAAACAAGTCAGAGTGCTATAGTCAGGCGAGCCTGACAATAGAATACCCGACACAGACACACATGCTCAAATAATTTTTAATATCAACAGGTGGTAAAGGCCATAGTGGGACCCATATAGCGGCCTTTTTTAAATTTCTATAAGAAAACCGCCCCTTTGACACGCCCCACTTTTTCAATTTTCTTTATAATTCTAATCGAAGGCTTAAATATACGCTCAAATTCTAAGTTTCATTGAACTATTTCGAAAAAGTAAGACTTTGAGACAGTTTTGAGATTTTTGTGACAGACCCTAGTACTGGAGATACCCTTAATAATGGACCTATCAAATAAATTTTTGGAGAGGATGTTTATAGCTACAAAGGAAGCAAAAGCGTCAAATTTCGTTCAAATCCCATTTGAATTTCGGGTGTAGGAGACAATTTTCTAAAAACGCCTTTCGGCCACGCCCACTTTTCCAAATTTTGGAAATCATATTACTTGCCTTTAAACATGTTCAAATATCAAATTTCATCAAAATATCTTGAAGGACTTCGATTTTAGAGCAGTTTTTGTGATTTTCGTAACAGACCCTAGTACTGGAGGTACCCCTAAAAATGGTCCGATCGGCTCCATTTTCGAACTTGTTCTTACTCATGTCCCCGTTAGCACGCATACCAAATTTCTTCCTCCTCGCGCCATGCCAGAAAATAAGGGTTAATCGTAACTTGTGAAGTAAAAGGCGTAGAAAGTTCAAATTCCCAACATTGGTTGACCAAGGCGAATGAAAGGTGTAGGAAAACAATTTATGTGGCCCGCCCATTGCCACGCCCACAAATAGAGAAGCAAAACATAGTGCGCTCATAATGTCGGGACGCTGGGTATTTCAAAGTCGGGCTTGACCGACTTTAGCTTTCTTACTTGTTTACTTAGTGCACCATTGGCTTCCTGGGCATATTCGTTCAAAAGCAAACTAAATGTTAAATATACTGAGCTCATATTAAAGAAAATTCTTTACCGAAAGGTGTTTCCTCCACTTGATTTAACTTTAGTAGAAAATCCTCCCACTTTCAAACGCTTTAGGAAAATTGATGAAAAACGATGTAGTCTCGTAACACTGAAGATAACTGATGAATTATTCTCGGTTCAATAACTCAAAACCTGGAACCAATAAATTCTCGTCAAAGTTTTAAACCAGCGGAATGCGTTGAAAACATGTGTCTGATTATCCCTCGCAAGGATATCAATTTTTTCTCAAGGAGTTCAGCTGGTCTTTTCTGCATTGTTGATTTAAGGATTTTTGATTGCCATTGTCTTGGATTGTTAAACACTAAAAGGAAGATTCTCTCACTCCACTAGCGATTTCAATTTTTCTCTTCGTGCCAAAAGTTTTTTGGTGAATATCTGAGATGGAATTAATGATTTCTTATAATCTTTTCCATCTGTCCAAATCATTTTACGCCATTTGATGAATGTTTTTGCTTTGATATGTCTTTTCTTATATCCTTAAATTATTTCGAATTTATCTTAGAATGAGACTGAAAAAGTAACACGAAAAGTCTTAATATCTGAAAAATGTCCCTTTTTGATTGCTCCAAGTGTTTTGCGTCATTAGCCGTTGGAAACTGTAAGGACTCCATCGATCGTAGAAAAAAAATCAAACGAAATTTTATCACAAATAAGAAAAAGACTATTGCTTCACTTGTAAATAAAGGAAAAAGACTTCCACGAGGTACAGCTAAAAGCAGCTGAGGGACTCCCATCAATCGAAACTCATCTGAAATGTTTCCCATTATAGAATGGATTTTTCCATCACATTAAAATCTTAAACAAGATACGCTGCCATTGCTAAATCTGCTTAAGTTTGCTTAAATTTGTTTGACTTTGGGAAACTAAGGAAATATTCTTCTTCCAATTTTCTATGACATTTAACAAGCTGCCTTGATTGAATTTGCTCTTTGTCTGACACTTTTCACTAAGTTTTATTGGAGATTTCCTGTGATGTTTCGCATGATATTTTCCAATTCTTTTGACTTCGATTTGTGATGTGAGTTCTTCTGAATTCCTTAGATTTGGACACACAGCTATAAGAGGGTAAGTAAAAATATGTATAAGCGACAATACAATAAAAGAAGTTTCTCCAAGTGCCCTCTTTTACGAATCTTTGAGGGTGAAGCCACACGTCATCGTCACATTCTTCCCAGTCGAACTATTTAATTGACCAATTAGCCTAACGAAACACGTAACCATTCAATGGGCTATTAATGCAGGAGCTATAAAAGTTGCAATTTAGACAAAATAACTTTTCTCTTGCGACGTGATTTTACTCATCTTTTTCAAGCCAAAATACGTAAAAGCGAAACAGTTTTCATGTAGGAACCCATATTTTCAGGAACTTCATCAGTGATTATTTCAGTTTATTCGCGAAGAAACGATTTGTAGGTACTCCTATGTCGGTGAAATTGCAGAAAATTTAAATAAGCGTTTACTTGAAATTGTAGAACCGAAAACTAAAACAAGTAAGAAGGCTTACTTAAGTTTTTAAGCAAAAAATAGACATACCTAGATTTTCTAACTATGTTTTGAATTCGAAGTTTCTGCGCGTTTTCGTATAGGAATTTCGATAAGCCAATATCTGTGGTCGCGTCGTATCCAATTGGAACTTATAGAAAGAAATTCTCTTTGGTGGTTTCTTGACAAAACATAAGGAAATTTTTTGTCCAGAGCACAGCAAAGCTACAAACAAATCCCTGCAAATTGTTGATCGCCTCCAGTCAAAAACATTCCTTGAGCTATAACAAAGACTAGAATCTAATTTAAGCATAAAAACTTTGGAAGTCCTAACCCATATTATGCTTCTTTGAGTACGTATATACAGTCGTGTTCGAAATAATAAGAACAAACATTATAAGATTGCAAACAGGCTCATCAGACTTTCCAAATGACTTTTAAAAATATTTCTTTATTTCTTATAAACAGTCTCAGATATTGGGCTCATAAAAATGAAAGTTACGACAGTCTGGAAAGTCTAATTTTTTTTTAGGAGCAACGTTAGCGCTTGAAGTCAAAAACTGCCTGTTCGAAAAAATAAGAACAATGGAGGAAAAATGAGCTTTGTTTGAATTGTATGTTTTGGAAATGGTAACAAGTTACCTCACATTTTAATATGGAGTGTCCCCCATCATTTCCAATTAGTTCGGCGCATCTGGAGCTCATTGACCCTTTAAGGGTTGCGGCATCTTGCGGACGAGATATTTTTCGCAGTTTTGTTCCCTGTTTGCCATAATTAATTGGAAGTTTTGAGCCTTATATACCTAACCCCTTTTTTAACATCCATCCAAATGTTATTTTCGGTAAAAAAAAAAAAATAAACGGTGATATCGCCGGCCATTTCAAAACGTTTATTGTTTGATCGAACGCAACCTTTTGCTTTCTTTAAAGTGTGTTTTGGGTCATTGTCTTGTTGAAAAAGCCATTTTGTCTTCAAAATTTGGAAGGACAATAGCTCCAAGGACATTTTGAACATAATAGTTGGCGTTCATATTGCGCAGGATATTAGCAATCGGTCGAATTTCATTCAGTGAAAAACTTCCCAAAAACATAAATTTCCGGTCTCCGTAATTCACTGTCTCGGCAGTGAACTTTGCCTTCAATTCTTGCTTCTGGTGATGTCTACCGTATTGCTTTTCCTTACCGTGATTAAGCTGCACAACCTCAGTCTCATCAGTCCACAATATGTTACGCCAAACTGTGTCGGGTTCCTAAACAAAATTTTGATTCTGCTTTTCAAATTTCGTGAGTATATCACAGGTACTTTTCTTGGAGTATGTCCTTTAAAGTTAGCTAAGGTAAAACGTTACCTTATAGTGGAAGTAGCTATGGGTAGTTCTAGTTCTTGTTCGATCTGCGTAGTGGTAATAATGGGGTTCTGCGTGAAAGTTCTCCTGATCAATTTGTCTTAGTTTTCATTGGTTTTCTTTTGTCTACCACGATTTTCGACCTGTCGTGAACGTTTGTTGTCGTTTATCATCCCATTAGAAATGACGAGAGTCTCCCTAATAAAATCAAAAGTTTTCCGTTTATCGAGCAGTTTTTTGATGGATTTTCTAAGCTCAGGTCTACAATTTTTGTTTCATCTCATTGTTCAGTTAAGATCACAATTATTTTATAACAATAGCAACTGAAAACTATGCCAACTGCACTTCTAAGGAATTGCCAATATTCACTGATTGTTTTCAAAACCAAATCTTTGCAATTTTGGAGTTGTTCTTATTTTTTCGAACAGGCATTTTTTGACTTCAAGCGCCAAAGCTGCTCCTAAATAAAATTTAGACTTTCCAGACTGTCGTAACCTTCATTTTTATGAGCCCAATATCTGTGACTGTTTATAAGAAATAAAGAAATATTTTTAAAAGTCATTTGGAAAGTCTTATGAGCCTGTTTGCAATCTTATAATATTTGTTCTTATTATTTCGAACACGACTGATATTGACAATATTTGTTTTGCTACAGCCTTTTTAGAAGGTGGAGACAGCAGGCAGCGCGCTTGATCAAAGCAACTTTGAACGCGTTTATCTCAAAACTACTTTTTTTGACCTGGTGTGAATGAAAACAAAAAACCATCGAACCGATTTGTCTGGAATTTTTATATATTATTCATAACATCAATGGCTATGGCCCGAACTAGAATCGATTTTTTATTTCAGGAACTTCATATTTTTTCATCAAAAAAATGGTCAAAAAAAGGGGAGTTTTTGATTGTTGAAATAAAAAATGGCGCCATTTTGTCAATTTAAAAAAAAAAAATTTTTTTAGTTCCTTCCATAGCCGC
>CM035809.1:2774404-2784748 GCA_020466095.1 Chlorops oryzae | reverse complement strand
ATTTAAGTAGCATTTCCGAGATATGGCCCAAAATGTGAAAAAAGTCAATTTTCTCTACTTTGCCCCATATTTCAGGCCATAACTCAATTACCGTATAAAATAACCAAGCAGATAGACCTGATTCGGAAAGGTGGAGACCACGCAAATTTTAAGTGCCTAAACTATTGTACGTTACGTGTACGTAGGTAGGTTCTCAGTGCGTATACGTAACGTACAATAGTATGCTCGCACAATACCAAAGGGGGCGTCCATATATTAGGTCAGCATGTTTTTGACCATTTTAGACCCCCTCCTCCCTCTTATCATCAACCGTCATCGTCTAGAACCCGCTCCCCCTCAATTGACAGCATCTTTGAGCTCTTTATTATTTCACAAATAAATAGAAATTAATTTCTTCAAAATATAGTGTTATAGTGTTTTCTTATAAGATAGAGATCATCATCAAGCGTCATCATTCGCGAGACCCCCTCCTCCCTCCTGTATCTGTGTAACACCCATAACCAGTCGAGATAGACCATGCAAAATATATATTGAAATGATTGTAAGGTTAACGTTCCTACACTAGCACAATGTGCTGCCTCAATAGTGGAAGACAGAGCATTCGAATCCATGGATCGCAATGCGAGCTATTGAAAAGGTTGTAACTCATCAATTCCATAAAGAAGAAAGTGAAAGCAGCACCAATGAAAATGTCAAATGTGCGTGATATTCATTATGGCCAATGCATAAAACTCAAAGAAGCTGTGCATAGAACATGGAAAAATACGAAAAAATTTGTTTTATATAAAACAAAAACAATTTCCACAATCTCCCAACGGAAATCGATGATTTCGGCTTACCCAAGCGACACAGATATCAAATTTGGAGAGTATTCTTAAACATAAAACTCCTTGACTGCTCTTTAGAAGGTCTTTGAAAAACTTAATGTCTTTGAAAACTCTCTGAAAAGTATAATAAAAACTTTAAAAAATATCTTGTCTCAAAAACCTCTTTCAAACGTCTTTCGAATACTTATAGCATCAGGCACGGCAGAACAGATTTTTCCCGAGTGGGTAGTAGAGGTGGGAAAAAATCGATGTTAACATCGATACATCGATAGTATCGATGTTTTTAAGTTAAAATAAATAATAATGAAAAGAAAGTTAAAAATGCAAAATAGATTAAGTTTGATTTAATTCTAACAACCTTAGTTGATGGAAAAAAATTGTTAGTTATCAGAAACCATCAATAGTGCACGATTGTGGGATACATCGACGATTTTTTTAAATGTTTTACCCTATTGATGGTGTTCTACGACAATCTATTGTTTTTCATAAACTACTAAGCTTGTTAGAATTTAATTTAATGGAATTTATTTTTACCATTTATTTATTAATTTTACCATTATGTTAACATTGATTGTTTTCCACCTCTAGTGGGTAGTAGTTCGAAGGGGGAAGGGTGGTGTATTGCTGCGTTGGAGTAGTATACAAAGCTCCCACGAAATCAACATTCCCATCATTTCGTTACAAAATCAAGTAAAATAACATATACAAAAAATATTATTTCATATTATACATTTAATAACAAAAATTAACGCACTTCATGTAAAAAAAAATTAAAAACTTAAAGACAATTCCGCATTTTTTCGGCCTCTTGTTAAATTTTAAAAGCCAAATATATATCTCATCGAGCTTAAGATTATGTTATTTTTCCATATTTAGCTTTAAATTGAACATTCCCATGATTTCGTTACAAAGTCAAGTACAATAAAATATACTAAAAATATTATTTCATATTATTCATTTAATAACAAAAATTAACGCACTTCATGTAAAAAAAATTAAAAACTTAAAGACAATTCCGCATTTTTTCGGCCTCTTGTTAAATTTTAAAAGCCAAATATATATCTCATCGAGCTTAAGATTATGTTATTTTTCCATATTTAGCTTTAAAATGAAGAGCATACTAATTATTTTAGAAATAAATATTTATAAGAAGCTTTTAAACATATTACGTGTTTTCCCTCTCATTTACAAGCTTGCACTGTATATGTAGTTTTTCGTTGGAGTCATAAAATAACATGCAATATGTTTATATGCTTTTTATAAATAGTTATTTCTAAAATAATTCCTGAGTATACTCTTCATTTTAAAGCTAAATATGGAAAAATAACATAATCTTAAGCTCGATGAGGTATATATTTGGCTTTTAAAAATTAAATACATTACTCCTTTCAATTTTAATTTTTTAATGCAAAAGTTGCACTCCGTTTAACATTTTTTAAAATAAACTCATCTAGGAGTTCTTCCAGATCAAGCATATCGGTTAAATTTTTATAAACATGTAAAACGGCAACATTATTGAGCCGATCTTGCAACATTTTTGATACGATATGTACATATGTACCTACATCTATATGTACACACATACAACATTCCAAGTCCGAAGTTTTGTGGTTCAGAAGTTATAAGTATTTTTCCATTTGTGGAGGTAGGAGTGGGCGGATCACGCCCATATTTTGCAGTAATATCCCAATGAGTGAAAGGTATGTACGTTCCAAGTCCGAAGTGAATATGTTCAGTAGTTCAGGAGTTATTAGCATATTTTATTTGTGGGGGAAGCAGTGGGCGGATCACGCCCATATTTTTCAATAACATCCCAATGGGTCCAAGGTATATATGATCCAAGTTTGAAGTGAATGTGTTCAGTGGTTCAGAAGTTACGAGCTTTTTATATATGTATGTAAACAAATGCTACCGCAAAGCATTTAGAAAGAAAAGCTGATGCAATATTGTACATGCGTACATACATACATAGAATACATTCCGCATTCTTGGAAAGGCGCGCCGTCGCATATAGAAAAATGCTCATAACTTCTGAACACTTAACATATTCACTTCAAACTTGGAACATATATACCTTGGACCCATTGGGATGTTATTGAAAAATATGGGCGTGATCCGCCCACTGCTTCCCCCACAAATGAAATATGCTAATAACTCCTGAACTACTGAACATATTCACTTCGGACTTGGAACGTACATACCTTTCACTCATTGGGATATAACTGCAAAATATGGGCGTGATCCGCCCACTCCTACCTCCAAAAATGAAAAAAAATACTTATAACTTTTGAACCGCCAAACGTATTAACTTCCGACTTGGAATGTACAACATATCATACATGCAGTAAATGCCTCCGAAATAATAGAATAACATTTTATTTAAAAAGACAATTATTAGGGTAAAATTTTTACGTATTAAATTTTCGCGGCCAAGTATTTTCCAAATACTTCCGTTTGGTAGTTTTGGCTTATGTCGTTTAATGCTTTTCATTCTTTATTAACGCAAAGATACAGGCTCTACGGAAACATTGCATATTAACTCAAAATGAAAAAATTGGAAAAAAATTTTTTGTCAAAACTGGCATTCCAAAAATTTCGTGAAATTTTTACTGAGTAAAATAGCCACTTGGAAAATTTCGAGTGGGTAAAATACCCACTCGGAAAATCTCGAGTGGGTACAACTACCCCATGTAAACGCCGTTCTGCCGTGCCTGTATAGCATGTTTCCACATAGTGAATTAACTAAATGAATTAGAGTTATTTCGGACACTTAGAAGCGTATAACTACGATTATTATTGTAAATATTGGTTCAGGAGACTAAAAAGAAATAATAATGTTGATAAGATTTGATGCAGATGCTTTGCAGACTCTAATCCATATGGTTAATTCACTATGTTAATTCAATGTGGAAACATGCTATTAAAAAAACCGGATGTCTTTGAAAGCTCTCATTAAACTCTTTGAACAGCGTCCGAAGACCGATTTCCGATAACGATTTTTTTAACTCTTCGGAAAGTCTCATATTGGTATTTCAAAGAGCTATCACATTCATATTTAGAAAACTCTTCAAAAAACATTTTAAAGAGCTTTGTGAGAGTAGACCTCTATATTCCTGTTTATAAAGACTTTCAGAGATTTTCAGTGACGTCACGTCTTTAGAAACTCTTACAAGGAGCTTATTGAGAGAGAATAGTGAGTCATTACATTTTATTGCTTGTTTTTGACATTTTTCTTATTTACGCAGGGTTGACATTAACAAGTGAGAACAGAAATAACAAAAGCAAAATAAAAATGCAACTCTTACCAGGGGTGTTATTTAGATTGAAACAAAAAAATCCTGATGCAACTCTAAGTTTGTCTGCTCACTATTGAGACGTTTAGCTTTTCAGAAGGTCTTCAAAAGACATTTGAAAATCCGCCATCTTTGTGGAACGAAGTTCATGATTTTATTTCTAAGCAATCAACCAAAACTTTTTTATGCTTTATGAAAATCTTGATTTCAAATTAAGAAGGGAAAATGCCTGAAATAAGTTTTCTATTGTTACAGAATAAAATATAAAAGAAACGGAAAGAAAATTTAGAAAATCACAATTTTTAAACTTAAAAATTTTTACAAAACATTAATATTTTAAAGGCGCGTGAAATTTTAGTGGGGTAGAATATATCATATTGCCGATGAACTGATCTCCGTTTTCATTTTTATGTTCAAATAATCGAGATATTTCATTACAATTTTTCATATTTTTTTATTACATTATAATCTTCACACGTGTCCTTTTGTGTTCAAAATATTTCCAATATTGAATATGTGGGACGTTTTTTGTGTTTCTTCTTAAAGAAAAAGAAATAGGATATGATTTATAAAACGTAAGAGCATATTTGCGTCTCTATCACGCACACTGACTGATGATGACAACATAATTCAGTCTTTCAAAGAACTCTCAAAGATGGTTTAAAAATCTTTTAAAGAGTTCTCAAAGACTTCCTAAAGAGAAAACAAATTTTTTGTCAAGTCTCTTAAAACTCCCATAAGGCCCCTAAGCCCCGCCTTTTTGCGTCCTTTTAGTCTTAAGAAGGTCTTCAAGAGCGCTCAAAGAGCTTATCTGAGAGCATTAGCTCTCATTAATTAGTCTTTGAGCGCTCTTGAAGCAGTGCTGTCGGAATTACTACAATTGTAGTATTTTACTACAATTTCATCACCCTTACTACTATACTACTAAAATAGAAACATTACTACATTTCTCTAAAAATGCAGATCTGTATAGTAGTTACAAGTTTCCGTCAAAAATTTTTTCTCAAAAATGAAAAAAGACAGCTATACAATATTCTTTTTTTTTTAATTTCGTAAAATTTACTCGGATACAGTAGTACCATTCCTGTTCCATCCAGGAAATAGTTTTTAAGAGAACTGCATTTGTTAAATATTATATTTCCAACCCATTTTATTTGATTTCCTAAAAGTACTACAAAATGCCCCAAAATACTACTAAAAAAGCAAGCTATACTACTAAATGAAAATTGAAAACGACAGCACTGTCTTGAAGACCCTTTAAACTTTAAAGCATGGATGGGCGCGTAAACTGTTTACGCTGTTTACGGCTGCTGTTTACGCGTAAACAAAATTAAACGTAAACAGACTTCAATTGATGTAAACGTAAACAGACAAGTAAACTTACGAACTTACAAGTTCATATTTTTCTGTTTTTCATACTAGATTCTAGTAACTAGAATTAACAAGAAATCAAAGAATTTGTTCTTTTGGCGTTATTGCAGGCCGACATTTTTATTAAACCTTACTGAATGCTAGTGATGGGCGATACCGATACGATAGTATCGGGTATCGATACTTTTGGGGCGATACTATCGAAATTTGGCATCGATTCTTTCGCAGCGCGATACTTACTAGTATCGATACTTGGAGACTTAATTTTGAGTATTCTGTCTGAATTGGGTACTCGTTGGAACATTTGTTCCTTGCGAAAGACTTTTTTCAATGGCGGCTTTAATAATGGATGAGTGCGGGAATTGACTTTCGCCAAAGCATTTGAAAAGAAGAATTTTCCTTGCTGCTCTGAACCAACAATATTGGTTTTCCCAACAATAAGCCAATTCACAGTTCATGCTAATTTAGGGTTTAATATGCTAATTTGCTTCTTTTTTGGATTTTCATTAAAACTGCTCAAAATACTGTACATAATTTGCATATAAAATACATACATTTGAAATACATACCCTGAAAATATTTTTGAAGTATTTCATATTTTATAATTTCTTTACGATCATCGTAATGATAATGCGGGTAAAGAAGAGTTTAGCCTATTATTGCGCTTCAAAGAACTTATTTACACAGGGGAGCGGATATAAAATTGGGTATCGTTTTATTCGATACTATATCTTGGTATCGATTCCTTTAGCCACGATAGTATCGTTGTATCGATACTGATTGGGCTTGAGTATCGCGATACCCAAGTATCGATACTGGTTTCGGAATTGCCCATCACTACTGAATGCTTTGCAATTGTTGAAAAGTGTTGCCATGTTATTTCACATTTCGTCAAAGGAATCAGCTGTTTCCGTCCTGTTTACGGCTGTTTACAGAGTAAACGTAAACAGCGTCTGTTTACGCGTAAACGCCCATCCCTGGTTTAAAGACAAGTTGTGTCGCTTGGGAAACTTTATTCGTTTCGCCAACAATTGTTAAAGCTAGCCTATCAATGGCCTTTTGTAAGCCAGGCAATTACATATTTGATCCGACATTTTAAGCCGTTCCAGCATCAAAAGAATTTAAACAATTGCTTATTATCCATATCATTTATGAAGTAACTGGTTCTTCAAATCTTTTGCACAAAGCTTTAAGCCCTTGTTCAACTTTAATATTTGTTTTCGTTAACTTTTGTCCTGACCAATGGCTTAAATATTTTTTCCTATATACTTGTATAGAAGTGCACAAAACTTTTAGTTAACCTTTTTCACAAATATCATAGAAAATTTTCATATGGACGTAAAATCCAGAAGCGAAACAATGACGTAATGGGTTATTTTGCTTTAGTCCGCTGGCCTTATTATCATCATTTTCCATGAAAAGATATCAAATGGCAGACTGAGCCATGAATGTATTTGTTTCTGCGGTTTTGAAAATAAAATTTATCTAGAAGCATTAAGAGAGCTCGAGTGTTCGTTGTGGTAAGATCATGTAGTAGAAGCTAAAAAAAAAAATATTTAAAAATTTGAAAAAATCGAATGCATGGCATCATTTGTATATTCGAATAATCGAATGTCTCGAAAATGTTCAAATTTAGAAAATAATCGAATCTCGATAGCCACTACTCACCCTTAGAATGTATCTCCCGTTCCGACTTTCTTCTGCTTTACCTTAAAGGGCTTTTCTAATTCCCTTTCAAATAAAAAAACAAGTTTACACAGAACAGCTTTTGTACGTTAATAGAACCAATTTTTTAATCAATATAACAAATTTGATGTTAAAACTCAGCCTACCACAATTTTCGTTAACCCAATCAACACGTTCGTTTGCGACAATTAATCGAAATATTTCAACCAATCTTTGGTTATATTATTAACGACCGTAAGTATTAAGAATCAACCAATTTTTTTAAGCAAATGTTTGTAGAATCAACAACTACATTAGCCCTCTAGTGCCCAAGACCGCCTCTAGACGGCCTAATTTCTCTTCATATTTGCGTTTGTGTGTTTGTGTGTAACATCTAGAACCAGTTGTGACCATACAAAATGTATATAGAAATGATCAGTGTCACTAGGAGATTGGATTTAGACATGTCGGTCTGTCTGTCTCTCTAACCGTTTGTCTGTCTGTCCGTCTGTATGTCCGTCTGTCTGTCCGTCTGTCTGTATACAGTTTTCTTATCGAAAAAGTTGAGATATCTTGACGAAATTCAGTATGCGTACTCACAGGCACATGAGTAAGAACAAGTTCGAGAATGGACCCTGTTCAAAGTTGCTGTCGTGCCGCGTAAACGCCGACTATTCCACGGCGAATACATTAATTACTCATTACTTCCCAGAAAAATGGAACGAACCCGATTATTCCGCGCGTGGAGTGACAGCGATTAAGACTTGCTGAATATCGTCGAACCGAACAACACGTCTTTTTTTGCGAAACTGGCTCCCGTGCAACCAACGCGAACAAACCCAAAAACACAAACAAAAAAAAAACAAAAAAAAACCCAAAAAAAAATTCATTGAACTAAAAGACCATTAAAAACAGTGAATATTCACGAGAACTATATGTGCGGCAAGAAGCCAAACTAATTGAATTTTGTTTCTTACATAGACCTAAGTTTCGAAATGAATTTTTTACAACTATTATAACGGCAAGAAACCAAGTCTCTTTTTTTTTTTTTCGTTCGTCCTCAAACTCTAATCGCGAAGACGCGCCGCGTTAACTGCAGCCCGTCCACCAACAATGACGGCATAATTCTAGTTGCTGGCCGTTGTTGAAACTCGTTATGTATATGTAGAATGGCCTCCTGATTCCAAATCTGCAATCCGTTTTTGTCGGTCGCCACTAGTTTAGGAGATATCAACCTTTAAAGTTTGCATGAAAATGCAATGTAAACATTGTGAACACAGACTGACGAATGGTTGTGGTGTTGCCAGACGTTTTATTTTGAAAAATCTACCAATTGGTAGATTTAATAGGTGGATAATAAAAAAGTGGGAAAATATAAGCCATATTGTGGGAAATATTTAGAAAATAATTCTCAAACTTGGGAAATAGTTTTTTTTTTTTTTAATTATTATTACTGAAAACTGTAATTGCACTTGTTTTTTGTTTTTTGCCCCAAATTTCTTTTTCATTTTTGAGAAAAAATGAAAAATTTTTATCAAAAATCGCGCGACTCCCTGACTCCAAATCTGCAATCCTTTTTTGTCGGGCGCTCTCTAAACGATACACTTTTTCCAATTTTTGAGAAAACATGACAAATTTTTATCAAAAATCGCGCGCGCGACCGACAAAAAAGGATTGCAGATTTGGAGTCAGGGAGTCATTTTTCATAGATTGGGACCAAAAAAAAAAGATCCCAGAAACGGCCAGCAACTAGAATTGTTCCACAATCACATCAGCCGATCTTCGAGCTTCCGTCATCCCAGCTCATCGGAGTGGAACCCCACGATCTCACCGGCTTCCGACGACCTCAAGGTACGTGCCCCCTTTTTTTCCATATATTTGAATTCCCTCGACGAGGGTGAACTGTACAGACCCGATAGGACCATTTTTAGGGCTACCTCCAGTACTAGGGGTTCTCACTTCCGGGGAATACTGTACAGCCCTGTTCTAAAAGAATATTCTCCGGGATTTTATTCGGGAAATATTCACACTTCAATTTCATAAAACACTTTAGCAACGTGCGATAAGATCTCTCTAAATTGCTGCGAGTCCACTTTTAAAGTTCCCATAAGTGATATATAATGAGTCAATCAGTTTTCGCGACCTCACAGATTCGATGACGCTGAACAATGCATTGAATACATGAATAATTTAGGTGCATAAACAAACATGACAGCCCATCAAACCGCACTACGTCTTTTATCCATGAGGTGAAATGTTTTTTGTCAATGTTTTTCGTGATTGCATACTTTGCTCGTCCGTTGGCTCAGCAAGGAAGCGTAAAAGTAGCTCGCGCATACATCCGCATCCCGTGGAAAGATATTTGCAATCACATCTAGTATGTGGGCAGTTTCACGCCGGCTCCGTTTGTCAAATTTCCAGCCATCCGTGTGCAATAAAATATTCTCTTTTACACTTGGCGCCTTGATTGTTGTTAGCCAATGGTTATCCTTAGCGCCAGGTATTCGGCGCGGCGTGAGTATGAAGGGAGCTCGAGTATTCTATACACAGGGATGGTGTACAATTTGGGCCGTAACAGCCTGGCTCGTGCTCTTAATATTATCACCGTTAATCGTTCTTGGCGTCAGTCAAATCTACCATATTATGCTTGAGGATAGCGGTGAAGAAATTTACGTTCAAATTTTGATAATAACAGATACTGTGCAAACTACAGCTTCTCTGCTGATCTTATTTACATTACTCTGGAAGCGGAAGCAACTATCGAAGTGGTTAACAGACTTTGCTGGACATCTCGAATACGCGATTGAATTCAGAGTGGAAATATTCAATTGGAAGTTACTGCTTATCTTATTTATGAAAATCTTTCAAACCGTTTACCGATTATCTATGGATTTTTATGCGATTAATTACATGGCGAATTTAATTCCAATTTTGAGTATTTGGCCCTACGTTGGTTTGACTTATATGGATCTAACGAGTTGTATTTTCTCTTTGGACATATTTGTTATTTTCCTTTGCTTTTACACAATTTTAAAGCGATTGGAAGAGGGTCTTGAAAACGCCGTCAGTCCCGAAAGAGTTGAGAGAATTTTATATTTCGAGCGTTCTATCTGGAATTGCATGAAGGAGTTCAATCATGTTTTTCAAATTGCCATTTTTATTTTTTTATTGCAACGTTTCGTATATTT
>CM035809.1:2053205-2072071 GCA_020466095.1 Chlorops oryzae | reverse complement strand
AAATTTAGTTTAGCTGCGAAATACTCACTTCAAAATAGTGAAAATCAATTTTTTTGCGAATTTCAAGAATGGTGGTCATGGTAAATTTTAACCCTTAGCGGCATTTCGTTTAGCTGCGAAATACTCAATTCAAAATAGTGAAAATCAAATTTTCGCGAATTTCGCGGACGGTGGTCTTGATCAAATTTTAAACCCTTAGAGGACATTTTGTTTAGCTGCGAAATACTCAATTCAAAATAGTGAAAATAAATTTTTGCGAATTTCGCGAAATGTGGTCATTGTCAAAATTTATCCATAAGGACGACTTTATTTGGCGGCAAAATACACAATCAGAAGAAGCAAAAAAATAATTTTTGTATTCAGATATGAAATAAGAGAAAGAGTGTTTTTTCTATTGTGTAGGATGATGACCATAGTTATAGCGATGTCGCAATTTTTTTTCAGCGAAAGCTTAAGTCTACATAGTAGCTATACACTCACCAAATTTCAATAAGCTGGGATGTATGTAAAAAAGTATCCAGGAAAAACGTTAAAAATCGTGATTTTTGAAACTTCTGAACCACTTCCCACGACCCAAGAAGGGACTACGAAAAAAATTTGTATGCAGTTTTTTCGGACATTTACCTGGTTCAAGTCCATGCCAAATTTCAATATGATATCTTTCATGGCTTAGGAGTAAATTAACGAAAACTAAAGTGTGACCCCAGACAGACAGACAGACAGACAGACAGACAAAGACAGACAGACAGACCGACATGGCTAGATCGATTCCTCTTGTCACCCTGATCAAGAAATTTAATATATATGTCTATATCTACCGCGACTCCTTTGGTATGTTACATACACCGTGCCAAACTTAATATACCCTTTCCCTTCGGAAAAGGTATAACTAGTTAGGTTAGTGTAAAAACCTCGAAAACTCATAAGCCAAGAAGGTTTTTTAAATCTTTTTACTTTTAATTGAATGTCCTAGTTGCTAAAAGTATTATTATATATATTAATATAGTCTTGCCCGACAGTTAATTTTCACCGCACAAGCTATAACAAAACTTATTTACAACCAAATAGTAGTACGTTAGCGAAAGGAGTAGTAAAGTAGTACGGCAAGACAAAAAGGAGCAAAAAAACTACTATAGTAGCATTTCGACAGCACTGCCCTGTATCCGACGCACCTGACCATACAATATCCGACACATACGAACAGTTTATTATAACGTATATAAGTTCATATTCTAACTTTTCATTGATATATCGTAAAAAACTTCGAGTTTTGGGATATTTGTGAAAGAGCTTTGTGCTGGAGGTTCCCTTAATAATGGAACCCATGCCAACTTTCGTTCAAGTTCCATTTGAACGCCCACTTTTAAAATTTTTGGAAATCATATTACTTGCCTTTAAATATGTATGTTTAAATATCGAATTTCATCAAAATTTTTATGATTTTCATAACAGACCCTAGTACTGGAGGTACCCCTAAAAATGGTCCGAAAGGATCCATTCTTGAACTTGTTCTTACACATGTCCGCGTGAGCAACGTAACCAAATTTTTGAGATAGCTCTACTCCTTCGATAAGAAAAACTGTATACAGACAGACAGACGGACATGACTGAATCAAATCCCCTGGTGACGCTGATCATTTCTATATCGTACCCTAGCTTTTAAATCGGAACAATTGAAAATTCCGCACTTTCTCAAAATCATTCAATCTCCTTGAAACTAAGGAGAAATAATATTTTTTCTAAACTTATATAATATTACTCTCAATCGACTGCAGCATCGGTCAATATAAGCGTTAATTTTCTAAGTGTTGGATTTCTTACAGAAAAATGCAATCGAACATTTAAAAAATTGATTACAAAAATTTTGAATTGTGCCGACTTATTAGCAAGGATGCGATATACCTACATTTTCTGTGGTCTATATCGTCTGGTTCTGGGTGCGACACACGTAAGCCAAACTACCTTCGACACAGAGAGTGTCGGGCATAAAAGTGGCGAAGCCCACTGATCTGGGGCATGTACTTATCCCGTATGTTCAGCCGACAATTGATCGTAAAGAAGGATTAGATTTAAAGCCTCATCTTATTAGTTTGTGACTTTGGCGGTTGGTCTGTTTTCCATTTTCTACCTTACTTTGCTGTCTATCTAACTATCCTTCAGTCTGTCAGCACATCTGTAAGAAATTTGATCATTTTTGTTTGTTTGGTGACTTGAGTTTTCTGATAAACCTAATTGGTCTGTTGAAGAATTAGTGGCATTGAGGTTTAACTGGTACGGCTGGTACGTTCAATTCAAGAATCTTTTTTAAGAATTCAAAGTATGATAAATGAAGTTTTATGGATAATCCTTTCACGTTTCTTAAAACGAGAGCCATCGAGAATTTTAGTGGCCATGCGTGCCAGGTGGCCTTTCTAGCAAAGTGAGATTTTTTTTTTAAATTTGGCCAAAAAATTATGGGGATTTATACAAAACTGCGGGACCGACTTTAATTGGTTGTCATAAGGAAAAAATACAGATTTTTTTCAAAAAACTTCTTCATTCTTAACAAAACCTATTAATAATCATATTTCTTTTTATGATTTTAAGGGGGTCTTCTCATTGAGCAACTTTTTTTTTCGACTTTTTTTTTTGCATTTATTTATAGCTTGGGTAGTTGTGAATATGCCCCTAAAAGGATTTTTTGAAATTTGAATTAGTTTAGAGGATATAGCCTGCTTTGTCGAGCAAGATCTGCGCTAAAACGAGTAATTTTTGCGTTGCTTCAAACTTCAAACGCGTTTTATCTCGAAACCACGTTTTTCGAACTGGCGGCCATGATATCTCCAGTTCAACTGAACCAATTTTCATGAAACAAAGTGGAATCGACGCAAAATTGTCACCATTCTCGGGTGAACCCTCGACCATAATTTTAAAAAAATTTTTATTTTTTTTTTTACACTAAACTACAAAAAAAAAGCCCGAAATTGAAACTTTTTTTGAATGGCCGCCATTTTGTCAAAAAAAAATCACAAAATTAAGCTTGAGGTTCACCGAGAATTACATCTATACTGATTAAACCCCGTTTTTTTTTTTCCATTTCGAACGCTCCGGAGACCCGGAATCGTGGCCCCCGTGACGGCACCTTTTTTTTTTCACCACCAACTTTGAAGTCTCATTACTTTTGAACAGCCCACGTATCGAGGCAAAAAAAATTTTTTTTATTTACTTTTAACCTTTTGTAATACAATAAATAAAAAAAGTTTTCAATTATTCTTTGCGGTTTCAAATAAGAATTTTTTTTAAAAATTGTCCAAAAAAACGGGTTTTCAATGAGAAGACCCCCTTAATGCTTGCTTTCCTGCATTTTTTATGTCCTGGCGACACGTTCTTTTAGGTCAAAAATCAAGAAGTCTAACGAAGTGCGGGATGTTTGGAAATGCTTCTTTCTGTTTACATAAAAAGGTATCCATGAAGTCCTTTTTCTTTCATTTTATTTCTGGAGAAAAAAAAGAAATTGAGAGAAACTCAGGAAAAAGAATATCCCAAGTCATCACAAAACAAAATTTTTAACCACCCCGAATTGTTCTTTTTCCGCTCTCACTCCATAGAACTTACGTGTGTTATTATTTTTCTTACGAAAGAAATTTATATAATTCTCCAATTACATATTGCGAAACGTAAATAGGAACAATTTTTGGCAACCTTGACTCGTTACGAGTATTTGCGCTCGTGAAGGGCAGCGGCAATTGAGAAAATTCTGCTAGTTCCGACCCTGTACGTCGTTTCTAATTAATTTTCGAAATCCTTTCGCAACTAATGAAACTATTTCTTCGATTGCTCTAGCAATGACGTCAATAGGACATCGAGAGTCCTAGAACTTTTACATAAATTATTGCGAAATATTCAATACTAAAATTTAATGTCCAAACACTTAAAATCTGCATAAATTGCTTAACGAGAAAAGATTTCCGAATTCTTATCTGAAATGTTTAAAAATTTATTTGAGAACATCTTTTTAAACTTTTTCCATTCCATTTGAAACTGTCGGCAACAAAAACAGGAGAATCCCGAATGTTTTTCTTAAGAATTAAGGACAAGGATCTTTTAAAAAAAAAAAAAACAGGTAATATGGGAAACCTTTAACCCTTTCGGTTTGTAAATAAAAGAATAAAATAAAATGCATCGTAAAGACACTAAAAAAGAGCCTAACCACGAACTAGCAATTGACCTTGCACGAGATCATTTACATTTTTCCATAGAATTGCGCATTAGCACCTTGTGCAAGGACATTTTTCTCGTTTTTGTAAAAGGGTTAAGACTGTTTTTCTTCGGATAATGAAAAAAAAAGGGGAAAAACTGCATAGATTAAAAAGAAAATTTTATGGCAATGTAGGATTTCCCGACATTGACATGAATGGAGAATATCTTTTTGGGTTTTCAATGGACCAGAGAGAAATTTTATGGTGTATAAAATAAAAACTGAGTACTTTTTATTTATTTTAATTTTATTATTTTTTTTTTTTTTTTTGACAATTTCGATTATTGTATAAGTTTTATCGTAAGATTTTTTTCGGAAAATTTTTACAATCTTCACAATAAAAAGGAGTAACTGTATAAGTTGGTTTATGAAAGGTCAAGATCTCATTATTAGGGTTATCTGATGGTCCAAGTAAAAAAAAAGCGGAAATCCCACGGCCAATAGCAACACACCCCCAAACTTAAAACTAAAATCTCTTTTTTCTAGATTTCATCATAGCAAATTCGTCTATCATTTTATTTGTGACAACCTTGCGCGCTCTTTGATTTTCGATAGATAATATCGCTAAATTTGTGAGTCTGTCTTGTCCCATTGAGCTACGCAAATAGTTTTTTTATCAACTTCAATTTGGAGAAAGTCCGCTCAGCTTTCGCAGTAGTGACAGGGACAGTAAGGAACATCAGAAAAGCTGTGCACACATCTGGATAACTTGAGGACAATGACGAATTCTGAATGATCAAAAAATTAGCTAACTCTTTTGCATTTTTCATTGAACTGATCTCTTGTGAAAATTTCGACCTGACAGAAAGCAACTGAGAAGAAAAAGAAGGTTACACATCAGCCTCTCGCTCCAACTCGCTCTTCGATGAATTTATTAGATATTGAGGTTGCAGGATTTTGTAAATATCTAAAACATTCTTCATTCCAGCAAATCTATTTTCAAGTTGCGATGATATTGTATCTATCATCGGGTAAAAAAGTATTGACCCGGAAACGTTGTTCGGGATCAGTAAATCTTTCATCTTGTGACAATTCATCAAAGTGAGACTTGACTGTACGTGTTCTTTTGTCTGAAAACTTTTTCTCTATTTTTCTATTTTTCGCAAATTCTGAAACGTCTACTAGTAAATGATTGAAAATTTTCCCGCAAGCATTTTATACTATGTAAAGCATTTTGAAGCTGATCTTGTGCAAAAAGAAGATTGATTTTTTCAGAATGCAATGCTAGATTTTTCTGTTTTAAGTATGATTTGGCTGAAACATTTAACTACAAAATTTTTTTTTCCCCTGCCAGGAGGACCCCATTGTAATTTCGGCCCTGGTAAGGATTACTATAACTCTATAAAAGAAGCTAAGATTCTTGTTTAATTTCTATTTGAATTTCGGGTGCAAGAGAAAATTTTCGAAAATCGCCGATTTGTAACGCCCTCTAAAATTTTTTTCAAATTACATTAAATGTCTTAAATATGTTCCAATTTCTTCTTTCATTTAAATATCTTGCACAATCCAGGTTTTAAAGCAGTTTTTGTGATTTTCATAACATATCCCAGTTTTGGAGGCTATTATTAGAATTTTTGCCTATACATATAACGGGGAGTTTCGAGAATTTTATCACTATTCACCTGTTCTTGTTTCAAGCTTTGAGATTACATATGTAAAACACACGAATTGTAGGTGAAAATATCTTTTTTAATGACAATAGAAGGAGAAATTCGTGTTTGGGTACTACAAAAGTATTTTTCCTTGAATAGATTTTTGTAGATTTCGGGATATCTACACACAGAAAAATATGACCAGTAAATTGAGAGGAATAGTACTAAGTTTCATAGGTCCCCTTGTATCAAATGTTCTTAAAAACATTTTTAAAAAACTCTTCTTAATTTTAGTAGTTTTCTTAAAACTAAAATTAATAAAATTTCTTGTCTAAAAACAAAAAAATATTTCGATTCGGCAGGATTCAAACCCGGGCCATTCAGATTGCTAGCCGAGCTCGCCAATATGCCATGTCGAGTTAAACCAGAACTGAAGGAAAAATTTCATTTAAGTTCAAAAAACGAAAATATGCAAAACAATTCTCATTCCTAAAAAACAAAATTTGTTTGACTTTAATTTTATAAATGAATAAAATCCGTGGCTTTCGGTTCGGCGAACATGGCGTCACGGGTGAGCACATGACTAGAAATCGAGAATTCCCAGGTTCAAATCCCATACAGAACAGTTCAAAATAGAATAAATATGATATCATATTAATAAAAATAAATATATAAACAAGAAATATATAAAATATACCCATAAAAACAAGCAAAAGTAAGAGAAGGGGGCACGAAGGAGGGAGGTGTACCCCCAATAAATGTAAAAGATTTTTTAATTAAATAAAAATATTTAAGAAGAAATTTTTTTAAAACTATTGGGAAATCTTATTAAATATATTTAAAAAGAAAATCTACTTATTTTTAAGAAGATATCTCCTTGGCTAAAAACCATAGAGAAATCTTTTTAACTTTGTTATAGTTTAGTCGGATTTTATGTGCCTTTTTGGCTGTGTGTAGCTTTAGTGAACCCCTTTTAGTGGAATGAGAAATAGCTACCGTTGATATCAATGTCGAGAAACGGCCAGTCGAAAAGGTGTTATGGCACCGGTAAATCTAGGTCCCCCAAAAGACCAAAACTTTTTCGCAAACGTGGGCCATTTTTTTGAGTTTGGTTTTCAAAGATTATAAATTATATTTTATAATATAAGTAAGGCAACCGAAAATATTTAAATTCAACACCTTGATGTATGATTTTCAATATATCACTGTATGTATTTTTAAGCCTTTACTAATGGACCTTAATTAAGACACTAAAAATATGAACACAGCTCCTTAAAACATTTCTCAAAACGTTCTTAAATAGACATAGCCATAAGAACAAACGGATATCTGACTGCCAGAATTATTCTTAATAGTGGGATTCAAGCAGGTGTGCAATTTTTGCACCCTCGCAAATTTTGCGTTTGTGCAAATTTGTTTCTATGGAAAAAAAAATTCAGCGGCCAGGCAAATATTGCACATCGATTTTGATGGGCAAAATTTGTGCCATGTTATCGCACAAGATTTTCACTTGTTTTTCGCAGGGTCGTTTATACAAAAGGGCAAAATTTGCACACTTCAATTTCCACAGCTGCTTGAATACCACTAATATTTATAAGCATACTTTTGGATGCTGAATTTAAATATTTTCAGCCGCTTTAATTATAAGTTACTCGTCCCGCCCCCAAAATAAGTAAAAAGTTATTTAAACTTTGTCTCTAGTATAAAAATTTTATTTCAAGGACTTTTGTTCTAAAATTATGTTTAAACATTTCTCCGAAGGCTTTTACTAACCTTCCAAGATAAGTTTATTCTCAAAAGTTTCCAAAAAAAAAAACTTACATCAACACTCTAAATTGATAAAAGTTCAAATAAAAAATAAAAATAAAAATAAGACTCCTGCAAAGCGCCACCGAAGGCTGTCGCCCGCAACCATTTTGTTTTTTAGTTGAACAACAAAAAGACACAAGTTTTGCAGAGTCACCAGAACTGAGGATGTCGAAAGTAAAAGGGAATAACTTCATAGGTAATGAAACGCAGACGAGACGAAGCACGACCTGGGGGGGTGATGTAGAAGTGAGAGCTTTGCAAAAACTTTAACTTGTATTCCAGCCCCTCGAACATTGGCTCTTAAGTATATGTCGTAGAAGGCAAAAATCCGGATAACAAATCGTACAAAGTAAAAAAATGTTTCTATGCGGCACGAAAAAAAAATCGGCATTCATTAACTACAGTCATGTACGAACCACCCCCACACATCACACCCACAACCTCATACTTACGTGTGTACGCGCGGAGCACTACACAGCTCCAACCGAATGCCCATAAAACGCCATATTTGCACACCATACTGGAAATTACTATTCAACAAAAATCTTCTATGCACATATGGATTTAAATGCAAGGACCTGACAGTACGAAGTACAAAAGGACAAAGGAGCTAAAAAGGACTGCGACGACTACTTTTGCCGCTGTTTCTGTCATTTATTTTCGTATTATCATAATGAGTTCTCGTATATTTTTATGGACGCCTTACGTCCCCCACGTGTCAAGCAAAAGGGACAGAGATAGAGATAGAGAGAGAGGAAGAGGGAGAGTGCGATTGTACGCAATGCCTTCAAGCCTTCGAAGCATCGTTTGGGCATGAGTCTTTGTCACCCGATAATGTTGCCGTTTTTACTGATATTTTTCGAATACATTTTTCGAGCAGAGCGTACAGCGAATTTAGTGCTAAAAAGCAAGTTGCAAAAAGAAACGGGAAAGCAAGGAAAAAAACAAAATAAAATGAAATAAAAGTAATGGTTGCGAATAGCATCAGGCAGGCGGCAATGTTCTTAAATTATAGCCTCTCCGACCTCGCGTTGTGATACAGCACTACCACGTCCGCTTCCACCACCGCCACATTCCATTTTAGTTGTTAGTTTCACCCCTCCATGTTTGCCAAATTCAGTTGATGGCGGATCGTATCGTTTTTTTCTCCCTTTTTTTTGTTTTTGTTCAACTTTCTTCTTTTTTTCTTCCTCTTAACAAAGTGCAAAGGGTGTTTGCACAGTTCGCAGGATTCATCAATTGGAATCAACCTTTGCAGCGGGTGTGGGTGGAAAGTGACTTTTCTGGTTTTCAACATTTTGCAGCAAGATTTCGTGATTTTGCCGAAGAAGGGAGCTCTTTGAATCAAAAATTTGGCAGCCAATCATTTGAAATTAAAAAAATAAAATTTTTTCATCTGGGTATATAAAAAGGGAACATAGAGCAATCGAATATTTTGTCATAACCTGTTACTATTACAAAGACCCAGAAATATCAGAGATGGCCACGGGCCTCAATTTTAAGACCTGAAAAGGTCCGAGCCAGAACAAAATTTTTAAGGCCCAGACCGGCTCGACCTGTGCCGCTGGAAAAAATAGGTTCCTTTGACCCCTGAATTTAGATGTTGTTATGAATCTATCCTACGTAGGATAGATAGATACTGAACAGTACTATATAAGATTATCAAATATGTAGGCTCTTTCTAGTTTGATTTCATATATAATGTAGGTTACTTACATATGTACTAATTACTTTATTGTACAACGGTGATATGACTGCATAAAAGTGCACAATGAAGTTCGCAAAGAAAAAATAGAGGATATAAAAATGGACAGAGAGAGAACAGATGTACAGAGGACAGAATATTACAGTTATTACTTATTGCCATCTTAAAGTGCCTTAAATTCCTTATGGTCCTAACACTAGGAAGTAATGCTTACACGATGCCAGCTATTGTCAATTATGTATGTTGTCAAGAATAATAGCATTGCCCAGTAGTCAGCGGAGCCACCACAACACTAGCGATTTCACTAGTAACTGGGTGTTCGGGGATCAGTCCCTTTCCTATCCAAGACGCTGGCGAATTTAACATTACGATCTCATTGCCGGGGACAGGTCGTCCTTTTATGCGCCACCTTTAACCAGTCATTTCGCTAGCGAAAAGGGGCAGGAAAATGGCCTAGCACAAGCGACTGAGAAAAAAGAAAAATTTCATTTTTTGTTTTGAATTTTTTTAATTTATTTTATTAATTTTATTAATTATTATATTTTTTTGTTTATCTATTTTTTATTTTAAATCTTTTTTATCTTCTTCTCTTGAAATTTTCTCGCCTCCACCGAGCCTCGAACCGCTGACCACCAGATCGCTGGGCGAACGCCTTAACCATTACGCTAAACGAACGAATTTAATTTCTTGGTCAAAATGCTCACTTGAGTTTAGCGTTGCTCAGATTTTGGGAAACGTATTTAACGAATTTTTTCACTCCAAAAATTGTTTACTTGAAAATGAACAATTAAAAAAAAAAAAAAAATAAAACCTTAAAAATTTAGGGAAAATGTTTGTCTTCCAAAATAACTGAACTATGAACAAAAAAAAAATCTAATTTATAAAAAAAGTAAAAAATTTAGGAAAAATTCTCGCCGCCCGCAGGGATTGAACCCCGAACCTCCCGGCTTTCTAGTCATAGTTTGAACCACTGCGCTATCGAACGCTTGACGGGTAAATTATCAGAATGCGACGTAAAAGCAGACAACAGCAAAAACAATCATACGCAGCGAATAGGGAAATGTGAGCTCTTTCTACTCTTTCAGGTTCATGTGGTAGGTGAAATGGCTAGTCATCAAGGACACTTTGGCATGTCACAAATATCGGGGGCGACCTACTGACTACTGGGTGGCGCTTAATGGCAAGCAATAAGTATTGGAATATTTATAAGTAATAAAAGAAAATGGATAAATATTTAAGGCAAGCGATACACTATAGCATGATTGCATGCAACACAATTGCCGACAATCCATTCCGTGCAATCAAAAAAGGCCGGTTTGTTTAGGTAGGTAGGTAGGTTGAAGTGGCTGCCACTTAGGCCGTTAATCGGCCCATTGTGATACCAAGGAGGTTTTCTTGTGTTTGTGTGAGTGTTTGTCTTTTTATGTAGTGTGCCCCTAACATGCGATTTTTTGAAAAACCAGTGCTAGGCTTGGAACATTACACTCCGTTTCGCCTGTGCCGGGAATCGAACCTCGGACCCTGGGATCAAGAGCATAGCACGCATCCCCTACGCTATCCCAGAGCCACCGGTTTGTTTAGACTACACAGTAAAAACTAAAGTTTAAATTTAATACCATTTTGGTTTTTATATAGAACAATGCCAAACAGGAATTAAATTAAAACCTTTTTGGTTTAAATAAAAAAAGAGAAAAAATTGAGAATTTTTCATATGAATAATAAAAAAAACAAGTAAAGAAGTTTACATCGGCAAAGCCGATTGCACACATACCTTTTCCTCAGCCTAAAATATGTTAAAACATTACCTTAACGAATATTCTTGCCGTTTTCGTTGTTCTAGCTTGGATATCTATTTATACCTTATCTGTACTTCGATTTAGCTTCTAAAACTCGAGATTATTATTAAGCAAAAAAATTTCGCGAATAGTGGTCATGGTCAAATTTTAACCGTTAGAGGACAATATGTCTAGCTGCGAAATACTCAATTCAAAATAGTGAAAATCAAATTTTTGCGAATTTCGCGAATGGTGGTCATGATCAAATTTTAACCCTTAGAGGACATTTTGTTTAGCTGCGAAATACTCAATTCAAAATAGTGAAAATCAAATTTTTGCGAATTTCGCGAATGGTGGTCTTGATAAATTTTTAACCGTTAGAGGACATTTTGTTTAGCGCGAAATATTCAATTCAAAATAGTGAAAATCAAATTTTTGCGAATTTCGCGAATGGTGGTTTGATAAAATTTTTAACCCTTAGAGGACATTTTGTTTAGCTGCGAAATATCAATTCAAAATAGTGAAAATCAAATTTTTGCGAATTTCGCGAATGGTGGTTTTGATAAATTTTTAACCCTTAGAGGACATTTTGTTTAGCTGCGAAATATTCAATTCAAAATAGTGGAAAATCAAATTTTTGCGAATTTCGCGAATGGTGGTTTGATCAAATTTTAACCCTTAGAGGACATTTTGTTTAGCGCGAAATACTCAAATTCAAAATAGTGGAAAATCAAATTTTTTGCGAATTTCGCGAATGGTGGTCTTGATCAATTTTAACCCTTAGAGGACATTTTGTTAGCGCGAAATACTCAATTCAAAATAGTGGAAATCAATTTTTTGCGAATTTCGCGAATGGTGGTCTTGATAAATTTTAACGTTAGAGGACATTTTGTTTAGCGCGGAAATAATCAAATTCAAAATAGTGGAAAATCAATTTTTTGCGAATTTCGCGAATGGTGGTTTGATCAAATTTTAACCCTTAGAGGACATTTTGTTTAGCTGCGAAATACTCAATTCAAAATAGTGAAATCAAATTTTTGCGAATTTCGCGAATGGTGGTCTTGATCAAATTTTAACCCTTAGAGGACATTTTGTTTAGCAGCGAAATACTCAAATTCAAAATAGTGGAAATCAATTTTTTGCGAATTTCGCGAATGGTGGTCTTGATCAAATTTAAACCTTAGAGGACATTTTGTTTAGCTGCGAAATACTCAATTCAAAATAGTGGAAATCAATTTTTTGCGAATTTCGCGAATGGTGGTCTTGATCAAGTTTTAAACCGTTAGAGGACATTTTGTCTAGCAGCGAAATACTCAAATTCAAAATAGTGGAAATCAATTTTTTGCGAATTTCGCGAATGGTGGTCTTGATCAAATTTTAACCCTTAGAGGACATTTTGTTTAGCTGCGAAATACTCAATTCAAAATAGTGGAAATCAATTTTTTGCGAATTTCGCGAATGGTGGTCTTGATCAAATTTTAACCCTTAGAGGACATTTTGTTTAGCAGCGAAATACTCAATTCAAAATAGTGGAAATCAATTGTTTGCGAATTTCGCGAATGGTGGTCTTGATCAAGTTTTAACCGTTAGAGGACATTTTGTTTAGCTGCGAAATACTCAATTCAAAATAGTGGAAATCAATTTTTTGCGAATTTCGCGAATGGTGGTCTTGATCAAGTTTTAACCGTTAGAGGACATTTTGTCTAGCAGCGAAATATTCAATTCAAAATAGTGGAAATCAATTTTTTGCGAATTTCGCGAATGGTGGTCTTGATAAATTTTAACCCTTAGAGGACATTTTGTTTAGCTGCGAAATACTCAATTCAAAATAGTGAAATCAATTTTTTGCGAATTTCGCGAATGTGGTCTTGATCAAATTTTAACCCTTAGAGGACATTTTGTTTAGCTGCGAAATACTCAATTCAAAATAGTGAAAATCAAATTTTTGCGAATTTCGCGAATGGTGGTCTTGATCAAGTTTTAACCGTTAGAGGACATTTTGTTTAGCTGCGAAATACTCAATTCAAAATAGTGGAAAATCAATTTTTTGCGAATTTCGCGAATGGTGGTCTTGATCAATTTTAAACCCTTAGAGGACATTTTGTTTAGCGCGAAATATTCAATTCAAAATAGTGAAAATCAAATTTTTTGCGAATTTCGCGAATGGTGGTCTTGATAAATTTTTAACCCTTAGAGGACATTTTGTTTAGCTGCGAAATATTCAATTCAAAATAGTGAAAATCAAATTTTTGCGAATTTCGCGAATGGTGGTCTTGATCAAATTTTAACCCTTAGAGGACATTTTGTTTAGCTGCGAAATACTCAATTCAAAATAGTGGAAATCAATTTTTTGCGAATTTCGCGAATGGTGGTCTTGATCAAATTTTAACCCTTAGAGGACATTTTGTTTAGCAGCGAAATACTCAATTCAAAATAGTGGAAATCAATTGTTTGCGAATTTCGCGAATGGTGGTCTTGATCAAGTTTTAACCGTTAGAGGACATTTTGTTTAGCTGCGAAATACTCAATTCAAAATAGTGGAAATCAATTTTTTGCGAATTTCGCGAATGGTGGTCTTGATCAAGTTTTAAACCGTTAGAGGACATTTTGTCTAGCAGCGAAATATTCAATTCAAAATAGTGGAAATCAATTTTTTGCGAATTTCGCGAATGGTGGTCTTGATAAATGTTTAACCCTTAGAGGACATTTTGTTTAGCTGCGAAATATTCAATTCAAAATAGTGAAAATCAAATTTTTGCGAATTTCGCGAATGATGGTATTGATAAAATTTTAACCCTTAGAGGACATTTTGTTTAGCTGCGAAATACTCAATTCAAAATAGTGAAAATCAAATTTTTGCGAATTTCGCGAATGGTGTTCTTGATAAATTTTTAACCCTTAGAGGACATTTTGTTTAGCTGCGAAATATTCAATTCAAAATAGTGGAAATCAATTTTTTGCGAATTTCGCGAATGAGTGGTATTGATCAAATTTTAACCCTTAGAGGACATTTTGTTTAGCTGCGAAATACTCAATTCAAAATAGTGAAAATCAAATTTTTTGCGAATTTCGCGAATGGTGGTCTTGATCAAGTTTTAACCGTTAGAGGACATTTTGTCTAGCAGCGAAATACTCAATTCAAAATAGTGGAAATCAAATTTTTTGCGATTTTCGCGAATGGTGGTCTTGATAAATTTTTAACCGTTAGAGGACATTTTGTTTAGCTGCGAAATATTCAATTCAAAATAGTGAAAATCAAATTTTTGCGAATTTCGCGAATGATGGTATTGATAAAATTTTAACCCTTAGAGGACATTTTGTTTAGCTGCGAAATACTCAATTCAAAATAGTGAAAATCAAATTTTTGCGAATTTCGCGAATGGTGTTCTTGATAAATTTTTAACCCTTAGAGGACATTTTGTTTAGCTGCGAAATATTCAATTCAAAATAGTGGAAATCAATTTTTTGCGAATTTCGCGAATGATGGTATTGATCAAATTTTAACCCTTAGAGGACATTTTGTTTAGCTGCGAAATACTCAATTCAAAATAGTGAAAATCAAATTTTTGCGAATTTCGCGAATGGTGGTCTTGATCAAGTTTTAACCGTTAGAGGACATTTTGTCTAGCAGCGAAATACTCAATTCAAAATAGTGGAAATCAATTTTTTGCGAATTTCGCGAATGGTGGTCTTGATAAATTTTTAACGCTTAGAGGACATTTTGTTTAGCTGCGAAATATTCAATTCAAAATAGTGAAAATCAAATTTTTGCGAATTTCGCGAATGATGGTATTGATCAAATTTTAACCCTTAGAGGACATTTTGTTTAGCTGCGAAATACTCAATTCAAAATAGTGAAAATCAAATTTTTGCGAATTTCGCGAATGGTGGTCTTGATCAAGTTTTAACCGTTAGAGGACATTTTGTCTAGCAGCGAAATACTCAAATCAAAATAGTGGAAATCAATTTTTTGCGAATTTCGCGAATGGTGGTCTTGATCAAATTTTAACCCTTAGAGGACATTTTGTTTAGCTGCGAAATACTCAATTCAAAATAGTGGAAATCAAATTTTTGCGAATTTCGCGAATGGTGGTCTTGATCAAGTTTTAACCGTTAGAGGACATTTTGTCTAGCAGCGAAATACTCAAATCAAAATAGTGGAAATCAATTTTTTGCGAATTTCGCGAATGGTGGTCTTGATCAAATTTTAACCCTTAGAGGACATTTTGTTTAGCTGCGAAATACTCAATTCAAAATAGTGGAAATCAAATTTTTGCGAATTTCGCGAATGGTGGTCTTGATCAAGTTTTAACCGTTAGAGGACATTTTGTCTAGCAGCGAAATACTCAAATCAAAATAGTGGAAATCAATTTTTTGCGAATTTCGCGAATGGTGGTCTTGATCAAATTTTAACCCTTAGAGGACATTTTGTTTAGCTGCGAAATACTCAATTCAAAATAGTGGAAATCAATTTTTTGCGAATTTCGCGAATGGTGGTCTTGATCAAATTTTAACCCTTAGAGGACATTTTGTTTAGCAGCGAAATACTCAATTCAAAATAGTGGAAATCAATTGTTTGCGAATTTCGCGAATGGTGGTCTTGATCAAGTTTTAACCGTTAGAGGACATTTTGTTTAGCTGCGAAATACTCAATTCAAAATAGTGGAAATCAATTTTTTGCGAATTTCGCGAATGGTGGTCTTGATCAAGTTTTAACCGTTAGAGGACATTTTGTCTAGCAGCGAAATACTCAATTCAAAATAGTGGAAATCAATTTTTTGCGAATTTCGCGAATGGTGGTCTTGATAAATTTTTAACCCTTAGAGGACATTTTGTTTAGCTGCGAAATATTCAATTCAAAATAGTGAAAATCAAACTTTTGCGAACTTCGCGAATGGTGGTCATGGTCAAATTTTAACCTTAAGTGACGACTTTATTTGGCGGCAAAATACACAATCAGAAGAAGCAAAAAAAAATCATTTTTGTATACAGATATGAGAATAAGAGAAAGAGTGTTTTTTTTCTAATGTGTAGGATGATGACCATAGTTATAGCGATGTCGCAATTTTTTTTCAGCGAAAGCTTAAGTCTACATGGTAGCTATACACACACCAAATTTCAATAAGCTGGGATGTATAGTAAAAAAGTTATCCAGGAAAAACCTTAAAAATCGTGGTTTTTGAAACTTCTGAACCACTTCCCACGACCCAAGGAGGGACTACGAAAACAATTTTTATGCAGTTTTTCGGACATTTACCTGGTTCATGTCCATGCCGAATTTCAATATGATATCTTTCATGGCTTAGGAGTTAATTACGAAAAACTAAAGTGTGACCGACAGACAGACAGACAGACAGACAGACAGACAGACAGACAGACAGACAGACAGACAGACAGACATGGCTAGATCGACTCCTCTTGTCACCCTGATCAAGAATATATATATATGTCTATATCTATCGCGACTCCTTTGGTATGTTACATACTCCGAGCCAAACTTAATATACCCTTTCCTTCGGAAAAGGTATAATTATGTGTAGACTCTACAGTGTAGAGTCTACACTGTAGAGCGAAAAGAAATGAGAGATATTGCCTCACAATCTGATGTCGGTGAGTTCAATCCCCGGTCAGGCGAGCGTCATTTTTTTTTTTTTTGAGGAATAAGTAGGTAATAATTATAAATAAGAATAAAAATTTAAGAGGAATAAAAAGCTTGCAACCAATCTTTTTATGAAAAAAAAAGAGATTCCAGCAGAAGAACCTCTCATAGGAATTCTTGAAACAGCATGACGGACAGACAAACATTTTTGAAGGTAGTCGAGATACTTCAAACTTTATCGCTGGCAACTATGTATGGCTATGTCTTCTCCTTCCCGAGTACATCAATTTATCCTACTTCCAAGTTCAAAATTTAGTTTACTTTTTTCTAAGCCCCACTATTTTTCCACAATTTCTTTTGCCTGCGACAGGGTTCGAACTCGGACCTTTCAGAATACGAGGCAAAAACGCTTCCACTGCGCTAACAAGCGATATTATTCGCACGTACTAGATTTATTATATCAACGTTCGATAAAATCGAACTATAGACGCCTCGTATGTTTGTACGAAAGCTATGTAATCGCGAGAACAATTTGAGAATTTGAGAATTTTGTTCGTTTTTGAGATCTTTTAAAACCAAAAAGTATTAAAATAAAACTTTTTGGTATTGAAATTCAAATTTAATACTAAAAAGTTTTAATTTTATACCGATTGGTTTTAATTTTAAACCTATAGTTTTTACTGTGTACGTGCAATAAATTACGTGAAATTGGGCGGGGAGTGGATTTCATGCAAGTTACGCGCATATTGCTTGCAATCGTTGCATGTACCATGGATTATTTTAAGGCGGCCGCTCTGGCCGCTCTAGCCACTCTTAATGTAAAATTGGCCACTCTAAATCACAGAATTGGACGCTCTTAAAATATAATTTCGTAATGAAAACTCGTCGGAAATATGACAAAAATTCTTTCTCTCTTTCTTACGGCAGCGTGAAGCGGTCAATAGCGATAAAAGTGGTACAAACGATTACTTTATAATCAGCGATTATTAATCATCCCTTCGCTTGTGTTAACGATAGTATGTGTGAAAGCCGGAATTTTTTGGTTTTTGGTCCATAACTCGAAAAATTTTCAAAAAACCCCCCCAAATATTTTTTGGATACTGTCTCAAAATTGATTAATCTACCACTCTTGCGAATATCAGAACTACCAGAGCATTATTTCTCTGGCTGCATCCCTGATTCAAGTTATGAAACGAAAAGACTGCAAAATGTACACATATTAGCGATCGAGACATTTGCTGTTGATGTACATTAGTTCTAAGTAATAACACTTTTTAAAACAGAATGTTTTGTTTATGTTTCTTTTCCTTTTTAGTCAACGACACATTTATGTTCCTTATTTTTATTAAAATAAAATACCGTTTAAGTATGTACAAAATTTATGAAAAAAAAAATGCATTAAAACCTATATTAAAAAAGGTCCGCTCTTAATTTTTCTTAAAATAATCTATGGCATGTACTGTATACACACTTGCTGCACTGTACTATACTACAAGCAACATCGACGCAGGCAATTAAAAAGTTTTTGAATTTTTGACATTTGTGTTATTGGAACTTTCAAGAAAAATTAAAAAACAAGTATATTCAAACAATTCCTATGAATAATATAAATACTTCCATCGTAGCTTGCCTTTTGTTGAAATTACTGTTGAAAAAGAGAAGGAGGCGATTGAATCCACAACGAATTCGCAAGGAATGAGTGCATACAACCATATCTTTTTTAGGCACCCCTTTGGCCATGTATGGTACCTCCAGTAACAATCTTTTTTTTGCAATTGCTGCTTCGTGGGCCCGCAATACATGTCCATACCATCGGAGTCGTGCTTTTCTCATTTCCGCAGTAGGCGCAACATCTTATTTGGAAAGAATCGTATCATATCCGATATTTTCGAAACACGAGATCCCGAAACACTTTTTAAACGCGAAGTGCGCAATCTAGTTTGCTATCATTCTGAACTGACAGTGCTCGTTTTTTTTTTCAAACGTTTTTCATTGCATGCAAACGATTGCTCAATTCCAACGAGTTGGAAATGCGCAACGGGCAACACGCAATCAGCAAAATCATCAAAAGCGTATACACTGCGTGCAATAATTCCATGCAATAGTTGCATGCAATATTGCTCGCAATCTGAATATTTTCAAAAACGGA
>CM035809.1:2030364-2041493 GCA_020466095.1 Chlorops oryzae | reverse complement strand
GAGGAAATAGATGTCATAGACGAAAATCCTCAACGTGGTCGAGAAAAACCAACACTTCTTCGAACCGGAAATCCAGGCAGACCGAAGAAGCAATATCATGTATTGAACTCTATGATCAAAGCAACTGATGTAGTTGTGCCAAACACGTTGAAAGAAAGTGTATACAGGGGCAAATGGTGGGAAGCCATGGAAACGGAATATGCATCACTCATATCTAACCAAAAGTTGAGCTCATGTGACCTACTAAAAGGTGCCTCTTGTGTAGGATGCAAATGGGTATATTCTATAAATCAGGATAAAAATGGAAATGTTGAGCGATTTAAGGCAAGATTGGTCGCAAAGGGTTGCAGTCAGCGTTATGGGATGAACTATACTGAAAAATTTTCACCGGTCGTACGCTATGACAATAAGAATGATATTCGCATAAGCAGCAGAATTCGTGATGCATCTGCATCATATTGATATATTAGGTGTAGTAAAAAGAAATCCATTATTTTTCCAATAGATGGCGTTATTTATCTGTATCTCGCGTTGTATAAGTCCGATCGTGTTCCGCTAGGGGGCATTAAAAAGATTACAGTTCCTACTAAAAAAGCTTTTTTGACACTTTTTTGATTGATTGATTCAATTTTGTTTGAGAGCTTGTCAAAGATGGACATCAACAAAGAGAAAATTCGCTACATTTTACAGTTTTTCTTCGATAAGGGAGAAAACGCAAGCCAGGCGGCTGAAAATGTGAATAGCGTTTATGGACCTGATACTGTAACAGCCAATCATGCGCAATTTTGGTTTCGTCGATTCCGTTCCGGTAACTTCGATGTCAAGGATGCACCACGCACTGGAAGGCCAATTGTCGAAAATGTCGATAAAATCATGGAAATTATCGAGTCCGACCGTCATGTTAGCACTGTTTCGATTGCAAAAGATCTAAAGATTGCACAAAAAACCGTTTGGAACCATTTGAATAAGGCTGGATACACAAAGAAGCTCGATTATTGGTTGCCACACGAGTTAACGCAAAAAAAACCTCATAGACCGAATTTCCATCTGCGAATCGCTGCTGAACCGCAACAAAATCGACCCATTTCTGAAGCGGTTGGTGACTGGTGATGAAAAGTGGGTCACTTACGACAACGTCAAGCGAAAAAGGTCGTGGTCGAAACACGGTGAACCGGCGGAAACGGTGGCCAAGCCAGGATTGACGGCCAGGAAGTTTTGCTGTGTGTTTGGTGGGATTGACAGGGAATTATCTACTATGAGCTGCTCCCATACGGCAAAACTCTTAACTCGGAACTCTACTGTCAACAATTGGACCGTCTGAAGGAAGCAATCGCCCATAAGCGGCCATCTTTGGCTAATAGGAGAGGAATTGTGTTTCCATCAGGACAACGCCAGGCCACACACATCGATAGTGACTCGCCAGAAGCTCCGGGAGTTTGGTTGGGAGGTTCTTCTGCATCCACCTTATAGTCCGGACCTGGCACCAAGTATTTACCATCTGTTCCTGTCCATGGCGAACAATTTTGCTGGTGAAACATTCGCTTCAAGAGAGGCTTCTGAAATTCGACTGTCTCAATTTTTTGCTAATAGGAACGAGGGCTTCTATGAGAGAGGCATAATGAAATTACTTTTAAAATGGCAACAAGTTATCGAACAAAACGGCGCATATTTGACCTAAATCGGGTCATTCTAACTATCTTAAATAAAGCCCTTAATTTAATGCAAAAATAATGGATTTCTTTTTACTACACCTAATATGTACAGCTTACTTAAATAGCAATCTAACGGACACTGTATATATGAAGCAGCCTGAACCATTCGTAAATACGCAGTCCCCAAAGAAGGTTTTGAAGCTACAAAATGCAATTTATGGACTTAAACAGTCAAGACGTGCTTGGAATCACAAGCTTGAAAAAAAATCGGATATATTAAGTGCACTAGTGAGCCTTGCTTATATAAGAAACACACTTCAGGTAATTTCAACCTTATTGCCTTTTATGTGGATGATATCATTATAGGAAGTACATCTAAAGGTGAATTAGAAGAAACAAAAGCGTCAATTACGAGTTATTTTAAATGTGTGGATAAAGGTCCACTACAACACTTGCTGGGATTTGAAGTTGATCGAGAAGGCCAGACAGGAGTCATACCTGTTGGTCAGAGTCAGCATATTCGCGAAGTTTTGGAAGAATATAATATGATCGATTACCGATCTGTCGCAACGCCATTGGATACAGGTTTTGTGTTGTAAGATAGCAACGACGAAAATGAATCAGTAGACGCAACGGCTTGCCAATCATTAATTAGAAACTTTATATATAGCTATATGTACAAGGCCGGACATAATGTACAGTAAATGCAGATTATCGCAGTGGAATAAGAATCCTAAAATGAAACACATGAAAAGGAGCAAAACATGTATTACGATATTAATCTGGCACGGTTGATAAGAAATTACATTACAAGAAATGTGTAAAGCTCTTGAAGGATTTGTTGATGCTGATTGGCAGGCGATACATCGGACAGAAAATCATATGCGGGGTAAACATATTCTTAGCTGGGAGTGCATTCTCCTAGGGGGCTAAAAGAGAAATCACAGTAACTTTAAGCAGCACAGAAGCAGAATATATTGCACTTACGGAAGCTGCTAAAGAAGGAGTCTATATAAGAAAACATTTAATGGAGAGCGAGTTGTTTAAGGAGTTAAAACCAACTACACTACACAGCGACCATATAAGCGCTCAAAAACTTGCTATGAATGAGGTATACCATAGTCGAACAAATCACATTGATGTTAGGTATCATTATATAAGAACTGTTTTAAATGAAAAACAAATCGAACTAAAATACATTTCAACCGATGATATGATTGCTGACGGCTTAGCAAAAATATTGCAAAAGAACAAACATATGACGTTTTTAAACAAATTTTGGGTCTATGTTAATTCAGATAATAATAGTTTTTAATATATGGATTAAGGGAAGTGTTGATTTTACAATCCATATAGTTGCCTTTGAACTTTGAATTTTGAGTTAACAAGTTTTAAATTTTTAGAAACAAAAAATAGAGAATAAAAAAACCTTTTGAATAAATATATTTTTCGTACTTTAATTACAAAGGATATTTCCCACAAGTGCAAAACAACTGCTCAATAAGGGGATCTTATCGATTTTATGGGGTCATATTTTCTGTGTGAAGAGTTTCCATATTAATTTAATAACGTTTCTTATTGATTCAATAGATAGCAACTTTAATTTCAACGCAATTCACGAATTAATATGAAAAAAAACTCAAACCAATATGGCTCAACTTCAAATCAATGTTACTTTAACATACTCCACGAAATATATGGAAACTACATCAAATCAAAGTTGGAAATTGTTATTTGTGTCATCAATAGCAACATAACGAATTTGAAAAGGCACATGCAGACAAAGCATTTAGAATTGATGCAGGACTTCGAAGAAAGGATGTGCATGCAAAGCAGCAACGTCAACGAAAACGACAAAAAAAAAATTATATTTAAGGTCGAACTTTCACGGAAGGACGTAATTAATACGTGTGTGGGCGTGTTACTGATGATTCACTGCCCCTGTCGATTTTCGACTCTTCATTTTTCCAAGCACCTACAAATCCTTTGTTCCATGGTGTCAATATGTCAGGAGTCACCTCTCGAAATGTAATGGACCTTGTGCGAGAAAAATGTGCAGAAATCAAAGGGAAAAATGATAATATTTTGCGTGGCAAACTAATATCTTTTAAAATAGACTCAAATAATAGATCGAGGTCAGAAGAAGACATACTGCTGAAAACTTGAAGCAGGAAGTCGAAAATGTGCTTCGAAGTTTCAACATTTTATGAAATCAAATATATTCGGTGACAACTGACAATGGCTGAAATATGGTAAAGGCTGTGGAACTTTTGTCTGACGCATGCTATGATGAAGACCAACAAGAAAAGGAGCAAGAGGCCAGCCATGAAAATGAAAATACGGAAGGTATTTTGAATATTGCTGAAGTTGTGGGAGTCTTATCCATTAAATGTGCCGCACACACACTTCAGCTAGCGGTGAAGGATTTTTCGTCGGAATTCAAAGAAATAACGGTCAAAGTACGAGCATTATTGAAATTTTAAGAACCACAGCGTTCCGGTAAGCCTGATCGTTCTAAATTCTGAAATTATATTAATTTTATTTCCATTTTTTAATTTATAGATATGAATAAGAACGTTTGAATTATTTAAAGCCCACAATTGATGTCACCACTCGTTGGAATTCGACCTACAATATGATGAAAAGACATTTAAATTTAAAGGATTTTTGTGACAAACACGCGCTTACTCATAATCTTTGCGTACAAGATTGGACAGCGATTGCAACCATTGTGGCAGTTCTAGCACCCGTACATGTTTTGACCATGAAACTGCAAAAAACTCAATTACTGTTAGGTGACTTTTACAAATCTTGGCTCGAATTACATTTTCAACTTAAGGACATCAACAGCGAAAGCAGTCGAAAGCTTTTGTGTAATATCGAATCAAGACAGACAGGCTTACTGGAAATTAGCTAATGATAAGATTAGTCTTGTACCTCTTAATGTAATTAGCCAGACTGAATTGTTTGTAATTAACAAGCTATCTTAATGCGATCTTATCCAAATTAATAATTCATTTAATAAGCTTAATAGATTACACAGCTGCACAAAAAAAAATTGATGAAGAGTACTTTTGATGCGGCGTATCATTTTATATGTAATTTGGCATCGAGAATCCGAATCTGTAACCCGTTTAGTCAGATTGGCTCCAGCTGTCGAGAAAAAATTAAAAAAACCGTTATTTGTGAGAGTAGCTACGAAAAAAAAAATTTTTTTTAAGGGGGTGGTAGGGATCGGGGTAAGATGTATGTCAGAAGAAGGGGAATTTAAACCTCTACCCAATACTTTTTACTATTTAATTTTCCAAGGTGTACTTTTTGAAAAATTCAAAAAAAAATCGTTGCTTTTTTTTGAAAAAAATCACAATTTTCAGTTTTCCGTACTTACTATTTCATATTAAGAGCTACAAAAATGTCATTAAATATAAATTTATATATTTTTTATGAAAGCAAATTCTTTTCCCTTTAAAACGGTGTATTAAACAAACACATTCGTGTGCTCCTTCAATTGATATAATTATTTTTTAAATACCCAAGATATCGTACACGTAATAAATAACGTATACGTACTAGGGATGCCAGTCCCGGGATCCCGGGATTTTGACCTTTTTTTCATCACATTTCTTTTCTTCCACATTCAAACCTAAGCAAACCTAAACTTAACAAAATCCCTTTGTAATGAAGTGACATTTGATCTAAAGTAGAACAGGCATGCAACACTTATTTATGCAAGATAAACAGCTAACTCTATGTTCAGTTAAGCTTGTACTGCGCTGTCCAAATTTGAAGAAAGTCCATATTTATCCGACCATGAGCATTTACAGTAGAACATCATGTAAGTTGCAACTCAAAAAAATTTCTTACGTATTTTCCATGTTTGACTCCATTTCGAAAAACGACGCTACAATTAATAAGGACTCAATATCGAAAGAGTCAAAAAAAATTAAAGCCGTACCATGAGAAATGGCAAATTAATGGATGTTCCTTTTGAAGTACATATGCCATTCAATTCCGGGATTAGTCTCGAAAATCCCGGGATTTTTTTTTTAAGATCCCGAAATCCCGGGATTACAAAAATGACGAAAATTGGCATCCCGAATACGTACTGTTTACTTTATAACAGATACTTTACTTGCTTTTCATACTACATACATACTATATACAGTACTTCCCGCTTAATTGCAACTCGCTTAATTGAAAAACCCTTATAATTGCAATAAAATTTTTGCAATGAGTTTTCCCCATATAACGTAACATTAATTTCCCCGTTTATTTATCACACGCTTATTTGCCAAACTCTCTTAATTGCCACGGTTTTTAAAAACTACCAATTATAAGAGTACGAAAAAAACTCGCTTATCTGGCAACTATGAAAAATTCGATATCTAATTACGATTGAGTGACAATAAGTCCCAGATGCAAACGAAGCAGTCAAGGCAATTAATGTTTTAAGAGACTTTTTCCTACCTGTCGACAAATATTCTATTGAATTTGAAAGAATGAAAACAGACGTCTTGAAAACAATTGATAAAATCGGTCCAGTCTAAGATTACACACTTATTCTCTCGGGAAGACTGTTAGATAAATCCTACAAAGAAAAATATGTAAATACATATGTAAACAAATATGTACATTTTAAGTTGTACTTAAACTCTATTAAATGCAATATACGGTCATTTAACCATATATTCGCTTATTTGAAATTATATTGCAACTATCCGAATACTCGGTTATTTGATATCCCCGCTTAGTTGCATAAAAAGTCGAGCAATTTTTGTGTGTCAATTAAGCGGGAAGTACTGTATATGCTTTGCGTTAACGAGCTCGTTTACACTCAAAAATTGATTGCACAACAGTATAATTCTCATTTGGTTTATAAGATTGGACATATAAGATGTTCATTTATCTCACAATTTTTAAGCATTGCGAAAGTAGTAACTTTAGGAAGGTGACAAAATTAATTCTGGGGCTACGTTCAAAAAATTTTCTCTCTGTGGCTATTAACTTTGAAATTGAAATAAATTTTACTGTATTTGTAATAATGACCAAAAATGCCGTAAAAAAAACGTAACAACTCTTTCTTAACAAAACTTAAATTAAATTGTATATTTAGCATGTAGGACTGTAGGTCTAACTGTCGACGTCGAAAGGCCTCTGCCGCTAATAAGAAACTCCCCATTAGGCAGGGATAGGAAACTCAACTCTTTCGAGAAATTCACCAAAAAGCTACCAACAAAAACCTTAAGCAGAAATAGGAAATTCAACTCTTTCGAGAAATTCACCAGAAAGCTACCAACAACAATACGGGCAGACAAAAAGTGGCACTATGATGCCACTTGCAAGAAAATTATAAAAGAAACACGGCGTCGGCTCTGTTTTTTATATTGCTTGAAAAGTTCATAATTGAAACTTTAATAAATATATTACGATATGTTTTTGCTTAATGTGCGCGAATGTTTTCATTTTGTAACAAATTTACATACATTTTTGACTACGGCTACGAATTTGATTGTACATAGAATTTAGTATTTTTGCTGAAACAGTGTGATCAAAAAGATTTGTAGACAGGGTAGGACTAAAAAAACAATTTATATTTCTCCTTGACATTGAGTTTCTTTGATTAGTTTTTATGTTTTTTCAAGCTTTTCATGGCATTTTATGAGTTTGGTAGATATTTTATATGTAATGTACTCGAAAATCGCCCAAAATTAAAAATAAAAGTGGCAATGCATTTCACCACAGCAGAGCTAAAGATTTCGCTGCCATTGCGTGCTTCTCTTTTCCTCATGCTATATGCGTATGTTGAAGCAGCGTAGCTCTAACACATTGCAGGGATAAGGAAGAAGAAGAGTTAGACCTATGGTCCTATATGATATTTAGACCAGAATATGATTTTTTTTTATACCCAGCATAAGCGGGGCATATTAGTTTTGTGCAAATCTTGTAACAGGGAGAATTAAGCTCCGGAAATATAGAAAAATATATATAGAAATGATCACGATCAAAAACTGAATCGATTTAGACATGTCCGTCTGTCCGTCCGTCCGTGGTCGGATCTCCTCCGAAACGGCTGAACTAATGAAATTTGGCACACATGTATATCGGGGTCCGAGTATGATCCTAAGTAAAAATGGAAGACATCCGCCCACTGCCACGCCCACCAATGAATTTATTGTGTTTTCAATAAAATGCTTGTAACTTGCGAACCACTCAACACATTCCATTGATATTTGGTGTGCTGGTAAACTACGAAAAGGGACATTTCCTGGAAAAAAATGGACGCCGCCCTACCCGAGCCACGCCCAAAAATAAGCCCAATAATAAGGGCTTATCGTAACTTGTGAAGTAAAAGGCGTAGAAGCTTCAAATTCGCAGCATAGGTTGACCAAGGCAAATGAAAGGTGTAGGAAGAAAAATGTATGTAGCCCGCCCACTGCCACGCCCACAAATAGAGAATTTTTATAACTTCCGAATTAAAAGGCGTAGAAGCTTCAAATTCTCAACATAGGTTCACCAAGGCGAATGAAATTTGTAGGAAAAAAATTTTTGTGGCCCGCCCACTGCCACGCCCACAAATGAAGATTTTTCGTAACTTCCGAAGTAAAAGGCGTAGAAGCTTCGAATTGGCAACATAGGTTCACCAAGGCGAATGAAAGGTGTAGGAAAAAATTTTATGCGGCCCGCCCACTGCCACGCCCACAAATGAAGATTTTTCGTGACTTCCGAAGTAAAAGGCGTAGAAGCTTCGAATTCGCAACATAGGTTCACCAAGGCGAATGAAAGGTGTAGGAAAAAATTTTTTTTGGCCCGCCCACTGCCACGCCCACAAATAAAGATTTTTCGTAACTTCCGAAGTAAAAGGCGTAGAAGCTTCAAATTCGCAACATAGGTACACCAAGGCGAATGAAAGGTGAAGGGAAATAATTTGTGTTGCTCTCCCACTGCCACGCCCATAAATAGAGAAGCAAAACATAGTGCGCTCATAATGTCGGGACGCTGGGTATTTCAAAGTCGGGCTTGACCGACATTAACTTTCTTACTTGTTTTAGAATATAATCGCTTTAACCAAAGGTACATTTGGGTACGTTTTTTTTTTTTCTTCAAACAAACAAAAAAGTAACGATACTTTGTCAACAAAACTTAAATTAAATTAGTGTCAGACCAGAACATGTTTTTCTTTTTTTTCAAAATATAATCTCTTTAACCAATAGTACATTTGAGTACGTTTTTTTTCAAACAAACAAAAAAAAAAAAACAACAATTATTAGTTAGGAAAACTAAAATTAAGTGTTATAGTATAACCAGAATATTTTATGTAGAAAAACACAGCGTGATTCTTAACATATAAGGATTTACAACCGAAAAACAGTTGGCAAAGACAGTTAATATGCTTCGAAAAGTCAAATGTATACCGACATTCGGAAAAATGTTTAGCGCATTATAACAAAAAACATAAAAATTGTTTCATTTTAATAAAAAAAAGAAGTGAATAACAAAAAAGGAATGACGCTGTACCTAACAATTTTATTTAAGGGACGCATATTTTGCTTTTCGGATTTCGATCTTCCGCTGATTGTCAATCCATGACTTTACTTGCTCCGGAGTTCTTTTTTGTAAGGCAACCGAATGTTTTATTATTTTATTGCAATCCTGTAGAGATGGTAGCTTCTCCAAAGTTTTGCAATCTCCAAAATATTTTTCAATTTCCAATTTTTCGTCAGCTGTCCATCTGTTTCGCTTAGTTTTTCCGAAGGGTGACCCTATTAATATGAAACAATAAACCTAAAATAAATTTACAAAATTATTTATTTAAAATCTTACGACTCCGACACTTTGAATTTGATTCCTCTGGAATGGAATACTATTACTGGGTAGTACTGGGAGTGTCATTACAAAACCTTCTTCCACGCGAAACGGCTGATTATCAATATTTTCAACATCACTTTCGTCTTTATTGTCCTCTATAATGTCGCCAATTGCAGCCATATGAAGATGGGATACCTCAGTTATTTATCTAGCTGGCACGGAAACTCTGTAGATGTTTTTGTGAATGTCTTTATGATGACCCATAAAATTAGCAAGCCTGTCAATCTGTCCTTCTTCAACGTTGAGCATCGAGGTATACGTGGCAATATGCTTACGCAGCATAGTACCTCTTAACGAACTAGGAACCGATAGTCGCTATATCCAGCACCGCTATCTGCAGGGGAAATTGTTTTAAAACTTTTAGTATATGGAAACTTGAATATGAATTTGTGGCAATACTTAGAATACCTTTAACCTTATCATGATACTCACGCTATGGAAGAGAAGTTGAATTGCCTGATGACGCGCGCCTTTATTTTTAGAGGTTGTTTCATACTGTTCCTGAAATGATTAAGAATATTTGAAGAATTTCTATATTGTTTGAGATGTCAATAGAATACTTAATAAACAAGGAAGAAAGTTATAATTGATATATATTTCTTAAATTAAATAACTGCGAATTTGAATGATACTTTGATTAATGAAATTATATATGGACGTTTGAGTATAGATTTATTGGCAATTGTTTGACAACCTTTTACCACATCATGATACTTACGTAATGCAGAGAAATAGGACCAGTTAACCTCATGCGCCATATATTAATAGATGTTGTTACGGAATATTGCTGAAATGATTAAGATTAAAATTATTTTTTGATAAATCGCTACTTTTGCGATGTCAATAGAACACCGTATATTCAAGAAGTAAGTTATAAGGTTATCTACCTTGTTTCCTTTTAATAATTGTGATTTAAAACAGATACTTAATTTATAAAATTTTTTTGGACGCTCGAATATGGATGTTAATGTCAGGGACAATAAATGCCAACGTACCTGTTTGTGATGACGATGATCCGAGGAAGTTTCTCGTAGCGGTTGCGTTGATTGGCTGGCGGTTGCACGGCGCGAATGATATTTTAAATGCACAATTTTGTTTGTTTTAAAAATAAAGATTATATTATGCCTTCGTGGCAATTGAAAAATGTAAAAATGATATTGGCCTTCGTGGCGATTGAAAATGTAAAAAATTATATTGGCCTTCGTGGCGATTGAAAATTAAAAAAAACTATATTCGGCCTTCGTGGCGATTTTTGTTTATGTAAACTTATCGCACTAGGATGAGTCGATGCTCTTTATTTAATTCACTTTTCTTTTTTTATTTTTTGTTTCTTTTCACTAAAATTTATATTTTTCTTTGTTTGGTTAGTTCAGTTCACGAATGAGATTTGGTTTTTTTTTTCTTTTTAATTTTCGTTTATATTTTGAATTTGGTTTTTTTATAATGCGAGTTTGTGGAGCGGCGAACGTAGAGCGCGTTAACGACCAAAGAAGAGTGACGAGCCGTCGCTGGAGTTCGAGCTGTTGAACCAGAGAGAGCAAAGTTTCGTTAAAAAAAGTTCTGATTAATGGCTCGTCTCCATTGCGGCTACGGCGAAAACCGGACAATGGA
>CM035809.1:2000655-2030264 GCA_020466095.1 Chlorops oryzae | reverse complement strand
GGAGTTAAAAGTCGAATTCAAATCAAAATTTCGTCCATTTGCCTTAAAAAAACTTACCTAATTTGGAATTCAAAGTTATGGCACTATTAGCGCATTTAAGAGGGACTGTTTTACCTATTTTCCATCTAAAATATTCATTAAAGTCACATTGACTTTTAAGCCGTGACATAGGTTGAACTTAGGTAATTTCGACCTTGTAAAACTTACTTTGAAGTTAGGGAATTTTTAAGGCAGAAATTTGGTCAAAAATAGGTAAAACATAACCCAAATCGATCGAATTGACCTAACGCTGGTCATATTTCCCTACTTTGGTTATTGGGACATACATATAGCGCATATATTATGAGTACCTATGTATATCGCAAGTCAGAAAATCATGACCGCTTGCAGTTCTCTGTTATGTATTACGATAATGTTTTGATTAATGTGCGCGAATGTTCTTATTTTGTAATAAATTGATATCCATTTACTAGAATTTAGTATTTTTGGTGAAACAAAAGTTAAATGGACTATGGCACTATGCACTATGAGATGCAATACAAAAAAAGACCGCAAAAAAAAGAAGAAAATAAACGTTGAGTACTCCTGAAAGTCTGAAAATCGGTCATTTCCTATACGAAGAATTAGCCAATTTAGCAAGACTCCAAAAATTTTTCCATAAAGAACCGTTAAAATTTTTCTACGACATTTTTACGGTGTGTTTTTCAGTTGAATAACTTTGACAGCCTCCTTGTGAATTATCCTCACGGTGAGTTGGCAGCTTTTGAAATTGATTTGAGCATGGGATTTTATAGATTTATACTTTATTTATGAATTCATACGTTGAAACATATAATGAAATTAAATAGAAACTTGAAATTCCGCAAGCCTTGTTGGTTCCTTTGGACTTTTTCATGTTCTTCCCCAGTAAAGTGGATCTTCCTCGTCAGCTGTAGCAATCGCAACAAGCGCAAGAAATACGACAAACATAACCTGCAAAAAATGAAACACGTCAAGCCTCTTAGTTATAACTTATGTATGTATAAGCTTTCAATTTCTTAGCGGACTTACTCCAAAGAATTTCATGATGCTCCTTGTATCGGCTTGATTCGTCTTGAACGATATTCGGCAAAAGCAAGTGGACAATGTTATTTGGTGGATTTTAATGGCTGTTTTATAGGTCCGAACGGCCGGTTTATCAATTCAGTTGATCTTAATTTAAAACAAATGAGAACGAATCAATTTTCATTTTAATTGAATTTATAATTACTGAAATTACTGTTGATAACAATAAATTGATTTCATTTTAAATACTCCAGTACACCGCAACGTGGAGAATCAGGTCTCAACTTTAATTAAAATGAGGCACCGGAAACAACAATTGAACGTGAGCGGTACGAAATTCCCATTGACGAACTTCTCAGTATCAAAATTCCCGTATACAAAATTCCCTTTTAAAAAATTTCCAGGGTATAAAATACTTGATTGATTGCATTCTTTAACACCTCTGAAGGGTAAGGATAAAATTTAAGTGTTAAGTAAAAAATTATAAGGCCCGTTTGCTAGTGTTCCGGTTAAAGATTTTCGTTACGATATCCTCCAAAATGTCAAAATTTTCATAAAAAATCCTTTGTTTTTCGGAGCGAAAAAATTTAATCGGAATAGTAGCAAACGGGCCTAAAACTTCTTATATAAAAAGCTTTTTAACGTCTTGTTACTATATCGTCATATTAAAAATGTGCCGTTAGTAACTTCATTGGGCAACGAATACTGCAAGTCATTTCGGTTTGCGGTCTTTCAGTTAAAGTTGAAGTTTCTAGCGGCAAGCTGTACCTGTTGCTAAAACATATCTAAAATAATAAAAAAATAATAATATTTTATATTATATATATACCTTTGTCCAAATCGTCTTCGACAACACTTATTTCTGCAATTCCTTTCAAATACTTGTCTGTTGAAGCAATTAATCGAAGAAGCTGTGGCCTAGTCTTCACAAAGTTATAAAACTCAATGCATGAATACCTTAAGTTGCATTTTACCAGGAGAGCTGCTTTTAACGTTGCGATTTGCAATTGGGTTTTTTCACTAGTCCATGATTTTTTTAAATGTAGAGAAAACTCGCTGTCGTTCCTGGCAAGCACAGAATATGTTCAGTCAGTTTAGCCATTTCTCGAAAAAAGTGAGTTTTAGGGGAAAAAAGGGATTTAGAGAATTTACAAGGGATAATAAATTTAACCACAAAAAAAGGGAATATCCCTTAAAAAAGGGATATTTACGAGCCTTAGGGATGACGATCAAAACTATTCGATACAAGACAATTTGGCAAGATGGAGCATTCGAAACAATATAAGCAACAATGCTATTAATGAACTTTTACTATTATTGCGGCCGATTTTAAATGGTCTTCCTCATGAGACAAGAAAACAAGATAGCGCCATTTCAGAGCGATGACAAAATAAATCAAAACTGTTGACACATGTAGCCAGTGAAAATTCTAAGCGAACCCCAGCAAACCATTATAGGAGCGCTCCTAAAATAGGACTCTTAAAAGAATCCAACTCGGGAGCCTTTTCTGAGCGCTCCTAGGAATGACTACTTTAGGAGTATAAAAAGAGTATGAAAAATAATTTCCCAAACACCAAACACCTTAAACACTCATAAAACGGAACATTTTTTGATCATTCTGAATAATAGAAAAATACCCAAGTAGCACGTGCGTCTCACTTCGCTACAACTCCCTTTATTAGTAGAATAACGGAAGCTTTGTTTTGTTAGTTTTGCGGCTGAGTTTTTTTGCCACACGTAATAACTCCGAAAATCTACTCAAATATGTGTAATTTGGGAGCGCTCTTATTTTTGACTCCGTTATGACTTCTAAAAATATTTATTTTATGAGTTTACAGCAGCATGCACAATTTTTTCACGACAAACACTCGCAATTCTGATTCGCACTCAAAAACATAACGGTTTTTAACAAATTTGTTTTACAGCGAAAAAGATTTTGTTCATTGCAAAGCGTGATCTCGTGGTGAGTGATAGAGTATAAAGTAATATAAATATAATTTCTTTAATAAGTATGATTTCCTAAATAAAACATTTAAGCATTTAAATTAAACCTATTCTTTTTTTTAGCTGACTTTAATGCCTGATTTTCAATAGCGCAGGAATTCCTTGCATAAGCCTTTACCTTTTCTGAAATAAATAAATCTATGAAAATTTGTGAAAGAAATTAGGAGCTCTTTATGAGTACAAAAAAATATGTCAGAAAATAATCTTTTCTGAAAGAAATATGAGCTCTTTATGAGTACAAAAAATGTGTCAGAAAATGATCTTTTCTGAAAGAAATATGAGCTCTTAAAGAGTCCACAAAATCTGTCAGAAAAGCATCTTTTCTGAGAGAAAGTAAGAGCTCTTTCTGATGAACCACTTTCGAAGGAAAACAGCCTCTTTTCTGAGAGTTTTGGGATCGTTTAAGATGATTTTATGCACTCTTTATGAGCGTGAAGGCTCCTAAAAAGGAGTCAGAAAAGTTTCTTTTTTGACTCTTATGGTTTGCTGGGACCCTCGTTAAAATTTGTAAACACATTTTCGAGTTTGTTTACGTGGCGTACTAGTGCCCTTGTTGGGATCACGAGTCCACCTTCACTCAAATGGGATGGCCAAGATTGATCTTGATTTTCGAAATTTTGCAAAACGATTTCAGAGAGTTCCTCATTAAGCCGGAAACATATATATCGATAGCTTCGGATAGAAAGGGCGTAACTCATTATTTTGCTTTTTTAGAGGGGAAGGAAAAAACTTCATAAAATCGCAAAGGTTAGATATTTAAAAAAAGTTTAAACCTGTCTGTCTGTATACAGTTATCTTATCGAAGGATATTAAAAATTATTTGAACATATGTGTCTGTGTCGGGTATTCTATTGTCAGGCTCGCCTGACTATAACACCCTTACTTGTTTAAGTCTTGCATATGGTCCCATTTTTCTTATATTGGTTATCTTCTCTTATATTGGTTTTGAAATAAATTAAGCCTGATGGGTCATATCCCAAGGCTCGCAGCATACTGACGGTGTGATCACCAGTGCTTCTTCCTAAAATTTATGTTTCAAATATGTATGTTGTTAGCATAAAGTTTTGTTGCAAGTAAAAATACATTTTTTACCAGGCCGAATCGATATGTATTGCTTAGGAATTCTTTCAAAATCCAAAAAAAAGTCATAATGCAACTGATTGGCTTGCAGAGGTGATGGTGATGCCCAAGCGCGAAGGCACGCAAGAGAGCAAAAAGAGGTACTTAATAAAAACCATTAGAAACAGAACGGATGATCAGCGTAATTCAGTGTAACATTTAGATTTTCCCTAGCACGCATGCAAGGAAGACTAAATTCTGCCGACGCATAAGTCGCACACGCATAGCGTATACGAATACCTGCGAACAACGGTCGGCTGCGTTCGTGTTTGGACAAAACAAACTTCGTCAATGCAAATCAATGGAACCAAAGAGTATTAATATATAAAGAGGTGACAATGTTCTCTATCGGCTCTCTTTGCATTTTGAAAATCATACCACGCATATGGCGATACACTTCGTACCCAATGCCATTTCGTCCCGTCTCATAATGCGAACAGTAATTGAAAACAGAAAAACGAAAGGCGAATGTTAGAACAGTGCTGGGGTCTTTTTTTGACTGGATTTCCCTTAAAAATTCCTAAAATTATCATTTTTTCCCCTTTAGTCTCATCAAAATTCCCACAAAAATTTCCACTTGTTAAATGAACATATTTTTACAGGAAAATGAATAAGTGCGTATGAGTGATGTGTTTTTGTACCAAATTGCACACATTTGTACTGGATATTAAATAGTACTAGAGCATCTATGTGCACTTGCAATTTTTTGAATATCACACTGCTGCGCCATCTGATTGAAATATTTTTTTCTTTTAAATGAAAGTCAATACTAAGGGGTGTTTCTAAAAGCAATTTATAGAGTAGCGGGAAACTGGCAATACACTGAAAAAAATATTCAAAATTTTCTTTTTAGTTTTGTGAAAAAATTTTTCTCAGTGTAAAAATTAAAAAAAAAATTTTTAGCTTCTTTGTTTTATTATCTAAAAGAATCTGCTTAGATCGTCTCCCCTTTCTCAATTGGTTGCTGAGATATAAAATTTTGAAAAAAGCCTTAACAAAAAAGGATTTTCAGGGATATTTCAACGACCGTTCAAAATAAAAATCTAAAAAGTAGCCTCCACTGTGTTTGTTTAGATGGCACCTATCGAAAAATCAACAAAATTTAAAAATTCCTTTCATGATGCCGCATGCCTTTGCTTAACCCGCCGGACCCTTTATTAAATTATGTGAACAAAAATGAGAAACCTCTGCTTAAAACAAAACAAAATAAATTCCTGAAAATTATGAGGTTATTTACGCTTAAATCTTATTCGACAGTCGAAACAACATCGATTAACCGAACATCGACGTACTTTTTAATATCGATATCTCTTTGAAAACATAACTTGTTGAAAAAACAGTTGATTTCGACGATATATTGGTCGATCGATATTTTTTCCGCGGTGTCCACAGTGTTAACCATCGTACAAAATGAAGAAAATCCCAATTCCCACATTTTACACTACGCGAAAGTAAAAATTCCCTTTTCCCACTTGATCAAAATTTTTGACTAAAATTCCCACAAAAAGGGAAAATTCCCACAAGATCCCAGCACTTGTTAGAAGCATATAGTACCATGTAGGACTGTAGGTCTAACTGTCGACGTCGAAAAGCCTCTGCCGCGATGGGGATATACACCATTAGGCAGGCATAGGAAATTCAACAAATTGGGGATATTCACCAAAAAGCTACCAACAAAAACCTTAGGCAGGAATAGGAAATTCAACAAAATCGAGAAATTCACCAGAAAGCTACCAACAACAATACGGGTGGACACAAAGTGGCACAATGATGCCACTTGCAAGAAAATTATCAAAGAATCACGGCGTCGGCTCGGGTTTTTATATAGCTTTAAAAGTTATAATTGAAACTTTAATAAATATATTACGATATACTTTTGCTTAATGTGCACGAATGTTTTCATTTTGTAATAAATTGACATACATTTTTGACTACTACTACGAATTTGATTGTATATAGAAATTAGTATTTTTGCTGAAAAAGCTTGATCAAAAAGTTATGTGGACAGGGTAGGACAAAAAAAAACCATTTCTATTTCTCCTTAATATTGAGTTTCCTTGATTATTTTTATGTTTTTCAAGCTTTTCATGGCATTTTATGAGTTTGGTAGATATTTTATATGTAATGTACTCGAAAATCTCCCAAAATTAAAATTAAAAGTGGCAATGCATTTCACCACAGCAGAGCTAAAGCCTTCGCTGCCATAGCGTGCTTCTCTTTTCCTCATGCTATATGCATATGTTGAAGCAGCGTAGCTCTAACACATTGCAGGGATTAGGAAGAAGAAGAGTTAGACCTATAGCATATAGGTATATGTACCTATATGTATAGTACTATAGGTCTAACTGTCGACGTCGAAAGGCCTCTGCCGCTAATAAGAAACTCCCCATTAGGCAGGGATAGGAAACTCAACTCTTTCGAGAAATTCACCAAAAAGCTACCAACAAAAACCTTAAGCAGGAATAGGAAATTCAACTCTTTCGAGAAATTCACCAGAAAGCTACCAACAACAATACGGGCAGACAAAAAGTGGCACTATGATGCCACTTGCAAGAAAATTATCAAAGAAACACGGCGTCGGCTCTGTTTTTTATATTGCTTGAAAAGTTCATAATTGAAACTTTACTAAATATATTACGATATGTTTTTGCTCAATGTGCACGAATGTTTTCATTTTGTAATAAATGAACATACATTTTTGACTACGGCTGCGAATTAGATTGTACATAGAATTTAGTATTTTTGCTGAAACAGTGTGATCAAAAAGTTATGTAGACAGGGTAGGACTAAAAAAAACAATATCTATTTCTCCTTGATATTGAGATTCCTTGATTCGTTTTTTGTTTTTCAAGCTTTTCATATCATTTTATTAGTTTGGTAGATTTTTACATGTAATGCACTCGAAATTCGCCCAAAATTAAAAATACAAGTGGCAATGCTTTTCACCACAGCAGAGCTAAAGATTTCGCTGCCATAGCGTGCTTCTCTTTTCCTCATGCTATATGCCTATGTTGAAGCAGCGCAGCTCTAACACATTGCAGGGATTAGGAAGAAGAAGAGTTAGACCTATAGTTCAGTGACAGCCAAACACACACAAAGACAAAAACACTTCGTGTTTTAACGTAACGATGTGATGTGAATGCAAAAATCATGCGAGCACACCCTCATCGTTCGACAGTTTCAATAAGACTGGAATTCATATAGAACTATAGCTGCAACTTCGGCCAAATTTTGGCGCGTTATGGCATGATTTGGTGAAAAAGTTCAACTGTGGTGAACCACTCCATAAGCCGAGTGTTGTGGTGAACCACGTAATAGTAAGCGTGGTGTACCACGTAATAGCTTTTGGCCGAAGTTGCAGCTATAGTTCTATATGCTGGAATTCATTCAAAGACAGTGTGGCCAGCTCGTGAGATTTTTTCTCTTTTTCTACAATTTGGGAAAGGGGGATTTTTTTCTCTACGCAAATTATGAGCTCTTCTTTCAGAAATTATCTTTTTTTTATTTTGTTATAGTTTAAACCACTTCAACTAAGGGCAAGGGAATGAATGGGCGCGATGTATGCATTTTTTGGTATTTAATGACCTCATCTTTGTCAATTTCATAGGTACAAGTTTTGATTAATATTAAATTTTCTAAATGAACATCGGAATGCTCATATATAGCAGCTCTTATTTGCTTATTTCGATGCAACAAATCTTAATTTTCGCAGTTATTTTTCCCCTTTGTTCGCTCTCTGTAACATAGCAAAAAAGGGATTAACTGTGGATACTACTTTAAGAGAAACGGGATAAATATGGTTTACCGAAGACTTATAAGGGAAAGGTTGTCTTTGAATGTTGGCAATACTGAATGAAACTCGCATATATTTTAAGGAAGAGCGACGTGACCCTGCTCGCTCGATAGTTGGCAACTGACTGACTGATTTTCGTTTTTCAGCTTCGGCTTCACACGCATGAGAGCACTAACACAAATGTTTTGCCCGCGGGCCTTCTAGCGGCTTACACTGCTATAGTTCTATATGGGCTGAACTGCCGAAAAACTATAAAGCGAACCCGACACGGTACTGAATAGCCTACTGAATTCATACGTACGTGTTCAGTATGTTTGCGTCGACACGTTACTGAATTTAGTATACTTCATTATTTGTCGCTTGTTTTCAACGAGTGCAGACGACGATGTCAAACGCGGACAAAATAATATTGGCGGCTGTTGTAGTGGCATTAAAAAAAAAAAAGAAAAACGAAAAAAAAAAACAAAAAAAGGATTTGGATGAAAAATTGGCTAAAAAAAAGGAAGGAATTTGCTCATACTAATTTATTGAATGAAATAAATTGTTAATTGTTAATTTTTTTCCCAACATCTTTTTTGGATGCATTTGGATACCGCTCTTGGTATTTTTCTAGGAGCTGCTGGTTTTGTTGTTCCCGTATAACTCGATTGCTATATTCTGGGCTTTTTATATCCCACAGCGCAGGTAAACCACGGTAAAATTCAATGAATTCCAAAATAAATGATTTATCATCGTTGTCCGCCATCACGTCGTCTCGCCGTAAAATTTTCTCTCAAATGAATTCAGTTACTGAATTCAGTATGTCGCGCATACGCGTTACTTAATTCAGCCATTCAGTACGCAAAATCAAAACGATTTGGATTTTGCGTACTGAATCGCTTCCCTCGTTGTAAGTGAGACGCATACACATCTATTTCACTAATACACATATAGCGTTCAGTACTGAATTCAGTACCGTGTCGGGTTCGCTTAATATATCAATTTGAATTTTTCAGCGGCCCAAAACTGCAAAGGCCAAATACAAACGTACGTATGTAGATTGGCGCACACACAAACTCATATATGCGCATAAGCGCGGCACGCAATCGAAAGAATAACAGAACAATCGGGCGACTGCCGAAAAACTATGAATGAAAACCGTTTCTCAATGCGTAAAGGCGAGAAGTCAGATTTTCGTTTTTGTTTTGATCCTTTCTATCAATTCCTACAATTCGAGTGTCTTTCTTTCCTCGATTTCATGCTTTTGGAGTGTTTCATTTGCCAAAACATAGTAGTGGGACTCATGCAGGGTCGCAAATTTTGCGAAATGGGAAACTTTGCGAAATGGGAAATGAACTGTCAAAATTTGTATGAAAGAAATTTTACGAAGCGTGACAAACTTTCCCATTGGTTTTCGCTTCACAAAACGTCGTTAGTTATTTCGCATAATAATCTGGGCGGGCATACACGGCCCATCGCGTTTGACAAGCCTAGGACATAATGTAAAAAAAGGTTTAAGCCTTCATTTGTCGAAGAAGGAACCAGTTTGAACATAAATAAACTTTAATTTATCGAAAAAAAATCAAATTTATCAAATTAAGAATAGTTTTTCATTATATCATAATTCAATTGCCAATAATTCAACCTTGCCGTCAGGCATGTTTTACGATGTGAGAGAGCCTTATCTCAACAAACAGCTGATTTAAACAAGATTTTGCGAAGCGCTTTCGAAGGGTCGCTCATGAAGCGTCGGAAAATTTGCGATCGCAAAATTTACGAAGGCTATTGCGACCCTGCATGAGTCCCACTAGTGTATCCTCATCTACGTGGTATCATCGAGAACGAGTGAAAAATGGGATTTGCCATAGAGTACGTTGGCGTCTCTTATATATATTAATACTCTTTGGTGGAACTTACAACGAAGTCGACAACGAATGCACACGCACAGTTATGAATGTTAATTTATAGGTCTCGCCATCACTGGCGTAGTTAAACGTCTTTTTGTGAGTTAGGGCTTTGTTCTTTCGCAAAAATGTTCGCTATGAGTTAGGGCTTTTTTTAAAGTAACTATAACTTCGGTATTTTCAATCAAAGGTCGTCAATTTTTTTGGAGGGGGTGTATTTGAGAGTCGACCATCAGAAAATGCAAAATCTCGTTTAAAAAAAAACATGAGTTACGCCCTTTCTATCCGAAGCTAACGATATATCCTGCGACATTTTCAACAGCGTCGCTTTCTAGCTGCTCGATTACCGCGGAGTTTTCATTTGCGGCTTCAGGACTTTGACTGAGAAGTGACGCAAAATAGTACCTTAAACGAATCGAAAAGCAGTAGCCTTAGAATTTCCAAAATTGCGAACTCTTTCTTATGACACCAACAATCCACCCTAAAAAATTGGCCAAATTAAATAAGGTTTAAAAAGAGGTTTTGAGTAAGAACTGCCTTGATACCTGAATCTCAAATGATCTGTAGAAATATGTGAAAAAACCCAAATTTATTTCCAGCCTGCACAAAAAAACCCTTCAAAGAAATCAGTTATAAAATAAATGAACAATTTTAACCCTTTATTAAATACCACGCCATATACCTATAACAATAAAGCTGAAAATAACATCTCCTCTTTGTGCATTCATCTTTTTTTATATGAAAACCATAAAGAGGCTCTCACACTGCTTTTAGTTCATACAGGACTGAAAATGCGCTTTTGTGGCAAGTTTCAAAATAGTAGTGGTATTCAAGCAACAGTGCAAATCGCAGTGTGCAATATTTGCACTGCTTTTTTTGTACGCAATTTGACAAGTGCAAATATTGCACACTGCGTTTGCACTGTTGCTTGAATACCACTAGTATATCTCAGCTTTAGGTGAAATACGAAAAAAATTTGATTCAATAGTGGTATTCAAGCAACAGTGCAAACGCAGTGTGCAATATTTGCACTTGTCAAATTGCGTACAAAAAAAGCAGTGCAAATATTGCACACTGCGATTTGCACTGTTGCTTGAATACCACTATAACTTAAAAAATGTTTTTGCTAGAAAATTTTTTACTAAACACTCAAAAATCTTAATTTTTGTACGAAAAATTTTGTAAAAAACCCAAACTTTGAAGAGCTGTAGCATCCACAAAAATAATTAGCTCATAGGGGTCGTCCATATATTACGTCATCATTCAGGGGGGTGGAGGGGGTCTCGCGAATGATGACGCTTGATGATGAGGGGGAGGGGGGTCAATCCGCAATGATCACGTCATCATCTCTATCTTATAAGAAAACACTATTAAACTATATTTTGAAGAAATTAATTTCTATTTACTTGTGAAATAATAAAGAGTTTAAAGATGATGTCAAACAAGGGGGGGAGGGGGTTCTGGACGATGACGATTGATGATAAAGGGGAGGAGGGGGTCTAAAATGGTCAAAATCATGCTGACGTAATATATGGACGGCCCCATAGAGATATTTTGGATTTCCTTTAATTCGAAGTATTTCCTTTACAATGATACCAAACTTGTCAGGATTTTCTGTCACGAATTTTTCGATTTCTATGCACGGGACAAAGCACTGTCTGCCATACCGACATTTTTGATTTGACATTTTTCGGTCACTCTTTGTGAATTCACTATAGGGATGGATTTTCGATATTTGAAAAAAAAACAAGTAAAGAAGTTTACATCGGCTAAGCCGATTGCACACATACCTTTTCCTCAGCCTAAAATATGTTAAAACATTACCTTAACGAAAATTCCTGCCGTTTTCGTTGTTCTAGCTTGGATATCTATTTATACCTTATCTGTACTTCGATTTAGGTTCTAAAACTCGAGATTATTATTAAGCAAAAAAATTTCGCGAATGGTGGTCATGGTCAAATTTTAACCGTTAGAGGACAATATGTCTAGCTGCGAAATACTCAATTCAAAATAGTGAAAATCAAATTTTCGCGAATTTCGCGGATGGTGGTCTTGATCACATTTTAAACCCTTAGAGGAAATTTAGTTTAGCTGCGAAATACTCACTTCAAAATAGTGAAAATCAAATTTTCGCGAATTTCGCGGATGGTGGTCTTGATCAAACTTTAACCCTTAGAGGACATTTTGTTTAGCTGCGAAATACTCAATTCAAAATAGTGAAAATCAATTTTTGCGAATTTCGCGAAATGTGGTCATGGTCAAAATTTATTCATAATGGACGACTTTATTTGGCGGCAAAATACACAATCAGAAGAAGCAAAAAAATAATTTTTGTATTCAGATATGAGAATAAGAGAAAGAGTGTTTTTTTCTATTGTGTAGAATGATGACCATAAGTTTATAGCGATGTCGCAATTTTTTTTCAGCGAAAGCTTAAGTCTACATAGTAGCTATACACACACCAAATTTCAATAAGCTGGGATGTATAGTAAAAAAGTTATCCAGGAAAAACGTTAAAAATCGTGATTTTTGAAACTTCTGAACCACTTCCCACGACCCAAGAAGGGACTACGAAAAAATTTGTATGCAGTTTTTCGGACATTTACCTGGTTGAAGTCCATGCCAAATTTCAATATGATATCTTTCATGGCTTAGGACTAAATTACGAAAAACTAAAGTGTGACCGACAGACAGACAGACAGACAGACAGACAGACAGACAGACAGACAGACAGACAGACAGACAGACAGACAGACAGACAGACAGACAGACAGACAGACATGGCTAGATCGATTCCTCTTGTCACCCTGATCAAGAATATATATATATGTCTATATCTACCGCGACTCCTTTGGTATGTTACATACACCGTGCCAAACTTAATATACCCTTTCCTTCGGAAAAGGTATAACAATTCTTTTGGTCAAATGCAATTTAACATATCGTTACCTTAATGTGTGGCAGGCCGAACTCAAAAAACCGCCGTCTCATCGTAACCGATACCCACAACAACTTAAAATTTTTAGTCGACACCGGAGCCGAAGTAAGCGTCATTCCAGCCGCAACTTGGAATAAAACTCAGGATTTCGAACATTACCTCTATGCTGCAAACAAGACGAAAATAAAAACCTTTGGGGACAAGGTGTTGACGCTTAATCTTGGCTTGCGGCGACCTTTTGAATGGAAATTCATAATAGCTGAAGTATCGCAACCAATTCTGGGAGCGGACTTTTTAAGCGAATATGATCTTTCCGTTAATTTACGGCAACGCAAAATTTTCGACGGCAAGACTCAGCTCACAAGAACAGGCGTCATCGCAGAAATTTCTAACAATTTATTGGGCATATCCGCAATTAACACGGACGATCCTTTTCAGGGCTTGTTTGTCGAGTTTAAGGACATTATGGCAACACCGAATAACTTCAAGCACAAGACCATCAAGCACAACGTCCTGCACCACATTATCACAACTGGCCCACCGGTTTTTGCTAAGCCCAGACGTCTTGATGCCGAAAAGTTGAATGCTGCGAAGATTGAAATCAACACGCTGCTGGACGCAGGTATTTGCCGACCTTCAAGTAGCCCATGGGCTAGTCCTTTGCACATGGTGCGCAAAAAGAATAATGAATGGCGACTATGCGGTGACTATCGTCGCCTCAATAGTGCTACTGAACCAGATCGCTATCCAATACCACATCTGCATGATTTTATTCAATCACTTAACGGATGCCAAATTTTTTCAACGATAGACCTGCGTCGGGCATACCATCAAATACCCGTAAACCCCGAAGACATACCGAAGACTGCAATTACAACACCATTTGGCATGTATGAATACGTTTACATGTGTTTTGGACTTAGAAATGCTGGCCAAACCTTCCAAAGATTTATGCATGAAATCCTGCGGGACCTACCATTCGCTTGGCCATAGTTAGACGACATTCTCATCGCATCAAAAAATGAAGAGGAACACCAGCAACACTTGAGGATCCTGCTTCAGAAACTTCGCGACTACGGGATAATCGTAAACCCATCAAAATGTGTCCTTGGCAAGCAACAAGTAACTTTCTTGGGTTACTGTATCACCCGGATGGCATAAAACCACCGGTAGATCGCGTCGAAGCTATAAAAAACTATAAGCTTCCGGAACGAGTTTGTGATTTAAGACGATTCTTGGAATGCTAAACTTTTTTAAAAGATTTTTTGCCGAACGCAGCAGCACACCAACAAGCTTTGTTCTCGTACATAAGGGGAAACATCAAAAACGACAAATCGAAAATTGAATGGAATGAGGACACTAAATTCGCTTTTCAACAATGCAAAGACGACCTAAGTACGGCAACGCTACTCGTTTACCCGAAAACAGGTGCACCACTCTCGCTTTCGGTTGACGCATCCGGCTCAGCAATTGGAGCCGTTTTACAACAAAACCACAAGGGAAAATGGCAACCGCTGGGTTTCTATTCAGAAAAACTCTCAGAGACACAAAAACGTTACAGCGCCTACGACCGCGAACTTCTCGCTGCGTACAAGGGCGTCAAATATTTTCGGCATATGCTGGAAGGACGTGAGTTTTTCATACTCACGGACCACAAACCACTTCAATTCGCTTTTCGTCAAAATCCAGAAAAGTCATCACCTCGCCAGGCAAGGCACCTCGATTTTTTAAGCCAGTTCACGACAGATATTAGATATTTACCCGGTAAAGAGAACACCGTTGCAGACGCTATGTCCCGTATCGAAGCCATCCATTGCGACAACACAATTGACTATGAGAAGCTTGCAAAACATCAGAGAGACGACGCGGAACTCAAAACATTTTGTAGCAACACTTCTTGTGAGTTTAAGCTCTTCAACATTCCCAATTCATCAGCAGAAATCTTCTGCGATGTTAGCACAGGAAGAGCTAGACCATTTCTTACTGACCCATTCAGGAGGACAGCATTTAACTCCATTCACAACATCTCACACACCCGCACAAATAAAACGACTAATCTGATAGCGAACAGATTCATATGGCCAAACATGAGGAAAGATTGCCGCGAATGGACTCGTTCATGTGTAAAATGCCAGCGATCAAAAATATACCGTCACAACAAAGCCCCTCTATCAAAATATCGTCTACCAGACCAGCGCTTCGAACATGTAAATATAGACATAGTCGGGCCGCTGCCGCCCAGCAGAGGATATCGCTACTGTCTAACTTGCATCGATCGGTATACACGTTGGGTGGAAGCATACCCGTTGGAAAACATAACTGCTGAAGACGTGGGATTCGCTTTTTATGCAAGCTGGATCTCGCGATTCGGTGTCCCCTTAAGAGTAACCACCGACCAAGGACGACAATTTCAATCCTCATTTTTCAGCAGTCTGAACAAACTACTCGGCATCAAACATTTGCGCACAACCGCATACCATCCCGCCTCAAACGGGTTGATCGAACGTTTTCATAGGACATTGAAAGCAGCAATAAAAGCTCATAGCACGGAGAAATGGGTTGACGTTTTACCATTAATTCTTCTTGATACCGAACGTCTCTCAAAGAAGATATTAAATCAACGCCAGCAGAAATGGTATATGGTGCACACTTACGCATTCCCGGAGAATTTTGTAGAATCAAAGTCTAGCAATTCCGATTTTAATGAAGCAGATTTCATTACGCAATTACGAGCATGTATGGGGGAATTAAAACCACCAGCTTCATCAACCCATACTAAGCCACCAATATTTATGGAAACGGCATTGGCAAACACCCCAGCAGTTTTCATACGAAACGACACCGTGCGACGGCCGCTTCAGCCTCCATATGATGGACCCTATCCTGTTCTTCATCGTTGTGATAAGTATTTCACGGTCAATATAGACGGAAGAAAGGCAAACATTAGTATTGATCGATTAAAGGCAGCTTATGTAGTCGTTGAGGCCAACCACCCGATAGGCCACACGTCGCAGGAACCTAGAAAGCAAAATACGACACCAGTCAACCAATCAACCAACCCAAACGCTAAATCGACATCGCCAACAGCTAGGAGCAAATTACCACATCAGCAAATTCTGCCATCCAATTCACAGATCCCTGAATACCACAGTAGAGCCGGACGAAGAGTAAGGTTTACATCAAAATATGCGGGGGAGTATTGTGGCAGCTCCGCACCTAAAAAATAACTCAGCAACTAGATATTTTGAATTCTGAATTCCGAACTTCTTGATTATAAAATAACATTGCAACCAAATAATTTTGGATTCCGAACTTTCTTGATTAGTAAAATATAAAAAGAAAGCCAGTCGCAAATGTATCTCCTTCCGAAATTAAATAAAGAATAATAACTCAATAACAACAACAGTAACTATAGCCCCAACTAACATTTTTTCCTAAACTCACTTTTTTGCATATTTCGATATACCGCCCCCAAATACAAAATGATAAAAAAAAATTAAGGTTCTTAGATCAAAAATAACGGATATACAATCATTTAAACAAAAAGCCCTAACTGACTTCAAACACTTCTTTAAACAAAATTCCCTAACTCACTTCTATTGTGCTAGTTAAACTTTACAGTTTTGGACCCACTGAGTTGAATTTGAAACAGAGCTTACTGCTGTGCCCCAAAATTGGAATATTTTTGGCTTTTTTTTTATTTGGTTTTATTTAAATTTTTTCTCTCTCCTGTAAAATTCTAAATTTGTTAGTTAGGGCCTTTCTACATTAAGATAACGATATACCTGCATCGAATTCTACCACTTCTTAAAATCCGAACGACAGCTTCTGCGTCAAATCGTATTGAAAAAAAAAATATGGTACACAAAAAGCGAATCTTGACAACGACAGTGACGATGATAACGACGACTATGACGTTGTTTGAACGAATCTTTAAGCCATTTTAAACATTTTAAGTAAAAAATTTGGGACTAAATATCCGTTTGTAACAATTGAATATTCACTTAAACGAGCTGAATGAAAAAGCGTCCGACCCAAGTAACAGGTTGGCTGATAAGTCCCCGGTCTGACACATAGATGGCGTCGCTAGTATTAAATGCATATTATTTTTATATACATAGTGGCAACCTTCAAATGATTCGTGTCAAAATTTGACGTCTGTAAGTCAATTAGTTTGTGACATAGAGCGTCTTTTGTGAAGCAACTTTTGTTATTGTGAAAAAAATGGAAAAAAAGGAATTTCGTGTTTTGATAAAATACTGAAGGGAAAAAATACAGTGGAAGCAAAAACTTGGCTTGATAATGAGTTTCCGGACTCTGCCCCAGGAAAATCAACAATAATTGATTGGTATGCAAAATTCAAGCGTGGTGAAATGAGCACGGAAGACGGTGAACGCAGTGGACGCCCGAAAGAGGTGGTTACCGACGAAAACATCAAAAAAATTCACAAAATGATTTTGAATGACCGTAAAATGAAGTTGATCGAGATAGCAGAGGCCTTAAAGATATCAAAGGAACGTGTTGGTCATATCATTCATCAATATTTGGATATGAAAAAGCTCTGTGCAAAATGGGTGCCGCGCGAGCTCACATTTGACCAAAAACAACAACGTGTTGATGATTCTGAGCGGTGTTTGCAGCTGTAAACTCGCAATACACCCGAGTTTTTGCGTCGATATGTGACAGTGGATGAAACATGGCTCTATCACAACACTCCTGAGTCCAATCGACAGTCGGCTGAGTAGACAGCGATCGGTGAACCGTCTCCGAAGCGTGGAAAGACTCAAAAGTCCGCTGGCAAAGTAATGGCCTCTGTTTTTTGGGATGGGCATGGAATAATTTTTATCGATTATCTTGAGAAGGGAAAAACCATGAACAGTGACTATTATATGTCGTTATTGGAGCGTTTGAAGGTCGAAATCGCGGCAAAACGGCCCCATATGAAGAAGAAAAAAGTGTTGTTCCACCAAGACAACGCACCGTGCCACAAGTCATTGAGAACGATGGCATGATGCATGAATTAGGCTTCGAATTGCTTCCCCACCCACCGTATTCTCCAGATCTGGCCCCCAGCGACTTTTTCTTGTTCTCAGACCTCAAAAGGATGCTCGCAGGGAAAAAATTTGGCTGCAATGAAGAGGTGATCGCCGAAACTGAGGCCTATTTTGAGGCAAAACCAAAGGAGTACTACCAAAATGGTATCAAAAAATTGGAAGGTCGTTATAATTGTTGTATCGCTCTTGAAGAGAACTATGTTGAATAATAAAAACGAATTTTGACAAAAAAATGTGTTTTTCTTTGTTAGACCGGGGACTTATCAGCCAACCTGTTATTCATCATCTGAATTGTGTAAAGTCACAAGCTTTCGACACATTTTTGTGAAATGAGGAATTTGAGCTTTGTTTTAGCCTCCGATTAAAAAATATTTAGCTGTTTATCTGTGTAGGGTATACTATGGTCTGGTTCACTTTACTATAACACCCTTACTTTTTTCATTTTGAAACATGAATTTTAAAAATAAATAAACTCCTTTTACGTCGAATTATCTTGCTTTTTATTTGGTTTTATTATGTTTTAAGAACTCTTTTGAGTACTCGGTTCAGTATCGATAAAAGCTTTGCGCTTAGAGTATTTGTGCATCGCTGACGAAGTCGTTCAATTTAAATGCAATATTGAATACTGATTTGCGGGGGTCGCAGATACTCAAATGTAATCTAAAATGAAGGAGCATCTCTACTTTGTTGTTTGCAACTTCAATTTTACTTTAAAAGGGTCAAAATATAAAGTTACGGCATGTTTAAAAATCGCAAATTCTTCGACTTATTTTTGACAGTCAGCTGATTTTTACTCAACTTCACCACACCATTTCGAGCCATATAGCATTTTGACAGGCTTTCCCATACTGTAATACTTGATTCAAACCAAAAGGAGCGTTTATTCAGTTCCGCCATATATAACTATATATGTCACTCAGGAGCCGTTTCTATCTTGGCTCTTTTCAATACGGTCTTGGTTACCCACCACGGTCTTGGGTACCCACCAAAATGAGCATTTTTCACTTAGGTACTCACCAAAAGTATTTCTCTCTCGCTCTTTTTTTGCCTGACGAGTAACATCTCTTTCTAACTGGCGCGAATTGTCCCGCCCAAAATCTATGAGAGTGACATATATAGTAATATATGATTTCCGCTTAGTGCAACTAAAAACAAAAGGAGTACTTGTGGCGATTCGATAATTCAAAGAGATTCGATACTTTACATTATACGTTACGTTAATACTAAGAGTTACTTTGATTCGTATGACAATTTGAGTTGTATTTACCAGGGACCCGAAATAATAATTATTGAAATTTCAGATTTTAAAAAAGTTGCCTTTTTTTCAAAGAAAATTATTTAAAATCTTTGTATAACTTTTACAAATTCAAAAAATTCAATAAGTCTTTCCATAACTTTTTCTTTCCAATTTTTGGTTTTTACGTTTCTTAATAACTTTTATTTTTATCATGAGAAGTTTTTACGTCTTTGAAAATTTTGATTGTTGAATTTTTATTCGCGTCACTTGCAATAAACTACCCTGCAGTAATATGGACTGACCCAAGTGTAGCCTTCGGTCAGTCCTTCATGTTACCAGTACTAGTCCCTTCATAATTCCACTTCTAATGTATTCAACTGACCTTTTTAACATGGGCCTGTCCTAGGGGAGGGACTAGTCCGCAAAACGGCTGATCATAGGCCAGATTTATTGGGTCAATTGTCGTAATTTTGTCTGGTTTTAGGATAGTCAAATTAAGCAAATAAACAACAAATTCCTTATATATATTCTAAGTTGATGAAAGTGCCATTTACTGACTACCCATAAACTAACCTCTTTATTACCGACCGCCGGCTAGCCGAATTCCATGGAGCGAACTGCCATAATTTAACCGGTAGGATTTGGACCGGTCAAAAGCCAGTCCTTCTTAGAAAACTGAACGGCTCATTACTGCAGGGTAACAACCTTTGTAAAGCAATCTTACAACTTAATTTGGACTTAGTTCGCGGTTTCCGATTAATCTGGAACTTTGCACATATCGCACCCTTGCTACTAAATCGGCACAATTCAATATATCGCATTTCTCGAAAATAATTCAATCTCTCTTGAAACTAAGGAGGAATAATATTTTTTCTAAACTTATATTACTCTCAATCGGCTGCTGCATCAGTCAATATAAGCGTTAATTTTCTAGGTGTTGGGTTTTCAACAGAAAAATGCAATCGAACATAAAAAAAATTTATTAAAAAAATTTTGAATTGTGCCGATTTATTAGCCAAGGGTGCGATAAGTTTGGTTTGGATGACAATGCATGAATATCCCAACTAGCAAAATAGGTCGAAAATTGGTTATCTCTTACCCATTTTAGGTCAGAATATTTCGTTGACCTAACCTAAATAGGGCATAATTACGTCTGTACGACGTCGATTCATCCTTCCGTGTATTACCGTCGATTGGCTGACGACGTAAACTATTTTTCTTCAAACATTAAACTTCTAAGGCAATTAAAAAAAATTTTCCCCCTTATAAAAATTTGAAAAGGCGTAAAAAATATTTCTCAAAAATAAAACTTATTTTTCAATTAATTAAAATTTTTTCTCATTCATAATAGTTAAATGAAAATCTAAAATTATAAAAATTTTTTTAATAATTATGAAATATTTTAATTATTTTAGTCACAAAATAATAATTTGTTAAGATTTTTTCGAAAATACTTATAAAAGTCAGGTCCCTGGTATTTACAATACTTTAGAAATAGAGTTTGAATTCAATATACAAAAATGAAAAGAATTAACATTATTTTTAACGAAAACATAAATAAGTCGATTGAATAAAATTGGTCATTTATTTTTCTAAATAAAACATTGAAATAAAGATCCTTTTTTTCATTTTTTTCTCTCCTCAAGATCCCACGAAATCATTACATATCTCAGGAAAATTCTTTTTCTATCATGAAAATTCGTTGGCAGCATTAGTCATTCATTTGTTGACGCATCAAAAATAACGCTTGTTATCTTGCAAAATGGAGAGACTAAACACGAAAATTCTTGATTCATGCAGTATTCATGTTTTTCATTTTATTCATAATTCCAATAAAAAGACGAATCCACTCAAAGTAGAAGTTTTTACAGTAACTAAGAAATCGATGCCTTTTCCCTCCCCTTTGAAGCACTCAAGCTCTTGATCGCCAAGTTCTGAGGCCTTACGATTTCGGCTCCGAGCTGACCTGCGTATGAAAGAAGCGCCAGGATGACCAGCTAGTAACCTGCAAAAAGAAATAAAGCTTGAGGATCCTACGAAGTATTCACATTTTCCTCTGCACTTACTTGGATGAGCTTCATGTTATGAACTTGACTGATTGGACTAATTACTACGAGCGGTCGAAGTGTTCTTTTATAGACCTCTTTTCTCATTAAAACTTTAATTACTTTGGTTGATAATTAAAAATTCTCCAAAAGCAATTCTTGAAGCATAAACGGAGCTAATTGATTGCTATTTCAATTTAATTCTTCAACTCTTTTTTCAAACCACAATTAGATCAACAGTAAGTTCTTTTATGACTAACGATGGTATACAAGGTATTCCGTACTAAAATGCTTTTCTTTATACGTTTGGTAGAGGGGGGTCAAGATGAACAAAAATGTCGTACGCAAAGGGGTGTCTTAAATGTCACGCTGAGAAGTTACAACCCAGCGGCCAACAGTGCCTACTGCCTACAAAGTATACGAGACTGTAAGCGACCAGTCCATTAATAGTTACAAAGTATACGAGATTGTAGGCCAACTGCCTACCTATATCTTACAAAGTATACGAGATTGTAGGCCAACTGCCTACCAATAGCTTACTTTATGTGGTGGTGGTAGGCGTTCTCTATATAAAACGGCCACGCTCGGACAAAAGTATACTTGGATGGTATATGAGGTCTTATGCATTACCGCCTACGGCGTGCGAAATATGTTGCGGTTCATCGCTTCTGTAAGCATCATTATGGCCGCTAGGAAAGGGAATAAATAAATGAATAAACTTGAAAGTATTTTCATTCATTTTTTAGGCTCTTGAATCAATGGGTGTATTCAGCAGGCTCAAGTGCTGTGCAACTGTTGAGTACTGAGCTTGCTACTGAGCGTTCGTAACATGTTGACTAAGGAAACTCCATACTTGGTAGCGGAATTTATTTAGCTACTTTTGTTGAGCACGTTTAAAGACAGCTAATTCAAAAGTAGAAATAAATCGAAAACGAGAAATACTTCTCCAATTCATGTTGTGAGTAATGTACTTCATATAGGTACCCATCATAATTACAACTTACATCAGTACAAATACGAAATACTTTTCAATGAAGTGAGTGTAGCGTTCAGCGAAAAGAACAGTTGAGAATATTCGCTCACTCAACAGTGGCTCAACAGTTTAGTCTGCTGAATGTCAATTAACCAATAAACCTTAAAAATTAATTGTTCTCTAAATTTAACTTTTAACTTTTCTGTTATCTTCTGTGACATATTTTCTATGAGGTCTCGCCTGCTCCTACTTTCCCAGTATTTCTGAAGCGCCGAAGTGACCCGAAAAAATGCCCTTTTACGCTTGAAACTCTGATTGCGTTAATTAGCGCTTATGGAACTTATTTAAATTTAAATTAAATATATTTTTTATTAAATTTAGTTACGCTTGATATTACATTTTTAAACAACATTTTTTCATTTAAAGGCGAAGGTATAAAAATAATAGCCTCAAATCGGCCTAAAAGAAAAGTCACTAAATCCGTGCAAGTGTTGGGATATTAAAAATCAGGATGGTACGTAAGGAAAATATAACGTATAACACGCTCATTTGATTCAATTTATATATTTTTTAATTTAGATCCAATATTTGCTTTCCACCTTGATGATATCACTGTTGATATCAGTTCAGGCAGAGTTGAGTTCGACTGTTAAACCGATTATTGAGCAAAATTCAGAATCGAAGCTCTTGATAAATTCGGATATATCAGTTAACGCCAAACCAATCGATGAACTGATCGTCGATCAAAACACAGGATCTGCCCAGTCGGAAATTTGGGAGATTAAGTCGAGATCAAATAACACGGACATTGCGCAGTTAGCCAGAGAATTGCAAAAATCTGGTCTAATCGGGAAATTCTTTACCAACGTGATAGACGTTACGTCATTAAAAGCCAAACAAGTTAAAAATCTACTTAGCAGCATCGGCAGACTAGTGTTCAAATGGAAATCCAAGGATAAAGAATAACTCTAAAAATTTATTTTTCTTTTATCCGCAATGATCTAACAATGTCGTTTCATTAAGTTACCATGCTTTAGACACAAGAACCCAAATATAGTTTTGAACTAATTAAGGCAGTTTGCATTTGAATTTACAGTGCATACTAGACGAATGGTTTCAATTTAAGAAATATTTCCTAGAATCCGTACCACTTACTGTTGTTTTTCTTTAATCGCCTTAATTTAAAAAATAAAAATTAAGTGTCTAAAAAATATTTTACTTCCAAATACATATTACCAAAATTCAACCTTTTTTATTGCCGACTCAACCTGAACCACTCCAGATAGATCATACGAAATATGTACAGAAATGATCAGCGTCTTAGTGCTTAGGTGTGATAATCCGATTCTAGGCCAGTAATGTTCACGCCATACATCATTTGATGGCGCTCATTTCACCAAAGAGTATAGATATAAAGAGCCTTCAAAGTAGTGAATCGATTCTCTTAAGGTTTCTAATGATACGCGGTGGTTATTAGCTACCGAGCTGCAACATGCTCAGGGATGCCCACCACTACATTGAAAGCTTGCGATAGTGTGTGTGCGCATTGCACTGAAGAACGTTTTTCGCCTTTTCAGTTCTCTCTTTTTGCTTCATCCGACATAGGTCTTGCTCGTTCGCTGCCTGATGTCAGACTAAACAGGTTTCGATTTCTCAGCTTGCTTGTTGCCTTTTGTGTATGTACACAAGCATTCGCTCTCAATGCTCCGAAGCTTGCTCCGCGGGCATCAACGAACATGCTCGATTGCTTGTTTGGGCGTTTGATTCGACGTTTGGCTTAGCTCGAAATTGTGTGCAGGACGAAGAAGTAATTTGAAGAATGCGCGAATAAGAAATTCGTTCATTAAATACGCATGCCCATTTCGCCTGAAACTTGGCAGCGTAGCTAAATGAAGGAAAGAATTTTGAGTGTGCGCGAATATGGAAATCATTCATAAATTTCACCTGACCGTTTGAATTTGTCGAAATTTGGCAACGTCGAAAAATAGCAACAGAAAATATTCGCTTTTCTACTTACTCCCGTAAGAATTGAATGCCTATGGCTATTTTTAGCCTACTCTTCAACTTTCGCATATTAGTACAGGGAAAAGCCAAACACTTGAATGCCCGAAGTTCTTAGATATTAGCGCATAATAAATGCAAGGAGACATTCTTAATGGGGTTTACTGTATATTTTGCTATTACTGATTTATGATATTGGAGCGTCTCAATAAAATTAACGGAAATATGAAATTTTTGGTTGAAGTGAAATTTCAAGGCTGATGAATTTCAATAACTTTAAGTAATTATGTACATTATTTTCATACCCAAAGAAATAATTCGTTTAGGTTCAGTTTCTTTTAAACGAAATGCGTTTGGATATTTTCTAAACGACCTTTTTATTTTGGAAATCATTAAAAAGTTTGAAATGAATGCAATTTTCCATTTGCATTAAACTGAATTTTTAAAACTTCCTTCGATACAATCGATGTTTCATTTGGGTCAAACGACTATTTTCTTTTGAAATTACCCGAATTACCCGACCAAATAATTTTTCGCCTTTGAATGTACTAAATTGAATTTAAATTAGACATGTAATTTCCTCAACTGTTCTAAGGCATGATGTGGCATATTGCATAAGGTGCACGACTTGGAATGCGAGGGTCTCGGGTTCGAGCCCTGTCGGATCGTAGAAAGTATTTAGTTTTTTTTTTATAGCAAACGAAGGACTTAATTACAACCAACGAAAATTCCAAACGAAGTTCAATTGTCACTTTTTTTTCCATTCAATGCCCAGTCGGCATTGTAAGCTACATTTGTAAGGGTAATATGCCGGCAATATTGCTGCAATGTTACATTGTAAATTGCAAATTAGTGAGTATTAGTTTGAAAAAGTGTAATATTTGATTTGTTCCCTTACAGAACTATTTTAACTACAGGTGAATTTTATGATAACTTTAGGAGGGATCAATTATGCAGATCTTACTAATCATTTACTGCAAAGATTTATGTCTGACAAACTCGCTGGGCGATTCAACATGGCTGGTAAAAACCGAAAAGGGGAGCCTCAAAAACGTAGGTTCGCGGATTCACGTTTGTTGAAGGCAATAATAAGTAAGTCAAACTCGAAGTGTTCTTAAATATATGTAAATATTACTTTTACATGAATTATTTCAGAAGCCGCCAGAGTAAAATTCGCAAATAATAACCATGCCATTTTGATGAGGATAGGGGAGACCGGGGTAGGTTCGTCGCCCTTTTTTGAGGCTCATATCTCGAAAAGTATTCGATGTATCTGAAAATCCATTTAATTTGTCAGAAGCGCTAATTATTAAATAATAAAATACTCGTTTTCATTTCTGTGTAAAAGAATTGCTTATAAATTTTTTTTCAAAATGATTGATAAAAGTCAATTTTGCTGAATGTGCCCCATGTCGGGGTAGCTTCGTCATTGGACGGGGAACCTTCGTCGTACCAAACGTCCGCCAATGAAAAAAAAAATTTCAAGAAATTTTTGTTTTTTTTTAACTTAAAGTAGCTTATATTTTATAAAACAAAAAAAGAAAAAATTTCATGTTTTTTAGCTGAAACAACAAAAAAATTAGTGCCTCCGGGGCTAATAATTGTAACGTAAATATTTATTTTTATGTTAAAAGAAGTGAGATCTACCCCAAAAATATATTTGGTTGGTCTGCGTGAGGTTGAAGCCGGACTCGAGGGTTGTGGGAGCTTCAATAAAATTTCGCTTCGAAGAACCAAAGAAATCTCTTCGCGGTCGGGCTTGACAAATGCAAGTGGAGAAACAGAATGCTTTTGAAAAAATTTTACTGTGAACGTGCAGTCACCAAGATCCTCTGTGATTTCAGCAATATAATGAACCGGTTTCTTGCAGTTTTGGGGTAGTAATACAAGAATGTTAATCGCCTACGTTAAGGCCCACATCTTCAGCCAATTTATATTTTGAAAAATCGGGGGCTTCCGGTATATTTTCGCGTTCGACAAAAGATCCGGCTGACTGATCAGTATCCGCATATGAAACATTCCCGCCGCTATCGTCGGAGGAAGAAATTTCTTTTTTAATCACCTTACGTTTTTTAGTTTTTGGGTAATTGTTAGTTTTGACGTCCTTTTTACTTTTACTCTGTCGGTTTTGCGTTTATAATTTCGGACCATTTTGAAAAATGACGCAATTTCAATAAGCCTTTAAATACCGAAATAAATTTAATTAGCACCTACGATCATTGCTGAAATATATGATGTTGCAATATGGGGCACATTCGGCAAAAACTTAGCCCGGCCGAATGTGCCCCGTTGCACCATTGTTGATTTTTTTTTAATCTCCTTTTTTTTAGCATTTACTCTGACTTTTTTTCACACGAATTCACATAAACGATAGTCTTCCGTGTAGTATGTTAAAACCCTTTTTTCCGTAAATTTAATATTAAGAGTATAAATACTTACGTAGCAGGATGGCAAAATTATAAAAATCACTTCCAAAACTTCAAAACACGTCTAACTTTTTCATATGTTGAGACAGAGATGTGAAACTTTGTTCAGCTGTTTAATATTAGATATGCGTAATTTGTAATCATTAATATCGATTTTCGATAGCTCCTTCATACTGAAAAAGCATTTGCTGAATCTGCCCCAAAGACGAAGCTACCCCGGTCTCCCCTATACTGAAAAGGTCCACCATTGCCAATTGGCTGACACACGCGCCTACTCGCGAAAAAACGAACACGGTAAAAAAAAATTGTTCACTTGTATAATGGATTAAAACAAATTTTTTTTAAATTTAATTTTAACTTAAAATCTCTTTTTTTAAAGGGACAGACAGCATAACAATTGTTCAATGGAGGAAACCAACGACAATTATCAATGAGCAGAGGAGCCAGTTTGCATTGAGAGTCCCGATAAAAATGAATTTATATATTTTTTTATTTAAATAAAAGTTGAAAAACTTATTAAGTATAAAGAAGTCGTTATATTTGTTTTAAGTTGCAAGATTGAGGTAATATTCCATTAATATTTCAACAATATTGCTTTAAATACTTCCGCAATATTCCATTAATATTCAACAATATTGCATTAATATTTCAAAAATATTAGGTGTAGTAAAAAGAAATCCATTATTTTTGCATTAAATTGAGGGCTTTATTTAAGATAGTTAGAATGACCCGATTTAGGTCAAATATGCGCCGTTTTGTTCGATAACTTGTTGCCATTTTAAAGGTAATTTCATTATGCCTCTCTCATAGAAGCCCTCGTTCCTATTAGCAAAAAATTGAGACAGTCGAATTTCAGAAAGCCTCTCTTGAAGCGAATGTTTCACCAGCAAAATTGTTCGCCATGGACAGGAACAGATGGTAATCACTTGGTGCCAGGTCCGAACTATAAGGTGGATGCAGAAGAACCCCCACCCAAACTCCCGGAGCTTCTGGCGAGTCACTATCGATGTGTGTGGCCTGGCGTTGTCCTGATGGAACACAATTCCTCTCCTATTGGCCAAAGCTGGCCGCTTATGGGCGATTGCTTCCTTCGGACGGTCCAATTGTTGACAGTAGAGTTCCGAGTTAAGAGTTTTGCCGTATGGGAGCAGCTCATAGTAGATAATTCCCTGCCAATCCCACCAAACACACAGCAAAACCTTCCTGGCCGTCAATCCTGGCTTGGCCACCGTTTCCGCCGGTTCACCGTGTTTCGACCACGACCGTTTTCGCTTGACGTTGTCGTAAGTGACCCACTTTTCATCACCAGTCACCAACCGCTTCAGAAATGGGTCGATTTTGTTGCGGTTCAGCAGCGATTCGCAGATGGAAATTCGGTCTATGAGGTTTTTTTGCGTTAACTCGTGTGGCACCCATACATCGAGCTTCTTTGTGTATCCAGCTTTATTCAAATGGTTCCAAACGGTTTTTTGTGCAATCTTTAGCTCTTTTGCAATCGAAACAGTGCTAACATGACGGTCGGACTCGATAATTTCCATGATTTTATCGACATTTTCGACAATTGGCCTTCCAGTGCGTGGTGCATCCTTGACATCGAAGTTACCGGAACGGAATCGACGAAACCAAAATTGCGCATGATTGGCTGTTACAGTATCAGGTCCATAAACGCTATTCACATTTTCAGCCGCCTGGCTTGCGTTTTCTCCCTTAAAGCTAGTACACAAAGGCAGCGGAATTCATTGGCGGAATTGAGGCTGAATAAATTTTATTTCCGCGAAGGAATGTCAGATTGACAGATACCATAGGGCGGTAAATTTGAATACAAATACATGAGCTGTTTGAAGCGTAATAATTTTAATATTCGAACTCAGTATAACCGTTCACCATAATTTTCCGATGGATTCAGCTGCTAATGTCAAAATTCCTTCGCAATTAATTCAACTCGGCCAATAAATGGCGAAGAAATTCGCTTCAGCGCCATCTGTTGACAATTAAAACAAAAAAAAACGCTATGTCAAAATTCCTCCGCTCTTTTTTCACTCTTGTGTACTAGCCGAAGGAATTAATTGGAGTTTCAATTTCTTTGCATTCCGCGACGGAATTGTCCCATACATTTTTATATGGAATGTCAAATTCCGCTGCCTTTGTGTACTAGCTTTTATCGAAGAAAAACTGTAAAATGTAGCGAATTTTCTCTTTGCTGATGTCCATCTTTGACAAGCTCTCAAACAAAACTGAATCAATCAATCAAAAAAGTGTCAAAAAAGCATTTTTAGTAGGAACTGTCATCCTTCTAATGCCCCATAGCGGAACACGATCGGACTTATACAACGCGAGATGCAGATAAATAACGCCATCTATTGGAAAAATAATGGATTTCTTTTTACTACACCTAATATATTTCAACAATATTGCATGAATATTGCAGCAATATTCAAGTTATATTGCCACAATATTGCAGCAACATTGCAAATGCGATGAAAAGGCGGACATTTACATATTGCAGCAAGGTTGTAGCAATATACCTGCAATATTGCTACAACATTCCTGCAAGTGTAATATTCCAAAAGCAATATTGCTGCAATGTAAAATGCCGACTGGGTGGGGATGGTAAAATTATTTTCATGTGCAAGATTTTATGAATGTTAATATAAATAATATTTAGGGGCCGACCATATATTCCGTCATCATACAGTGGGGCGGGAAGGGGGTTTAAAATGGTCAAAAATAGACTGACTTAATATATGGACGGTCCCTTCCGAGAAACGAAAAAATTGTTTTCCTCATTTATATTTGCAGAACGCCTTTCAAATCGCTAGCTGACACACAGAAAATCAAAACTCACACCAATACAGATTCTCGGCTGCCTAAAAAAATCCAAACAAAGTCGAAAAAGCAAAAACTTCAAGAGGACTAAAAACAAAACAAAATATAAAACTCATTCAGTTGCAAACGAACTGAAAATCAAACCTTTCTATGCAACAAAATCCGCTTCTCGAACTTGTTATATGTTCGGTAGCTAATAGCCACCGCACATTTAAGCGCTTAGTGAGCGCGAAAGAGACTTTGGAGGCTCTTTTAAATCTTACTCT
>CM035809.1:1965976-1995274 GCA_020466095.1 Chlorops oryzae | reverse complement strand
AAAAAAGCATTTGAGAGCAGCACATTGCTCTTTTCTCTCTAAATGTCAATTTATAGAGACCAGTTTGATAACTCTCTTCTTTGTCCTCTCTTTGAATGTTTCGAAAATTCTTAAAAATCTATTTTTAACAATTTTTGTTCGCCTCTGCCAGGGATCGAACCCGCGATCTTCGGATTCTGAGTCGAGCACTCATCATCTACGCTACTTCATGCTAACGCTGAACTGACGCTGAAACCTTATTTAAATTTCAAAAGCCAATGAGAGTCAAGCACATGAACAGCATCCCTCTACGATGACATGTCCTCCAAGATGTCATGCATGACAATGTCACCTATATGTCATCGATGAAGTCATTGGTGACTTTGTCATGCAGAAGATAATATTCCGCTGGGTTTAATTGGTCTCTCTGTAGGTGTTGCACATTGACGTAACTTGGACCCAGACAGTGTTCTATAGTCTTGACGATGTACATTGTGTGGACATTTATTGATTTGCCGTTATTTGGTTTACTATAAATATCGATTTCTTCCTTGGCTTTTGGATCCTTTCCACTTTGATTTTTCACACTTCAATAGTTGAAAATACTTCCCAGTGCTGCCTCCGAAAGACAATTTCTCTCGAGCTTGTTATATGTTATATGATTACTGAGCGCTATGCGAATTCTAACAGCTTTTGCCACCAGTAATTTATAGATTTATATGTAACTATTGTCTTTTTTTCGATCATACTATTGATTTCGGATCCACCTGCCCCATGGTATGAGAACAGTGACTTTTTTTTGCGCTCAATGTTTGTGTTGAGGACGGCCCTGTCAAAACTGGCTCCCATTTTCTCTCGACAGGTACGAGTTTCAGTATTCCAACACAACATCTGGATGAAGCAGATTGAAAGTATTTTCTTCACAATTTCAGGTGGAGATTATTCTCAATTAAAATTTAACGAGACATTTTGGTCTAGAATTTTTTGAAATTCGATTTTGTTTTTATATATTTCGGAAGAACAGACTTTTAAAAATATGCTGGCAAAGTTTCGTGAAGATAGTAATAATGTTTTCTTTGCTGCTGCCGTTTTAGTAGGTGGAGACAGCAGGCAGAGCGCTTGATCAAAGCAACTTTGAACGCGTTTATTTCAAAACTATTTTTTTGGAGCTTGCGTATATGAAAACAAAACAAGTAAAGAAGTTTACATCGGCTAAGCCGATTGCACACATACCTTTTCCTCAGCCTAAAATATGTTAAAACATTACCTTAACAAAAATTCCTGCCGTTTTCGTTGTTCTAGATTGGATATCTATTTATACCTTATCTGTTCTTCGATTTAGCTTCTAAAACTCGAGATTATTATTAAGCACAAAATTTTCGCGGATGGTGAGCATGGTCAAGTTTTACCCGTTAGAGGACATTTTGTCTAGCAGCGAAATACTCAATTCAAAATAGTGAAAATCAAATTTTTGCGAATTTCGCGAATGGTGGTCTTGATAAAATTTTAACCCTTAGAGGACATTTTGTTAAGCTGCGAAATACTCAATTCAAAATAGTGAAAATCAAATTTTCGCGAATTTCGCGAATGGTGGTCTTGACCAAATTTTAACCGTTAGAGGCCATTATATCTACCTGCGAAATACTCAATTCAAAATAGTGAAAATCAAATTTTCGCGAATTTCGCGGATGGTGGTCTTGATCAAATTTTAACCCTTAGAGGACATTTTGTTTAGCTGCGAAATACTCAATTCAAAATAGTGAAAATCAAATTTTCGCGAATTTCGCGGATGGTGGTCTTGATCAAATTTTAACCCTTAGAGGACATTTTGTTTAGCTGCAAAATACTCAATTCAAAATAGTGAAAATCAAATTTTCGCGAATTTCGCGGATGGTGGTCTTGATCAAATTTTAACCCTTAGAGGACATTTTGTTTAGCTGCGAAATACTCAATTCAAAATAGTGAAAATCAATTTTTTGCGAATTTCGCGAAATGTGGTCATGGTCAAAATTTATCCATAATGGACGACTTTATTTGGCGGCAAAATACACAATCAGAAGAAGCAAAAAAATAATTTTTGTATTCAGATATGAGAATAAGAGAAAGAGTGTTTTTTTTCTATTGTGTAGGATGATGACCATAGTTTAGCGATGTCGCAATTTTTTTTTCAGCGAAAGCTTAAGTCTACATAGTAGCTATTCACTCACCAAATTTTCAATAAGCTGGGATGTATAGTAAAAAAGTTATCCAGGAAAAACGTTAAAAATCGTGTTTTTGAAACTTCTGAACCACTTCCCACGACCCAAGGAGGGACTACGAAAACAATTTTTATGCAGTTTTTTCGGACATTTACCTGGTTCATGTCCATGCCGAATTTCAATATGATATCTTTCATGGCTTAGGAGTAAATTACGAAAAACTAAAGTGTGACCGACAGACAGACAGACAGACAGACAAACAGACAGACAGACAACAGACAGAAGACATGGCTAGATCGATTCCTCTTGTCACCCCTGATCAAGAATATATATATATGTCTATAATCTACCGCGACTCCTTTGGTATGTTACATACACCGTGCCAAACTTAATATACCCTTTCCTTCGGAAAAGGTATAAAAAGCATTGAACCGATTCGTCTGAAATTTTTATATGTTTATTGACAACATCAATGGCTATCGCGTGAGCTAGAATCAAATTTTTATTTCAAGAACTTTTCATATTTTTTCATTAAAGAACATGGTATAAAAAAGCTCGTTTTTGGATGTGTTAAAATTAAAAAATCCGCCAATTTTGTTAATTTTCAAAAGGGTCTTGCCGACTCAGGAAGGCAATCGGCCCAATGAAAGGGATTTTAAGGTTTTGGTTTTTTTTGAATAGATACTACTCTAACACACTGTAGGAACCGATTTTTAGGTTTCTATTTCCCGTGTCCTTGAAATATCCTTACAAAACCCTTTTTATTAAGCCCTTTTTCAAAAATTTATGTCTCAAAAACGAATTAAGATAAAAAGATGAAACAAATGGCCACTGATAGCTTATAAAACGGAAAATTAAAAAATTTTTTTTTTTAAATTTTACACTGAGAAAAAAACTTTCACAAAAGAGAAAATAAAAATTAAACATTTTTTTCAGTGTATTCCCGTTTTCGCGCCACTTTCTCGCTTCTTCAAAAAAATACCTCTGAGTAAATTTGACCTTTAACTAAAAAAAATTTTTATCAAAATCAAAAGGTAGTTTTAGGAGATATTAACAAAAACGTAAGCCCCCAAATAGACACTCTCAGTACTGATATGCTGCACTAGACGTGCGCATGCAGAGGCATCACTTATACGGCATGTTGGACGTTATTCAAATATTCATTTTTGCGCGGGCTCATTTATATTTTGTAGAGTAAATGGCTCACTATTAACTATTAATCGGATTAAGAATTTTTTACAAAACAGCAAGTAAGGATTCCGCTTGCCAACATATATGGACATTTCGCGTCCGTGTGGAAATGCCCATATATAATGATACACAATAAAAATTAGCGAAAGAGGTATAGCGATTTGTTGCACAAAATATTGCGATTTGATTTCATGTTTTATTTTCATATTTTATTGCATATATTTTTTCATCCAACAATATTTTATATACACCTATTATAAATACCTATTACAAAGAATTTTTTAATACAAACCTACCCCTATGAAAACTAATAACAAAATAACTTTGCTTTAAAAAAACACTTATCTTAGTTCTCTACCTGCTTGTGTCCTTTTTTAAAAAGCATCCATTTCGGCGCCATTTTTCAAATACAAAAAAAAAAATTTACAACAACATTTTTTTCGGTGTGTCAATAAATAAGATAATAATCCTGCAAACTTAGAAACCCGTTTTTTATTTGGCTTAATAAAAAAAAAAAAATTCATGAAAACACCCTTAACTTTCGTGCTGTAGACCAGAAGGTCCCCTTAAACGCCAAAAAGCTTTTATAAAAGAAAATAAACAATTAATTTAGGCTTCGTCAAATTAATGAATTCAACAAATCTAATTATTTTTTGAATTTTTGATTTCACACCCAAGCTTTCAATCAATTTTTTGAAACTCAATTTTCTATTTTCCTTCTATTCGATAGATGCTTAGTTCGCGACTCCAAAAAAACTTCCAATTAAAATTGTTTATTTGCTTTTACAAAATGATTTGCGAAACGACGAGTGTAAAAGTTTTGTGTGTGCAAACCATTGAGCAAGATTTACGACGCAAAATGCGCTATAAAATTTCGGAAACCCACCTCCTTCATCACGGCATACATACGTATAAGACTTGAAAAGCCTGAAACTTATAGCTACTCCATCCATAATTTCAATTTTTGGACCAATTCTCGTCCTCATTCAAACCTGTTTGCCCAGCGGGCTTAATTGACTGATCACGCCATTCACTCTAGAAAACTGACGTTTGAGATTCGTTTTTTTACCGAAAGGGGGTTCTTGCTTTGCGCAATTTTGATGGATACTACTTACCGAAAGCGAAATTACATTCCCTTACAATGGAAACTATATCCATTACCTCCCACCCACGCTCCAGCTCTCATACCTCTCCTTTTATTTGACTTTAAGCCCTTTTCAATGACATTGCACTGAAGGCAAGGCATTGAGGCCGGCAAGTTCGGACTTGGCGGGGAGGCTCCGAAAAGCTTTTACTCAAACTCAATTAAATGGCACAAGGCGAAACGTAGCTCATGAATGCAACGAGGCTGAACCATAAAAAAAAAAAACAACAACAACAACAACAGCAGCAACGAGAGCAAATACAATAACAAACCTTAAAGTCAAAGAAGAAGAAAATGAAAATGAAGGGGAAAAGCCTGAATGAAAATCGGCACGTTGCATAGATTTGCGAAAATAGGTTGCACGGTAAACATAAGAACGACAGAGCATAAAATTCATGATAAAATAGGTCAAAAGAAACGTGTGGCAAAGGGATAGAACGAGAGGGCGATAGATTGGAAAGGAGAGATTGCGCGGAATATCGCTATGCCAGAATCAATTTGTGAGCTTATTGACAGCTCTGGTGGGCATTTGGCACCATGGAGAGACGTGGCCGGCGAGCTCGATTTGATACGAGAGCTGAGGAAATTCAATACACGTAGCGAAGGAAATCAAACGGACGGACAAACAAATGCTCGATGCGAAAACGAAGCGGGCCAGTGAAGGCATAAAGGATTGGCATTGAGCATGGCTTTACGGTAGCAAATGTGTCGTTGGCAGAGCATTAGGAAAAGCAAAAAAAAAAAAAAAAAAAAAAAAAAGAAGGCAAATGCAGTAGCACTAAATATTTAGGAAAGGCTTCAGAGGGCGCTGTGGCAGTGCATGCATGCATAGGAAATTGTTGTTGCTGCTTTTTTTGTTGCAGTGGGTGCTGCTACATTGAGTCTCTGTGGCTTATGCAGCTTAAGCCACACCGTCACTACACTATCGTGTGTACTGCTCTATGTGCTTTGATGTAATGGATTTTCCTCTGTCTACCATATTGGTTGGAGTACAGTTGTGCTTATGCAGCAACAGTAAGTTTACAGAGGGACAAAAAACATTCGTTTCGTTTCGGTTCTTTTTTTTTTTTTCTTTGAAAAAGGGAAAAGCGCCTTTCATCGGCGTAATTGCATGCGATTTTGGCTGCGATGAGTGCGGTGTCATTTGAGCAATGCGCGCAATTCGGATTTGATGGATGAATTAACTGCATTAGCTGAGCGAATCGATGGATATATTGGTTTCTAAGATAAATAGCTAAATAGATAGATGAATTGTTGGCTAGAAGGGTGGACGCTTGGTCCAAGATAAATGCATGCATTTCGAACTGGCAGAATCCAATGGCAATTTATTTGGGGAAATTTCATTGTTTAGCGAAAGGACAGCGCAGACAAATGGGTGTGGAAATAGTGATTGAGAGGACTTTCGCTTTTGAGCATTCCGTCCCCATATTTTTCTCGCTTCGAATGACTTTAATACACTTTTGCTTGGTAAATTTATGCTGGAGTGCTTTGAATTATTTAGTGTAGTTATTTGAAGGAAATGGAATGGATTTGTTATTTTTTTCAAAATCAAATCTTTAATGCTCCAGAAGTTTAAGTATCTATCTTTTGTTTTACTTTAATGGGGTTAAGACTCAACGAATAAGTGGAGGAAGACTCCAATCATATGGACATTCGCCAAGTGGCTATGATACCACCATAGCGAAAATATCATGAATGTTTGATGTGGTAGAAAGATGCCCAAAGAGACTCTCCAAAAGTATAGAAACCAAGAATGACGATCCAGCAGCAATGGGTCTAAGTACAGCGGGTTCATCAAATGCAAAAAAAAATGGAGTAATGTATCTCCCTATTCTTAGCAGCGATATAGATATGTATTTGTTTATTGTGCGGATCATACACGACGGTGGTTCTCCACACAGTATCCAAGATACATTCCCAGTTAATCGATACGTACCTACTGATGTGTTCCAATTTCGGCTCATGAGTGGACATGGCCCGTATTAGTTCCGGAGCTATCTTACCAACAGCCACAACGGAGCTCCCGAAGGGGCCGTACCCAAACACCGGGCGGAACACTGGGGTTCTTGGTCCCCGTCGTACTATTTTAATGTATTGATCGAGGTGTGAATAGAGGTATACTCTAGTATAACCGTTCCACAGCCATTGGTGGATTTACCGAATAGGCAACATAGGCATCTGCCTAGGGCGGCAAATTCTGAGTGTCAATGCTTCAAATACAGAAAAGAGAAAATAAAGCTGCTGGCTGAGGTGGCCAAACCGCAACTGCCCAGGGTGGCGAATTGACTTCATCCGCCAATGACCACATCAAAACAAATTGTAGGTCATTTGTGCCTATACCAGGAAGATTAAACACTTCCAATTTGACCCCATACCGGATCATGTATTAGTTGACATTTGCCTAGTGTCTGCAGGTTTGCCAAGCCCATAAATCATTATGATTCTCCTCACTGGATCTTAGAAGAGAAGAATCCATTGCATTATCTTTTTATCGCCCATACTTTATACCGCCTGCGACCAATGGCCGCTATTCTCCCCATCACTTTCAATTACAAGACTTTCTTTTGATTGGTTTTACTTTGCGTAGTCATTGAGTTTGGCCGTGTTAATTTTTTTAGTTTTGAAGAATAAACAACTGATTTCAATTTGATAATTAACCTATAGGGCTTGAAAAATCTCTCATAATTGAACTTTTTTCGTAAAAAAAAAAAATCTCGATTTATGGCAAATCATTTGAATGTTTTCCATCAGTTTTACTCCTTCACATAAACTTCTTTTGAAACTCATAAGGAAAATCCTTCTTTCTTGTTACTAAAAATTATGAAACCCATAGAAAAATATTATTCGACCCAATCGTACGTTACTCAACATCATCCGGCGACTCTCCACTGCAATATATCTTACAGTTTTATTACCTTGCCTCAAACCAAGACATCGAGGCTGCATAACTTCACCTCAACAAAACCCCCATCAGGCAGAGACTATTGCCCTCTTAAACTACTACTCCTCTAAGACCCTCTAAGACCTCTTAAGCGAAAAATGCAGCACAAGAAAACAACGCAATGCAGCACTCCCACGACATTTGCGAAAATTGCATAAAAAAAGCAATATTTACCAAAAGCTTCAAAGACGAAAAAAGTATAAGAAAAAAAAAAACAAAAAAAGAAGAATGAAAATCGCAAGTAAAAACGAAAGCAAATGTGAAACCATAAAGGAGGAACGCAATCCGACAAGAATGTGTGGGCGCCACCACATAACAGCATCTCAGCCTCACAGCCATATAGCCGCACGGCATCTCAGCCGGCGAAAAATCCGAATGCACATGCAAAAAGCGCCGAAGTTTTGAGGCAAGAATTAATGGCGACATGTTTTTGAACAATCAAGGTCTACGGTCTATTAAAAACAAGATAAATAAAAGTGAATAAATAAGAAGAAAAAGAAAAAAAAAAAACAAGATTGCAAAAAATAATAAATAAGCGAATTGAGTTGGCAACAAATCATAATTATTTCAGTTTTTCATCGACTGGTGAGTGGGGCTTGGAGCAATGAAGGAAAATGAAACCGTTATGTGAGCTGTCAAAAATAGCCGTCGAGAAAAACGATGTCGAGTCGTGTTCGTATTAATTTCATACTCCAGTTCATATCGTTTGACACGATTTTCATATCGAATTTCAATCTTTGACAGCTAGACGGAGTTTTCTGGCCTTTCAGCTGTCACACGTACTTACAGGGTGCAACGAAAAGATTCGGTTTTTTCTGACAGGTCCATTGGTGTAAGATCCAATTTAATCAGTGGTAGAAAGCTTAAGACGATGCTGCTTTAATTTATTCAAACTTTTTTCAATTCCTAAGTATTGGCAGCTCTGCTTCGTTGTTCATAGTTTTATTACACTGTGCGACATTTTAGAGGTCATAATTTCTAAAACAAAAATTTACGACTGTTTTTGAAAGTGCTCGGTGAGTATAACAACGCCTCATATTCAGTTTTCTCAAGTCACCTTTACTTTTTTTTTAAATAGACTTCAAAAAGTGGGGCCGAGAATTAAATTACTCACTTACTTATAGCTATATCTCGTAATCCGTTCAATATATTAATTTTCTTTCTATCACAATTTATAGCTCTGAACTCATTTTAAATAGTTTTAGTACAAACCGACCCGAAAGAACTACACTCCGTAAAGACAGGATAGCCTCACTCATTTATCAATGACTTATCGCACCATTTCTGTGCTATTAATATTGCAATCAAAATCATTTCTATGCAATTAGCAAGAGGGTACCTTCGTTTAATAATGACAAAATTCCAAGAGGGTGGGTTGACGCAAACCGCATTTTTTCAATTGTCTATCTTGACAGCTACGAAAATGTGCTTTTTAAAGTGTAAAGTTGAAATAGCCTCATTGCATCGTTCTTACTTTCTGCGTAGCGTTACTTGTTTAAAGTTTACTTTTTTGATTTATTAGTAAAGACGTTTGTATTAAATTGCTGAAAAGAAAACAATGGGAAGGAAATCATCGCTAAATGCATCAGAAATTGCGAAAATTGAAGCCTATCACGACGAGGGACTTTCAAACCGTGCCATAGCCCAAAAAATTGGTCGAAGTCCAAAAGTTGTAAACAATTTTTTAAAAGCTCCTTTGGAATACAAAAAACGCTATAAAGGGAACACGGTTGGAAAGCTTTCGGCCGCAGGACAAACGAAAAATCGCTCGTATTGCATCAAATTCGTCAATGTCTTTAAAGAAGATTGGAGCTGCAGCTGGAGTTAGACGTTAGCAAATAACCATAAGTAACGTTATTAAAGCTACAGGAAACATTAAAGCGTCGAAAACTCCAGAAGAAACCACCTCTGAATGCCACACACAAGGTTAAAAGAAACTCCAATTTGCCAAAGATCATATGCCGTGGATTGTACAACAAACGCAAAACGATAATGATTGGCGCAAAGTGATTTTTTCTGACGAAAAACGCTTCAACCTGGACGGGCCTGATGGTTTTTAATTATTATTTCCAAAAAAAAATCACTTTGCGCAATCATTATCGTTTTGCGTTTGTTGTACAATCCACGGCATATGATCTTTGGCAAATTGGAGTCTTTTAACCTTGTGTGTGGCATTCAGAGGTGGTTTCTTCTGGAGTTTTCGACGCTTTAATGTTCCTGTAGCTTTAATAACGTTACTTATGGTTACTTTGCTAACGTCTACTCCAGCTGCAGCTCCAATCTTCTTTTAAAGACTTTGACGAATTTGATGCAATACGAGCGATTTTTCGTTTGTCCTGCGGCGAAAGCTTTCCAACCGTGTTCCCTTTATAGCGTTTTTTGTATTCCAAAGGAGCTTTTAAAAAATTGTTTACAACTTTTGGACTTCGACCAATTTTTTGGGCTATGGCACGGTTTTGAAAGTCCCTCGTCGTGATAGGCTTCAATTTTCGCAATTTCTGATGCATTTAGCGATGATTTCCTTCCCATTGTTTTCTTTTCAGCAATTTAATACAAACGTCTTTACAATAAATCAAAAAAGTAAACTTTAAACAAGTAACGCTACGCAGAAAGTAAGAACGATGCAATGAGGCTATTTCAACTTTACACTTTAAAAAGCACATTTTTCGTAGCTGTCAAGATAGACAATTGAAAAAATGCGGTTTGCGTCAAACCCACCCTCTTGGAAATTTTTGTCATTATTAAACGAAGGTACCCTCTTGCAAATTGCATAGAAATGATTTTGATTGCAATATTAATAGCACAGAAATGGTGCGATAAGTCATTGATAAATGATTGAGGCTATCCTGTCTTTACGGAGTGTAAATCTAGTAGGAGCAAATTGCAAAAATTCCTAAAATTTGACGTTTTTTTTATCATGTTTTTATTTTGTATGGCCAATAGCTCCCAAGGCAATAAACATTTTATCAAAATTTTTTTAATGCAAATATAGAAAGATTAGAACTTAACAACTTCTTCATATACACGAACTCATCCGAGCACTACTTGATACCGTTTGGCCGGTGCAAAAGTTGAACAATTTTTACCAAAAATCGTAAAAAAAACGCAAAATCACCATTTGTGTATGCACGAATTTTTTCAATCCAAAGCAAATGGTTCAGAACGGTTATCACTCCAAACGATCGTCAAGCATTTCCTTACAATTTGAGGCCCCGGGAAATGGCATCAGCAATATGGGATTTTAGTGCAAAAGTAAATTTTGCGTCAATACTCTGGAAACCTTACAGAATTACTTTCTTCGATCCAACAAATCCGTGACACAATGATCCGGTTCGAAAACATGATCCGGTACGAAGCCATGATCCGGTGTAATAAAACCTTCACGAATCAATCGGAAAAATCCAATAAAATCTGTACTAAGGATACAATCGCTTCACAGCACAGGTGCCTTAAGTAGTCAAGTTTCATTGGAGGAAGTCAACCTGCCGATCGACCCAAGCGCAAAACAAGAAAAACACCGCCTCCTTCCAAATGTTGCGGAGCAACATCAAAATCAAATGCAAGTTTGCGCAGCTGCACTGGCGGCGCAGTAAAAAACTTTTTAACGAAATTATAAGCAAAAAATTGAATAAAAATTTTTTCATAGGCGTCTCAAATCGAAATTTGACTAGAGCCGCAGTTTGTGGCGTGTTTTCTTGTTAGCTGGAATCCGAATATCGTTGTTGGTATTTGAAATTTTTCATTGAAGCCTTAAGCCGCGCTTATATAACTGAGATCATGCGGCAACAACGGCGACCGGCAGCGCTGCTCGTGCACCAGGAAAGCAATTTAAACAGATAAGCCGAAGCCGATGCCGAAGCCGAAGCACCTGCGGAGCGAATAAAAGTTAAAAATTTCGATTGCACTTCGGGTGCTCAAAGTGCATTTAATGTGGATTTGTTTATCGGGAAAATTTTTACGAAAATCGCTCGTAACTTTTTTGCAATGGAGAAAAAATATTAAAAGATTTTTATTTGCGCCAAAGGTTAGAGTCTGCGTGAAGAAACCAAGTCGATTGGGCAACGTAAATTTTGATTGAAAACTGAAAAAGGGGCGCTTATAATATATTTGAATATTATTTGCTCTGTTTCAGAAGGCAGCTTGGTTGATTTTAGTTTCTATCACACTATCAGTAATTATTCAATATGTTAGAGTGCTAAAATCAGTTGGGCCTGACAACGGGAAAGGCGATAGACCTTGGGAGACAATTTTCTTTCTGGATATGCATAATATCTGCAAACAGTTTTTAATCCCAAAAATTAATATTAAATGTGCACTTTGAAAGATTCCCTAGTAACAGTTGTAAAAGACTTTAATATGAGCCCCGAAGAATTTCGTGCGCTAGCTTTCGTTAAAATATCCTGTGAATTGCGTTAAAGGTACAATTGTAATACCTCCTTTTCGGAACACCCAGAGCCGTCTTAATCACTACCAGTGCCCTGGGAGAAATTCCTTCCGCGCCCCCGATATGCAATTCAAGTAGATAACCCTACGTCTCGACATTCAATTGTTGATGGTATATCATCTGCCAAATATATATCTTGACATCGACAATATTGTAAGGGTGGGTTTGTTTATGTTATGTCATCGGCATTTATGAAATGACTAGGACAAAATTAATACGTTGCGCATGCGCCCTCTATGTCAATACACCATGAAATTACCGCCTACCAGATTTTATATAATTATGTAGGCATGTAAATTCAATTAAGCACCACCAATTGATTATTACTTATAACTATACCCGACACGCTCCGTGTCGAGGGTATATTGCATTCGTGCGTACGTGTGTATCACTCAGAACCAATCGAGATAGAACATACAAAATACACAGAGAAAACGATAGGTATTTTATGTAGAGCTTTTTTATTTTTGGCAACCTATAGTGAAATTTGATGTAGAATTGTTTCTTCATGCAAATTAATGCAAAAAAAATTAAGTTTTGGTAGAATTTTTCCGAACTAATGTGTTATAATAGCGGAATTAACCTTTTAAAAGCACTCTCAACTTTGAGTGTTTGGCAGTGTTTGCGTTGAGTTTTTCTTTTTGAAGTGTTCCGAGACCTATCGTAAAATTTTATGACTTTTTTGGATCAGTTTGGAACTAGACCCAAACTAGACTAGTTGTAATCAGTTTTTTGAAAAAGTTTAAGTGCCAAAATTCTTAGAATTTTTCACTTATTATATGTATGAATTCTCATCGAAATCGGACGTCGGCAGTGATTTGAATGCATGTTCGACGATTTTTGCCTGAAGCATTTTGATTTTGAGTAGAGTCGGAAAACTCCTTATAACTTCTACAATTTTCTACCAATTTCAGCAATTTCAACATTTTGAAAACGTAAAATACGCAGTTATTGTTTTAAAGCAAAAAAATGATTTTCAGAATTTTACCAAATAAATAAGTATATCAAAATGAATTTAAAAATTTCGAAAAAATCCCAAAAAAAACCACATTTTTCAAATTTTAATGTCTATAGATCTTGAAGTAAAACTTAAATTGAAACACATGATACATCATTGTAAAGGTGCATTCTTTCTCTTTTAAGCAAGATACATAAAATGCAAAAAACATACATACTTCCTGAGATTGTAAGCAAAATCTAGAAACTGACGCGAAAATTTCAAAAATCGTCCTCCTGACCACAAAATCAAAGTATAAAAAAAAAAATTGGGTTTTCAGATATAATCTGATTTAGTGAGCCAGAAAACAACCATTGGAAACCAGAAACAATATTAAAGTTTCATTTTGTCGACTTGTGTTATTTGTCATGATATTTCCAACAACTTTGCTGAACACACCACAGACCTCAGATGTAAGGAACACATAGTTTCATATGCCGATATGCTACAAGAATAGGCCAAGGGGAAAAACTTTTAACCCCCTAAAAAAGAATTCAGACGTAAACTTTCGAAACGCCGAGACACATCTCCTATTTTTTGGTCTCCTCAACCATAATCCGTTGTCAGAACCCCGTTATTTTGGAAAAAGTTCAAAATTGTTGTACAGTGTTATCAAGAGAAACAACAAGAGGTACATATGAAGTTCGTAGGATTGTAGATTTAGTTTATTCTTGTTATAGAACAATCAAAGCAGGAAGTATTCCAGCTAGCACGTCGTTCGACCTACTGGGTATTCGAGTCATCGCGAGTCTACTGTATAGTATAGGTATAGGATAGCTTTACTAACTTTTACTAACTCTACCAATTTGAACGGCCTTAGTGCGCCAGTCTCATCAAGAATCTGGGCATATGTATATCGAATTCGGCTTTAGCTTTCTTACTTTCCTTATTTTTTCAACAGCCGCCTTCCCTGTATCCATATCTTTTACACAAATTGCGTTAATCAGTGGCTTTTTCCAAACAAACTATGCCCAATTTGTCGTGTTGATGTTGAAATGCATATGACCAAGGATGAAGCGCTACGAGCGGTCTTAATGAATAACACTAGTTTACAGAATCGTGGATTTTTTTTTCAGTACAAAATGGAAATAAATATTTATAATAAAAGAAAACCATTCGGTTGTGTATCGGTTGTGTGTTTATTACACTAGTTTACAGAGTTTAGGAGTTTCGCGATAGCATAGTCGAAATAATGGTTTTTAGACTAAATTGGGGTCGCGGATCACGAAAATGTCATCCGTTTTTTTTTTTTTTTCAAAAGAATAGTTTTTGAAAACAATTTTTTTTGGTTACTTTTTGAGATTTTGCCAAATAACTACAAAACAGTTAGCCTAAATAAAACAAAATTTTATCAGTATGAAGCAAAAAACTTTCTCCTTTGCAACGTTGTATTATTTGTTACAATCGGTGTCTTAGTTTTTGAGCTATAAGCATTTGAACTTGCAAAAGTTGACTTTTTTGGGTTTTTTTTTTAATTTTCAAAATTTCATTTTAACTTTTAAGTACAAAAAAATTTTCTTAAATGTTTTTTTCGGTAACTTAAAATGATAAACATATATTTAGCGTATATAAAAAACAAAATTTCTTCCAAATCGGTTGAAAAATAAAGAAGTTATAAGAGATTTTCCACATTTACTCAAATTTTAGTGCCCTTATGTTATGTAAAAATTGGATATTTCAGTGACGTGACGGATGCCATTTTCGTGATCAGCGACCCCAATTTAGTCTAAAAACCATCATTTCGTCTCTGCTCTTTTTTTTTTGTAAGCTAGTGAAATCGTCCAAGTAATCTCATTATCAAAAACAACTTTGCAGCTAACAAGGTGTGCCGCCTTAAAAGATCAATGAGGATTTTTAGAATATACAGGATAATTATTCAGGACTTTTGGTAACATATTAACAAGAATTTCTCATTTCCAAATTATATATTTTTATTTGTTTCTCTTTGAAATGTATTTTTGAGAATTTTTAAGCAATAAAATCAGTAAAAATGCAGTTTGCAGGAAAAAAGAAGTAGATTTAAAGATGTATTTTTTAGGTTAAACTCGTAAGTTTAAGCGATCAGGGGTTTTATTTCAAGTCCCGTGATTTTTGAAGTAAGTACTTAGAAAGGAACTGTTTAGCAGAATTATTGGGATGACGTTACATTATCGTATTTGATCTATGGATCAATTTCGGAACGAAATGGGTAGCTAAAGTAATAGCCAGATATTTTGTGGATATGTGGATTCTGATGAACGACGGAGTGGCAGTAAATTGGTTAAGAATTTTGTTTGGATATTTCACTATCATAGCAACAGATGAGTGTTACGATTGATTTATAAACCAGACCTTTAATTTTCCAACGACTGTTTTGATTTTTTGTGGATAAGCCATTTAAATTGTTTACATTGACCTATCATTTTTTTTTAGCTTCAATATACTGAACCCACATCAGCCTCCACTCGAGACGAATGCCAAAATTCTTCAAGTCACTTGATTGGGTATTTACTTACATATATGCTGTTAAATTTGACAGGGCGAGAAGTTCCTCTTCTAAACGTTGATGTGACATGAAAACTTTGGGTTATATTAATTTTAATGCCCCCTTTTGTAAGTAATTTTTTCAGAAGGCCTCCATTATTTGCGAGGATTCGAGATGCTCCCTTGGGATCTGAATGTGAAAAGTGGTAAATCGGTGGTGCAGATCAAGTTCAAGACACCAGCCTGCACAGGACAAGTAAAAAAGCTAAGGTCGGTCAAGCCCGACTTTCATATACCCAGCATCCCGACAAAATTTACGCACTATGCTTTGCCTTTCGTATGTAATACAAGGTAAATACCTGTAGGCGTGGCAATGGGCGGCCCACATAAATTATTCTCCTTCACCTTTCATTTGTCTTGGTTAATCAATGTTCCCAATTTGAAGCTTCTAGGATCATACTCGGGGCCCAATATACCGGTGTGCTGAATTTTTACGTGAATTGTCCAGCTGCTTAGGAGTGCGACCACAGAAGGACAAACGGACGGATGAATGGACAGACATTTCTAAATCGATTGAGTTTTCGACTCTGATCAGGAATATATAAATTTGTCGATATCTTCTGTTACAAGATTCACGCATTTGCCCGGTTGCCCATAAGCCCAGTCCGCCCCTGTATCCTGCTTACGCTGGGTATAAAAAAAATTAACTCTCCGGCGGCGGATATCGGATATCCAGCAGGAAACACTATCCGTTGCAACGCTATTCTCTACTCTTAGCAAACGCACGAACTAAATAAACCCGTTATATTTAACCAAGCCGTAAACCGAACGAACAATTGCTTTCAAACCGCCCATATAGCGAGTATTCAAACCGCATGAGTGTTCTGCTAAACGTCCAATGAACATGCAACTGTGGCCTCTACAAAATTTCTTTATGTGGAGTTTTTTTGGGGCTTGTCACGCATTTTTGGGTTTCGCCACGTAATTATTACCCCTGATAGTATACCGTACAAAATTGAATTGTTTTGCTCGAAAGTATACGGCATAAGTATATTGTAACTTCCTTTGAATTAAAGGGATTATTCTGATGTAAGCGACTCCTTTTTGGAATTTTCTTTTCGTAGGACAATAATGTTGAATCATTTTAATTTTTTAATATGCTTTTATTTGTAACTTAAACTGCGTACGAAAATTTTTATTTTTATTGTGCATTGTTAATATATTTTTGTTTAGTCAAAGAAAAGAGGAGGTCTTTGGTCAACACCGCAGAGACTGTTCAGGTTTTTTGAAATAAAAGAACTTGAATGGATTATTGTTAAGTTCGTCTCAGGCGATCGTCCGTGCCAGAATTATTAAATAAAAAATAAAAAAATTAGGAGACTCTTAAAAAATCGTCGCAAATCCTAGTTTTTCTTTGTAACAATCGTTCACAATACTATTATTAGTTTTCGAAAAAACAACAAAACTCTGGGCCGGCGAGAACTATTAATAAGTGAAAGAATATATTAAAGTTTCAAAGCAATCGTTTTGATGGTTTGTTCGGTAGGACGTTGCCCATGCAAAATAATATACTGAATTTTTCACATTATTTTTTTAAATAAGTTATTCTATCGAAATATGAAAGAAAAAAATTAATGTTTAAAAGTGGTGACATCAGAATAGCCCCTGAAATTACTGTTCAACTAAAAATGCCAGATGAGCTATCAGGGTGGTAGTTACCAAAAAGTTGAAGCTAAGGCTAAATCCCAATCTTTCGACGTAAAATTGGTAGTTACCAAGCCAAATTAAACCGGTCTTAGAGAATTCGATATTCGAAAATGTGCTGCCACATTTTTAAATTGAATTCCAAAAACATATGGGTTTTGCCATTTTCAGTTTCTCACAATTTTCAGTTTCTCACAATTTCTCACAATTTCCATGAGATTTTATTACAATTTCTCACAATTTCTCACGATTTCTCACAATTTCCATGAGATTGTTATATAATGTTAAAACATTTTTAAAAATAATTGACAGTCATTAATGCAAAGCGAAATGATAGCAAAAGCATCGCTTACTAGAACAGTTCGCTGGCGCTTTTGTCATGTCGGTGAACTTAGCCCCCTATGTTGAAATTTTGAAAATTGCAAAACTTGTGCTGAGTTGTGCCCGATGTGTGCTATTATGTGCCGCAAAAGAAAAAAAAATCCTTCGTATAGTTTGGATTTTATGGGGAGGTCCTTTTTTCACCGTGAAGTTAGCCCCCCGATTGATATATTTTTTTTAAACAAGAAGTGATTTAGGTTGTGCCCAGGATGAGTATTATGTGCCAATTAAGGAAAACTAAATCATTCACACGTGTAGTTTGTTATAAGGACATTTCCATTTTTCCTTAAGACATATTTTTTCTTTTGAGTAAATCGATTTATTCTATTTGGGCCAAAAGTTTTATTTTTAAGTGGATCGTCATCTGGATCTTAATATCAATAATCCTCTAATTCCTTTTTGGACCAGTTTTTAACTAGACCCAAACTAGACTAGTTTTAATCAGTGCTTTGAAAAAATTTTAGCGGCAAACTTCGAATTTTTCACTTAAGGTGAGATGACACTACGTGTGCAATGCACGAATATTTGCTCACTGACGTCATAAATATTGCACACGTAATGAAATCGACGAATAATTTGTTTGCTCAAAATAATTCTTACAATATTTTACAATCAAAATGTGTGCGTTGCACGCGTAATGTAATCAACCCAAATTTCAACTGCACAAACATTTTGTAAAAATATGTACACGTGAAACTGTTTCCTCATACAGTACATCTGCAGAAATCTCTAAAGTTTGACATTATTTTCATTGAAATCTTTTAAAAAGGAAACCTAATAACATTGCGCAATCAAAATGTGTGATTTGTCCATATATTGTACGAGAAAATGTTATGTGCCCAATTGTTTTTCAGATGTGTCACACATTTTTTTGAGCAATTATGTGTGCATTGCACACGTAGTGTAATACCCTGAGCAAATAAATGTGCTTCAAATTTTATTTGTTTCAGATGTGTCACACATTTTTTTGAGCATTTATATGTGAATTGCACACGTAGTGTCATCTCACCTTTATTCTATATATAAATTTTCATTGTTTTTGGGTTTTGGCTCCCAAACTCTGTAAACTTCCTCCTTCCTTAAGGAAAGTGTATATAGGAAGAGTCAGATTAATGCAGCGATTGGAACGGCTGAAATACAGTTTTTCATACAAATAGGCTGGGCACTTTATTTGAATTAATTTGTGTAAAGAAATGCAGTTTTTCTGCGCAAAATAATCCTGCAGAGTGCAACGAAGAATTCTTGTGTTAAATTCCGATATGTGGTGATTAGGGATTCCAAAAAATGGCCAAAATGCCAATCCCGGGATTTCGGGATTCCAAAATTTCAATCCCGGGATCCCGGGATCGGTCCCGGGATTAGGAAGAATGCTTAAAACGAATAAATTTTTAAATTTTTTTTATTTGAGCTATGTTTCACATTAACAATAATAAAAAAAAAACAAAAACTTAATAACATTCCAGTTATTTGAAGCATAACAGCTGAATCAGTGATGTTAAATTCTTTTTCTGATATTCCCTACACAGCCCCAAAAAATCACTACTTTTTCCTTTGCTTACACAAATTTTTCCCTACAAAAATCCTTACGATTTTATTTACTTATATTTGCACTATCATAGCTGAATTACAATAGTCTGGCGACTGCGTATTTTAATGGTTTAAAATACAAAAATCGATTTTCTCTCACAAATCAAATTATTTTCTAATCAGTTTTTTCGTTTACCACCAAACCCAGCTGTCAAAGTCGTGAGGGAATTGTACCTACATTTAACAACACTGCAGCTACGTAAAACACGTAGTTATCGCATTTAATGTACTAAACGTACAAAAATAACCATCGTATAGATTTTTATGTCCACTAACGTATTACACCCACTTGCAACGTTATATCTTAAAGCATTTTCATCTGATTATATTTCGATATTTCTACCTCGACAGTTAAAAATAATTGCAAAAATGCCCCGGGACTAACGAAGACTAATCCCGGGATTTTCGGGACTAGAAAACGTCCGGGATCCCGGGATCCCGGGATTGGAATCCCTAGTGGTGATATAGTCGCAAACTATGTATATATATAGCGCGTTCTACTATTGAAGGCTAACTGTAAACACCTGAATGACGCAGCATCGTATTTTCAGTATACATTAACTGCGTAAAAATGTCTTTCTTAATTCTCATTTACGGGGAATATTTTATCAAGAATGACATTAAATTGTAAACACATTTATGCATTACCGGTAGTTTGATAACTCTTCAGTCGTTTCTTTTAAAATGCACTTTGTTTTTATAAATTTCTAACTCGACAGAATTACAAAAACAAATTGTATATAAAGAAGTATTCACTAGGCAAACTACCAATAAAGGTGTGAATATCCCTGCAGGAAATGTCAATAGTGAATCTATACTCTTTCACTAATGACCGCGTCGACAGTACTACTGACCAGCTATACCCGCCGCAATGCTTTGCGCTATAGACATTTAACATTGAGTTGTCATTGAATGTCGACAGTAGACCGAAAAACTATTGACGAACTAGTGACGTCGGTACTATTATGTAGACAAAAGGAGTACTTTTTCGCTAGTCACCAGTAATTAATATATAATATATATTTATACTTTCCGCTTTCAATATAAATAGCTTGCATTTAAGTTTTAACGAGTCTAACTTGTTCAATTTTGCGGCACATTTTACAAGGAGACACGTTGTTGACATGGTCAATGGAGATGAAGTATATCTCTTGACAGTACAGTTTCTCTAATGACACCGCCAATAAATACTGTTGACGTTGTCACTAGTTCTCTTGTCTATATTGACGTCAATATAGACATGGGGCCATGTGGCGACAGACTTCCTGCAGGGATATTCCTGCATTCAATTGCAAAGTCTTGCAAGTAAAAAACTACTACTAATACCTTTTTTACACCAGATGTAGAGCACAAACGATTTTAAAGTTCGTCTCGCTTTTCTCGCCTCACTTGAAGCGTAATCGTATAATTGAAAACTAACTACTCCGACGTATGAGAAATATTATAACAAAATTCCCAGGTATAGTCAACTTCAGGCTGGCATCTATTTTCTGGAACATTATAAGTTGATTAACTTTTAGAGAAATACATATAAATGGTCGCTTTAGTAAGGGGAGTGTTACCGGTTATGGACATACTTGTTTTAGTTTTTGGCCAACAAATTTTTTGTTACCGGTTGCAGAAACCCTTGTTAAATCACTTTAGATCTGAAAAAATATTAAGTCAAATGCGTATAACATAAATTTAAACAAAAAGAATATTTTGGTAATTACTAATAAGTTATTTGGAAAAGAAAAACCTTCAGTCGCAAAACAAAAACCCTGCAGGACCATTTGGTCCAAAATATAATACAACATTTGTGAGGCCAATATCTGGAGATTAGTTATAGGCTTTTCACACATAGGCTAAATCACGTGATTTAGCATTCATTCGTGATTTAGAGCTAAATCACGAAATTTACCCATACAAAAAATGTCAAACTAAATCACTCTATGTGGCGTGATTTAAGGGGGTCTTCTCATTGAGCAATTTTTTTTTTCGACTTTTTTTTTGCATTTATTTATAGCTTGGGTAGTTGTGAATATGCCCCTAAAAGGATTTTTTGAAATTCGAAATAGTTTAGAGGATATAGCCTTCTTTGTCGAGCAAGATCTGCGCTAAAACGAATAATTTTTGCGTTGCTTCAAACTTTAAACGCGTTTATCTCGAAACCACGTTTTTCGAACTGGCGGCCATGATATCTCCAGTTCAACTGAACCGATTTTCATGAAACAAAGTGGAATCGACGCAGAATTGTCACCATTCTCGGGTGAATCTCGAGCATAATTTTAAAAAATTTTTACTATTTTTTTTTTACACTAAACTACAAAAAAAAGCCCGAAATTGAAATTTTTTTTTGAATGGCCGTTTTTTTGTTAAAAAAATTTCACAAAATTAAGCTTGAGGTTCACCCGAGAATTACATCTATACTGATTATAAATCCGTTTTTTTCATTTGGGACGCTCCGGAGACCCGGAATCGTGGCCGCCGTGACGACACCTTTTTTTTCACCACCAACTTTGAAGTCTCATTACTTTTTGAACAGCCCACGTATCGAGACAAAAAATTTTTTTTAATTTACTTTGAACCTTTTGTAATACAATAAATAAAAAAAGTTTTCAATTATTCTTTGCGTTTTCAAATAAGAATTTTTTTAAAAAGGGTCCAAAAAACGGGTTTTCAATGAGAAGACCCCCTTAAGCTAAATCACGCACTAAATTACACAAACTCGATATGTAACTCCGCGTTTTCATCAAAATATCGATAGATTTGAACAAAACATCTGTCACATCTCTATCTCAATGTTTTCCAAATCGCTGTTATCACTGAACATCAGCTCCAAATTATTATTTAATTGCATAAAATTGTTAAAAACTAATTGACCACTTTCCAAAGTCCATATTGGCGCTCACATTTTAAAAATCAAGCAAACAGTGTTCACCTTCTTCTATTTTTCAGCTGATAGCTGTCAACTTAAGTATATTACTTCGACTTCGTGTGAACAGTTGTGATTTAGCTTTGAATGATTTAGCTAAATCACGTGATTTAGCACTATGTCTGAAAAGCCTATTATATTTACAATATATTATGCATGGGAATTACACAGTGGACCAAATGGCCCCTTAGTATAACTTTTTTAGATGCATGAATCATGCCTCTTAAGGGTGCTTTGAATGCATGCCAACCTTCCATGCCTCTTCATTTCTTTTTTTATAAAGGCTTGTCATAGGAAATCATGCATAGACAAAAACTGTTTGATTAATACTTGAGAACCCATGAAACATATCTTCTTCCCTACCATACATGAATCAATGATCCTGAGAACACAATAATCCCCTAGTGGCACATTGTAACATCTTTTAAAGGAAAAAAAATTATTCTTGTTGCATAAGGGGTGCATAGACGTTTAAAAAACATGCTCAGTTGCATAGATGATGCAAAGTTGTTATGAACAACTACTTAAGTTACACAAGCGGTTTGAAAAACTAAATTTAATTGCATGAACTTTTTGTGTCAAAATGGGTGGAGCTATGATGTTTTAAAATAGTTGCAGTAACTTCTCTTCGGAACTTCCACTTTGTAAGTTGCAAATAGGTTGCAAAGCCGTTTATGTAACAATTATTGAAGTAATAAGTATGCTTCCGAAAAAAATGCTTTTTTGACTCTTAAAATATTCCAAAAGCATATTATAAGGGTCAAGAAATAGATACGACAGAGACGAACGCTCATACAGGGTGTTTCGCATAAGGATGTATATCCGAATGGAGGTGATAGGGGCGCTCAATATCGACCAAAAATCGTATGGGAGGGGGGGGTGGAAAATGCTCCCCTAAGGAGTTAGAGGGCCTTAAAGTTTTTAGGCAGTAAGTCGAGAAAAAAAACGTCACGATTCTCCTGTCTCAAGCTTGCCCACATGTTGGTCCATCTGCGTTCTGCGATAAATTTCTTAATATATGCAAACAGTGACCATTCGTTGCAGTCCCCCAATTGAGAACTTTATTATGATTTTGAATTCGACAATGATTGTCTTCGAATTCGTTTTGAAAAATATGTCTGTTGCCGCGGCTGCATCAATTTTAAACAACCGAACGTAAGGGTTTTAGCTCTTTAATCTATTTAACTTTACTAAACCTGCGTTACTTCTTCGCGAAAAATATACAATTAACTTCAAATTTATGCTTATTAATTAGTTTGGAATGTTCATAAGTCGTTAACAAATTAAGCTCGTGCAAGAAAATAGGGAAAAAAAAATACAAAATGAAATTTAACCAGAGAACGGTAAATTAAGAAAGAAGAAGAGGAACTTAAACTTTGTCAAACGCCCGATCGTCTTTAAAGTCAATGCGCGACTGGTTTGAACGTTTATTTTCCACTCGCTGGTTTTATCTCTCCGCCCCGTAAGCGAGTCCCATCGAAGCTTATATTATTTAATTTCCAACGTCTAGTCGGGCCAGCTTGATTGCCGGTCGTTCCAACGTCCCGTGTGGTGTACGCACGATAGCTCTACGGACTTGTCCATCTTTTGCAAGCGATACCTCCTCGATGACACCCTTGGGCCAGCAGTTTCTGGGCAGGGATCCGTCGACGATGACGACCACGTCGCCCTTTTGCAGAGGTGGATTTTTATTGAACCATTTACCTCTGCGAACCAGAGTGGGTGTATATTCGGCGACCCATCTCGTCCAAAACTTGTTGGTGAAATTTTGTGCCTCTTTCCAGTAGCTTCGAAGGTTGGCGGACGCGGAGCAATTCGGCTTGTCGCCCGATATTGATCCCAACAGCAAATGATTCGGTGTTAGAGCACCGTCGTCTGCAGTGTCAAGGGAGACAAACGTCAATGGCCTTGAATTTATCACGAACTCGACTTCGCATAGCCCGTATCGTAAGCTTTCGTCGTTAAATTTACAATCCGGATTTATATTTCGGAGTGCGGTCTTGATTGACCTGATCAACCGCTCCCATGCTCCGCCCATGTGTGGTGCCGCGGGTGGGTTGAATCGCCACTTGATTCCGTCATGTTTGGCTGCGATGTTCGGAAAGTCGATACTGCGACGCTGATCGCGCAATATTTTTTCCGTGCTTTTAAAATTGGTGCCGTTATCCGTAAATATTTCTTTCGGTACTCCGCGGCGTGTCATAAAATTGTGGATGCATATTAAGCATGAGCTGGTGTCAAGTGAATGGGCTAACTCAATATGAATCGCACGCAGTGTAAGGCATGTAAAGATCACACCCCATCTCTTTTCGCTGCGTCGTCCAACTGTGACGAGAAATGGGCCGAAAAAATCGATGCCGACGTAGGTGAACGGCCTTTGGTATGCGCCTAGTCGGGCTGGTGGTAGTGGTGCCATTTGTTGTTCCTGAGGCATCGCTTCAGATATTTTGCACCGCTGACATGCCGCTCGTACGCTTTTATACAGCACGCGTAACTTTGATATATAGAACCTGTTTCTGATTGCGTTAATGGACGCTTCGTGCAGCAGATGATGGTTTTTTTCGTGATAGGAATGAACTAGCAAGTGCGTTACCGTGTGGTTCCTCGGCAAAATTATGACATCTTCGTTGTCGGTTAGACGCTCGAGTCGAGAACGTGCTCTGATGACGCCATTGTCTAGGTAAACATTTAGGGATTTTAGTACTGATTTTTTGTTTACATTCTTACCGCGCTATAAAGCGAGTATCTCATCTCGAAACCCATCTCTCTGTGCCTCACGGAAGAGAAGAAATTTTGCCTTTTCAATTATATCTGTAGTCATTCCAGCGACGCTCACATTTTTGATACGGGCTCGTAGCTTCTCGATATAAAGTAGAAAATTTGCCACAGCTCGATATAACCTCCTCCAGTTTGAAAAGTATGCCACGTTCGGCTGAAGTGATTTTACGTAGGTTTCGTGCAGCAAGACATGCCGCACTTCAGGCACGGCTTCCTCTCCGATATCGTCACAGCGTGGCCAATGTTCGTCTTCTTTCCAAAGGAATTGCGGGCCCTTGAACCAGACGGCGTAATCGTTGTTCCTTGAATCTTTCGTAGCTAGATCGCCTACATTTTGCTTTGATGGCACCCAATGCCATTGGTTTATGCTGGTGTGTTCCAATATTTCACCAACGCGGAACATGACGAATTGCTGCAGGCGTTTCGGGTCCATACGAAGCCATCTTAACACAGTTTTAGAGTCTGTCCAGTAGAAGCAGGACTCCGCTGGGATTTTAATGGTGCGTCTAATCCGTTGAGCAAGCTTAGTTCCGGTTACAGCAGCTTGCAGCTCCAAACGTGGTATTGACAGTGGTTTTAAAGGAGCCACTTTAGTTTTGGACGCTGCAAGGGCGATGTCGACTTCCCCATGACTTTGGACTCGAATGAAACTTATTGCTGCATATGCCTCCTCTCCTGCGTCAACAAAGGTATGTAGTTGTACCTTCTCAGCTTCTTTGAACAGTGCGCTGTACCGCCTAGGGATTGCTACTGCAGAGATTTCTGTTAGTGTTTGTTTCCAGCGCAGCCAAATCCTGAACAGTTCATCATTTAGACAGTCGTCCCAACCTATTCCAGATCGCCAGACCTTTTGGAGTAGGATTTTGAGCTTTATAGTGTAACACGAGATGAATCCCAATGGGTCGAAGAGCGACATCAAGACTTGCAGAAGCTCTCGTTTTGTAGGGACGACCGTGCTCTCCACTACGTTTCGCTTAAGTCTTGCGAATCTGTAATGGTACTTAAAGAGAGCAGTATCAGGCTCCCAATACATACCTAATATCTTTTCGGCTGCGCTGATTTCGAATGGCTTCTGTGCTGCTTGGTCCTCTCCATTGAGCTGATTTGCAATTTCTGTGGCATTGGAGACCCACTTGCGAATGTTGAATCCTGCAGCCTGGTGAATTCTTTTCACGTCGTTTGCCAGTTGAAGAGCTTCATGGGCTGAGTCGGCGCTGTCGATGAAGTCGTCGACGTAATGAGAAGTTTTGATGGCCTTTACTGCCCGAGGATACTGCTTTTCAAATAATTCCGCGTTCGCATTCCGAACGTAATGTGCGATAATGGCGCGCAGTTTAGCCCAAATGTAAGTGCGTCCATTACGTATACATCGGGTTTTTTCTGTTGGTCATGGTCTTCGCTCCATAAGAAACGCTGCACATGCACGTCCTCTCTTCGCACCCGTATCTGGTGAAACATTTCCGCAATGTCGGCGCATATAGCGACTTCGCCGATGCGAAAAGACGATAGTATGTCCATGAGAGGCGTCAATAAGTCAGGCCCAGTGAGGAGAAAATCGTTGAGTGATAATCCTTTCGATTTCGCTGCCGCGTCCCAGACCAGCCGAACACGGTTTGGCTTGTTTGGGTTGACTGTGGTGAAAATCGGCAGGTACCATACTCGCTGCGGTGTTTCTAGTAGCTCCTCTTTCGTCAGTTTTCTGGCGTATCCTTTGTTAAGCAGATTATTTATTTCTCGCAGCATTTGCTCTCTCTGGCTAGGATTTTTCTTAAATTTACGGTGCAGGCAGGCCAGTCGATGATATGCCGTTGAAAAGCTGTCCGGCATCTCCGTTGTACCTTCTTTCCATGGTAAACCTACTTCCCTAGTGGCACCGGCATTATGCAACGCTTATGAAACAAATGCATAGTTTCAAAGTGATCACTGAGATGTTACTGTAACGCTTATGGAATCAAAAAAGCCCAAGAGGCGGAGCCTGTTGCAACTAAATTTATAGTTGCATAAGGAAGTTACAAAAACTTAGTTGTAACAAACTGAAAATATAATTCTGGCTTTAAAAATATAATTCTGGGTTTTGGTTATAAAAACTTTCGTTATGAAACTAAAAAGGAGTATTTTAATAAGGAAGTGGTTGCAAAAGTGTTTCAAAATTTTTCTAATTTATTTTGCTTTTATGAATGACAGAAACCAAATACATAGTGTGAATGCTTTCATGTTATGAAAATGTATAATTGAAATTTCGACTTTCCTCAAACCAAAACTAAGGTGCCCTTAAAGATATATGGTGAAATCTAACATTCTACCCCTTATATTTTTCACGCGCCCTCGATCAAATAAAAATTATGATGTTTTATTCATAACTTAATACCTATACGCATAAATTTTTCTTGTTTAGAAAAAGTGTGGTTATGGATTGTCATTAGCAGAGCACCTAAAAGTATGCAAAGTTAAAACCTTAGAGAATTCTCTGATGCACGAATAACGTGACCAAGCTCGAAAAATAACTTTCATGGGGCTAAGTCCGGAATTTAGTTTTAGAAAATCATAGTCTGATGCATGCAATTCAGGTTTGCAACGAAATTATTTATTCATACGACGAAACATATGATGACATATTTTTCAAAACGAATTCGAAGACAATCATTGTCGAATTCAAAATCATAATAAAGTTCTCAATTGGGGGACTGCAACGAATGGTCACTCTTTGCATATATTAAGAAATTTATCGCAGAACCCAGATGGACCAACATGTAGGCAAGCTTGAGACAGGAGAATCGTGACATAGTGGGCCTGGGAATTTTATCTTAAAAGAGAAATATTGATAAATTCTCAAATTTTCTATTTTCAAATTACAACAAAAACAAAAACGATAGGAATTTTTCTCTTATATTTTATGGGGAGTTATTAATGAAGATAAACTTTGGATATAAGGTCCAAAGATTAAAATCATAGACCCACTATAACACGTTTCTCCTGGCCTGAACCATAAATGAGTTGTTGCGCGACAACGCATTAAGTCTACAGTACTTTTCTTCCAATTCTCAGACGAATGTAGTTTTATTTTTCAAGGATTTCAGACATTTATGTCTCGCCAAATTTCAAGTTTATGGCCAGGTACTATTTTCATTAAGCCACACATGCTTGCATATATGAGCGTTCGTCTTTGTCGTATCTAGGACAGCTGATCAATGTGCAATTTATTACTTTTTCTTTCTTGAAATGTCCATTGGTTCTTATTTTTCTCCAAATAACCTTGTCGTTTTCATTAAACTCCATATTTAATACCAAACTTCTGTTCAATTTTCACTAGACATAACCATAAACAGCTGTGTTTATAAAAATTGACTTATTTCTTGATCCTTATAATATGCTTTTGGAATATTTTAAGAGTCAAAAAAGCATTTTTTCGGAAGCATACTTATTACTTCAATAATTGTTACATAAACGGCTTTGCAACCTATTTGCAACTTACAAAGTGGAAGTTCCGAAGAGAAGTTACTGCAACTATTTTAAAACATCATAGCTCCACCCATTTTGACACAAAAAGTTCATGCAATTAAATTTAGTTTTTCAAACCGCTTGTGTAACTTAAGTAGTTGTTCATAACAACTTTGCATCATCTATGCAACTGAGCATGTTTTTTGAAACGTCTATGCACCCCTTATGCAACAAGAATAATTTTTTTTCCTTTAAAAGATGTTACAATGTGCCACTAGGGTTCGTATCTATCACCAAGTTGCTTGGAAGTGGCATCAAGAATTTCCAGAGCGCGCTCATCCTCCTTTGAGAGAAACGTTTTAGGTTCCGATTCCAGATCGAAGAAATTTTTGAGAGCGATGTCGAGTTGATTGTGACGCTCCTCGCAGCTACATGTGTGTATATTTAAGTAGTTTTCCTTAACATGAGTATTTACACATCCTTGCACGGCCCAACCCAAACGTGTTTTTGAAGCGATTGGTTGATGTTGTGAACCTTCGCGGACTCGTAATGGCATCGCCAGCTTCCAGTTATCTGCTCCGATGAGGATTGTAGGCTTAGCATTCAGGTATGATTTTATGGGCAGTCCCTTCAAATACTCGTATTTTGAGGTTAGCTCCTGTATGCAAATACTCTGTTCCGGCAATTCGAGATCTTTTACGGTACGAACATCATGGAGTATGAACTGTTTTCCGTTGAAGGCGTTTTCAATCTTTATAGAGGCCCGTCGGCTCGTAGATTCGCGTCGAATCGCGTCGCTTGTCCAACGTAAACACAAGGGATCCTCCACACCAGAAATATTTAGCTTTCTAAAGATTTCTTCGTCCACAAGAGTGACTGAAGACCCTTCATCCAGGAATGCATACGTCTCAAGGATTCTTGAGCCGGCAAGGAGTTTAACAGGCAATATACGAAACAGTACGCCGTTCTGCAAGCTATGCGTATTCACCTTTTCGGCCTCATTGGTGTTAGTAAGCTGCTGATGTTTTGAATCTCCCGGCGCATGCAACAGGGGGTGTGTGTCGAGCGTTGCAGTTTGCTACGGTGAACTCCTTGCTGCTAAAACATTTACGCCGATGACATTTTAAGCAATGACGACA